>OY292385.1:32321301-32656301 GCA_958496215.1 Verbena officinalis | reverse complement strand
GCCAATTCATTAACCATTATCAACAACAGCCCATTCAGGGGCAACATAATTTAAATAAAAAGTTACGGGGATCAATATAATATTATCTACAATCCAGGTTGAAAAGAATAATGAACGAGAGAATAAAAGACAACCAACGAGACTCGGCAAAACCAAAAAGCCTATCTATGCACTGTTGCCCATCCGACACGTAAGACATGTCGGTCTCTCTCAAACCTGAGGCAAGAACCAATTAAAAGAGGGTGAGTCAAAATACTCAGTGAAGATGTGAGAACAAGTCGAGTCATGCTTCCGGATTTTTATAGAAAATACATATGCGATAATGAAGGAACCGGAATATGCTTCGACTTGGATATTCAATTAAAAAATAAAATCAATAACACTATAAAGCAGTAAATACGATCCCAGCGAGAATGGGTCTGTTCCTCCTTATTTCTCCACGGTTCATGTAAAAATACTCCATCGCCGGTGTCAAGCTAAGGAGCAACCCGAAGCTCAACCATATTGAATTTTAGGAAAATGTGCAACGAATGCAACACCCACCATCGCTCCCAACCGTGGCTATCATCTCCTGACGGGCCACGATTGACGCTTATTTTTGGGAGAAGCACCTCGGATTACACCCTGGACGCCCGTCCCCAGATGTAACCTTCGAATACCTTCCCGGGCCCATCTTGAAAATAATCATGTATTTGCTCGCTTTAAAAACACATTTGAATGCCAAACGACACTCTGAGCAAGGGTGGCGACAAAGGATTAAATCCTAAGTCAAACCGTCACGTAAAATAAATAGTTTTCTTGCCCTTTTTAAAACAAATCAATTTGGTTTAATAATGTATAATTTTGATATTAAATGATTTGAGGATAAAACATAAAAATATAAACTCGAAATATATAATACATTAATAAGGGATTAGGGGGTTCGCAATTGTATATATATATGTTCAAGCCCAGTTAAAAGTTTAAATCCTCACCTGGAATCAAAAAGAGAAAGCCTAGCTGCTAGACTCACTGGTCTCCAACGCTTGACTGATCTGGAGATAAGACAAGACCTAGACAAATCAATAACGACAACAACACTAAAAGCGCAAATAAGCAATTATTGGACGAACGGCTAACCAAACATGTTTCCAATCATGCATATGCCAATTATAATATGTAAAGAAGCTATAATGTAAGTTTCACGCAATTCCGACAAGTTGTCAAAAATACACATAATTAGAATTACACTATTCACAGCCCGAACGAGGGCGAAATTAAATAAACACTCCAAAATATTAATCTACAAAATATAAGGGTTCTATAGGTTAAAACGGTGTAATTTTTGGAGTCCGTATGCAAAACGTCAACCGAAAATATTGACTTGAGGACTCAATTGCCGAGAGCAAAGTTTGAAAAAGCTGGAAAAATTCTCTAAGTGTTTCACATGGCCTGGTGCACGGTCTTAAACAGGGTGTCAAGACCGTGCACGCACACACGGCCAAACGCACTGGCTAGGTGCACGGGCTCAAGCCCGTGCAAGAGAAATGAGCTGCACACGGGCTCCTGCACGGTCTTGCTCAAGACCGTGCGTTAGCCCGTGTGGTTGAACTGGGTTCAGCAGAAACTTACGGGTTTTCAAAAATTCGAGCCAAAAATTCATAAAAATCATATTTTCAGCGCAAATCAACACTCACAAATTATAACAATCAATAATCATCATCTAATTCACATTTTCATCCAATAAAATCACAAATTGATCAAGAAACGGGCTCGATCTAAGCATATATCCTAAAAATCCCAAAATAACCAAATAATCTCAAAACCTCGAAAATCCGTAAAAGAAATTGGGGAAATTGGTACCTATTGAAAGGTATCGAAGAAAGGATCGTTTAAAAACGATTGGCGCGAAATTCCACGGAGATTCCAGCTCGGCACGATCGATTAGGACTTCGGGAGAAAATTCTCTTTTCTTCTTCTCTCTCTCTCTCTCTCGAATTTGAAATAAGGTTTGAAATGAATTTCGATACTTTTATCAAATATCTTCGAAATATCGAAAAATACGAAGGGTTATTTTAGTAATTTTAGAAAATCCAATTAAATACGCGTCGATCAAATATAACGATTAAATATTAAACAAACGCAATTTAGACACGTAATTTAAATACGCAAACAGTATTATCACATTGGTTCTTATACTAAAATAATATATAGTAGTTCACATATAACGAGAATTTAGGGATTAAGAATGATAATTAACGCGTAAAATTACTCACAGTAATTCTCGGATTTCTGGGTCGTTACAATACTCCCCCCTTATGAGAATCTGGTCCCCAGATTCTATCTTTATCAGAAAAGCTCGGGATAAGCTTCTCTCATCTTCGCTTCCGTCTCCCAAGTAGACTGCTCGGTCGAACGGTTCCTCCAGAGAACTCTCACTAATGAAATATGCTTGTGACGAAGCTGCTGGACCTTGCGATCTTGAATATGAACCGGTTTCATCTCAATAGTCAAATCCAGCTCAAGCTGAACTCCGTCATCTTGGAGAATATGGGACTCGTCGGGGAAGTACTTGCGAAGCTGTGAGACATGGAAGACATTGTGGATCCCGGTAAGATAAGGTGGTAGGTCCAAACGATATGCGGTATTCCCAATCCGCTCTGTGATCTCAAATGGACCTAAGTATCTTGGAGTAAGCTTCCCACCTCTACCGATCCTCGTGAATCCCTTCCTCGGGGAGGCCTTGAGAAAAACTTGGTCTCCCACTTCAAACTCCAAATGTCGACGTCTCTTGTCGGCGTAGCTCTTCTGGCGATCTTGAGCTGCTTTCATTCTTTTCCGAATGAGCTGGACTTTATCAATTGCTTCCTGAATGTAATCCGGTGGAGTAGCTCTCTCGTGGCCATTAGCTGACCACTTCCAATCCTCCAATTCCCAATAAATCGGAGATCTGCACTTCCTCCCATAAAGAGCCTCATACGGCGGCATCCCAATCGAGGCTTGATAACTGTTGTTGTATGCGAACTCGTCCAAGGGCAAGTGTGAATTCCAATTCGTATGAAAATCGAGCGCACATGCCCGTAACATATCACTTAGAAACCTGATCGTCCGCTCGGATTGTCCATCAGTCTGAGGATGTGCTGCAGAGCTAAACTTTAGGGTCGTTCCCAAGTTCTTATGAAGTTCTTGCCAAAACTGAGCTGTGAACTTAGGATCCCTGTCGGAAATGATGCTTTCCGGAACACCATGAAGCCTAATAATTTCCTTCTGATACAATTATGCGAGCTGCTTGACCTTTGCTGTTTTTCGAACTGGTAGAAAATGCGCTCGACGATGACCCAAATACTGTCGAAACCTCCACGAACGGCAGGCAATCCAGTCACGAAGTCCATAGTGATCTCCTGCCACTTGGAAGTGGGTACAGGAAGCGGCTGAAGAGTTCCTCCAGGCCTTTGATGCTCGGCCTTGACTCTTTGACATGTTAGACAATGTTTCACATAAGTAGCCACGTTCCTTTTCATACCATTCCACCAATACTGGGTTCTGAGATCACGATACATCTTGTTGCCTCCTGGGTGAACAACATAAGTAGACTTGTGTGCCTCATCGAGAATTCCACGCTTCAGGTTCGTGGGAATACAAACTCGGGTTCCGAAGCGAAGCAATCCGGTACCATCGATCCTAAATTTGGTGTTAGGATCATTCTGCATTCTAGCCTTGATCTTCTGAATACCGGCATCCGAATCTTGCTCGTCTCGGATCTGTTGGACTAAATCGGGTTGGACTGAAAGGTTGGCAAGACGAGGATACGATTCAAATCGAGTCCTCCTGTCCTCTAAAGAGGTATCTGAAGATGTCCCCTCTAGGTGTGCCACGTGAGCCCTTCGGCTCAATGCATCGGCGACTACGTTTGCCTTCCCAGGGTGATACTGAATGCGGCAGTCATAATCTTCCCAGAATTCCATCCACCGTCTCTGTCTCCTGTTGAGATCCTTCTGAGTGAACAAATACTTTAAACTCTAGTGGTTAGTAAAGATGTCAAAAGTGACACCATACAGATAATGACGCCATTTGCCCAAGGCAAATATCACCGCTGCAAGTTCCAAGTCGTGAATAGGATAGTTCTTTTCGGCATCCTTTAGCTTTTTAGAAGCATAAGCAACGACTTTCCCATTTTGCATCAACACACACCCTAAACCTTCCTTGGACGCGTCAGTATAAACCGCGTATCCCTCGTGTCCGTCTGGAAGAACAAGTATAGGTGCAGTGGTCAATCTCTTCTTCAGCTCCTTGAAACTGGCCTCGCAATTGTCGTCCCACTGAAAGGACACATCTTTACAAGTTAACTTCTAACTTCTAAAGATCCAAGGAAACTCCTAACTTCTGTTGGCGTCTTAGGCTGACTCCAACTCGTCACTGCCTCAATCTTTGATGGATCCACAGCAATCCCATTCCCGGAGATGATGTGACCAAGGAATGAAACCTCGTTGATCCAAAACTCGCACTTGCTAAACTTAGCATATAAGCTATGCTCTTGAAGCGTCTGTAGCACAATGCGAAGATGCTCGGCATGATCCTCGACCGTCTTGGAGAAAACCAGAATGTCATCGATGAAGATAACCACAAACTTATCGAGGTAAGGTCGGAAAATCCTGTGCATCATATCCATGAAAGCTGCAGGGGCATTCGTCAAATCAAACGGCATCACAACAAACTCGAAGTGGCCGTACCGAGTGTTAAACCCGGTCTTAGGTATATCCTGCCCTTGGATACGAAGCTGATAGTAACCTTGTCGAAGATCCAACTTCAAATATACTTTCGAACCCTGCAATAAGTCAAATAACTCCTCTATATGGGGTAGAGGATATTTGTTCTTCACTGTCATCCGGTTCAGCTCACGGTAGTCGATGCACATTCTCAGTGTACCATCCTTCTTCTTAACAAACAAAACCGGTGCACCCCAAGGAGAGATGCTCGGTCTTATGTAACCATTCTCAAGCACTTCTTCCAGTTGCATCTTCAGTTCCTTTAACTCGGCTGGAGCCATCCTGTACGGAGTCTTCGAATAAGGCTCCGATCCCGGGGCAAGATCGACTACGAACTCAATGTCCCGATCAGGGGGTAGAGAGTTCAAACTCTCGGGAAAGACATCAGGGAAGTCCTTAATCACTTCCGTATTCTCGAGCTTCCCTTGTTCCTTCTTCCTGTGTATTATGGTTTGTTGTCCTGTTATTTTCTAAAACAGATCCGCCCGGTATTTATTTACCATTCGCCAGGTTATAGTTCATAACCGGACCTTAGTTCTTGTTATGGATTGTGACTTGGTGCGGGACGTCACGTCGCACCGTATTTGGTGACGTGTCATTACAGTTGGTATCAGAGCTATTGGTTCATAGGCCTGAGCTCTGTGAGTCGTGTCAGTCTAGGTCCGTACGGCTTATGGCTTAGGAGTTGTGCTTCTATGCTTATGTGTTTACAGCTTTGCATCCATAATTAAGCTTCATGCATACTTGTGGTATTTGATTGTAGGATGCCGCCCCGTCGCGATCGTACGCCTGATCATCCTCCTTAGCTACCTATGGCACCACTGAACCCTCATGATTTGGTGGATTCGGTCAGAGAAATTCTGAGAGCTGAGAGCCACAAAGTCCAGGATGAAGTCAAAGCCCGAGAGGTAGTTCTGAAGGGACTTCTGGATTATAAACCATCTCTATTTCATGGTACTACTGATGATAGAGTGGCAGATAGCTGGATTGCTTCTCTCGAGAAGATCTTTAGGCTCCAGCAGACTTCTAATGCTGACAAAGTAGAGTTTGCAGTATACTTATTACAGGGATCCGCCGATGAGTGGTTGAGAGTTACAGAGAGGAGATTTGCAGACTTGCTGCCTATGCCCCTCATATTTCGGGTGATGAGCGCAGGAAGACTAAGAAGTTCATTGATGGTTTGAGACTGGGTCTTCGTCACAGTATGGCTATCCTTCAGTTACAATCTTTTACCACAGCAGTTGACGTAGCCCTTAGCCTTGAGAGTGAGTATCGTGAGATTGATCGTATTGCTGGTCATTCTACCTCATCTTCATCAGGATTCAAGAGCCCTTCTACTTCCAGTGCACCTATGCAGGGCAGAGGCAAGAGACCATTTGGAGGACCTAGGCCCCCAGTTCCTCGTCAGATAGGTTCTTCCTCAGCACCTCGCCCGACGAGTTTTTCTCCAGTTACTTGTGGTTTCTGTGGGAGGAATCACCCCGAGGAGAGATGTTGAAGTTAGGATTGTGCAGAGCTTGTGGGAGTTCCACTCATCAGATAGACAGCTGTCCCAGGAGGAAATTTCAGAATCAGACTAACCAAAACAAGCCTGCTACTCATGCTCGTGTTTATGCCCTGGAGGGTGATGATACGGAGACCGAGCCCGATTCTACTGCAGTGGTGGAAGGTATTATACATATTCATGACATACCCATACATGCATTATTTGATCTGGGTGCTACGCATTCTTTTATTGTGCTTGCGATTGCTTTATCTGTGCATGTACCTACTGAGTTGTCTGATTATTGCTTTATTGTGAGTTCCCCTTTGGGATCTTGTATTATTACCGATCGCATATACCGACGTTGTCCTGTTGTTTTCGACAATAAGGTTTACCCCGCATATTTGATAGAGTTGCCTGTAAAGAAGTACGGAGTTATCTTGGGTATGGATTGGTTATTTGAACACAGGGCCAAGATCGATTGTTTTGAGAAGAAGATTAGTTTGAGTTCTGACTCAAGTCAGGGTATTCAGTTGACAGATGGGCCGATTATTTCTATGACAGAGGCAAAGAAGCTCATCCGAGAGGGAGCTTCAGGGTTTATTGCTTATCTTCTCAACAGACCGAAGGAACAGTTGAAGTTTGAAAATACTGAGATAGTTAAAGATTTTCCGGAGGTGTTTCCTGAAAAGTTGGAGTCTTTACCTCCCGACCGTGATATCGAGTTTTTTATTGATTTGTATCCGGGATCTGAGCCCTACTCGAAGACACCTTACAGAATGGCACCAGCTAAATTAAAAGAGTTGAAGACTCAGTTAGATGATTTGCTAGCCAGTGGTTATATCAGGCCGAGTACTTCTCCCTGGGGAGCACCGGTATTGTTTGTAAACAAGAAAGATAGTTCTCTTAGACTTTGTGTTGATTATAGAGAGTTGAACCAGGTGACTATAAAGAACAAATATCCTCTTCCCCACATTGAAGAGTTATTTGACTTATTATAGGGATCGAGGGTCTATTCTAAACTTGATATGAGACAAGGATATTATCAGTTGCGTATCCGGGCAGAGGACATACTGAAGACAGCCTTCAACATTCAATATGGTCATTTTGAGTTTGTGGTTATGCCATTCGGTTTGACGAACGCTCCTGCAGCATTTATAAATATGATGCACAGAATCTTCCGACCTTATCTTGATAAGATTGTTGTCATTTTCATTAACGACATACTGGTTTTCTCAAAGTACAAGGAAGAGCATGCAGAGCATTTAAAGATCGTGCTACAAACTTTGAAAGAACAACAGTTATATGCTAAGTTCAGTAAGTGTGGGTTCTGGATTGAAAGTGGCGTTTCTGGGTCATGTTATATCCAAGACAGGTATTGAGGTTGATCCCTTGTAGATTGAGTCAGTGTTGAGTTGGGAGCAGCCCAAGACACCGACCGAGATTCGCAGCTTTTTGGGTTTGGCAGGTTATTACAAACAGTTTGTGAAGGATTTCTCTAAACTCGCAGCCCCGCTTATTGAGTTGACAAAGAAGAGTGCCCCATTCTCGTGGAATGATAGATGTGAGACCAATTTTCAGGAGTTAAAGAAGAGATTGACGTCCGCCTCTTTTCTTACTTTGCCTGAAGGTTCAGAGGCATTTGTGGTTTACACAGACGCTTCGAAGGAAGGATTGGGATGTGTGTTGATGTAGAATGGAAAGGTTATAGCTTATGCCTCGAGAAAGCTTAAACCAGCTGAAGAAAATTATCCTACACACGATCTCGAGCTCGCAGCAGTCGTATTTGCTTTAGGCAAGTGGCGTCATTATCTCTACGGTATCACCTTCGATATCTTCACTGATCATAAGAGTCTTCAGTATCTCTTCACGCAAAAGGAATTGAATAAACGTCAGAGGCATTGGATGGAATTGTTAGAAGACTATGATTGTAAGATTCAGTACCATCCAGGAAAGGCGAACGTGGTTGCAGATGCCTTGAGTAGAAGAGCGAGTGTATCACAGCTAAAGCTAAGTTCAGATATATCAGGTGCAGAGAGAGCTCGTATTATTTCTCAGGCTTGTGTTTCTAACATCACGATTCAGTCAGATTTGGGAT
The DNA here is from genome assembly GCA_958496215.1 of Verbena officinalis. Classification (NCBI taxonomy): domain Eukaryota; kingdom Viridiplantae; phylum Streptophyta; class Magnoliopsida; order Lamiales; family Verbenaceae; genus Verbena; species Verbena officinalis. Next base: position 32,647,975 of record OY292385.1, on the reverse strand, counting down.
AGAATTAAAGAAGCTCAAGCTATTGATGATTGGATTCAGTGACAAATTATTCGAATGAAGGAGGAGCCAGACACGCAGTTCAGTATCGGCGACACAGGTCTTCTCAGACATAAGACAAGAGTTTCTGTCCCAAAGAGCTTGAGGAAAGAGATTTTGGATGAAGCTTACAAATCAGCCTATACTATCCATCCGGGAGGCACTAAGATGTATCGAGATTTGAAAGAGTTCTTCTGGTGGAATGGATTGAAGAGAGATGTGGCCAACTATATCAGACAGTGTGTGACTTGTCAACAAGTCAAGGCAGATCATCAGAAACCCGGAGGTTTACTACAGCCACTTCCCGTACCATCTTGGAAATGGGAAGAGATAGCGATGGATTTTGTTTCGGGTTTACCAAAAGTCAGAGGTGGTTATGATAGCATTTGGGTAATTGTTGACAGATTGACGAAGTCCGCTCATTTCTTGCCATTTTGTGTGTCCTATACAGTTGACAAGTTGGCAGAGGTTTATCATAAAGAAATTGTGAGACTTCACGGAGTTCCGGCTAGTATAGTGTCAGATAGAGACACCAGGTTTACCTCCCGTTTGTGGCAGAACCTACAAGATCGTATGGGAACGAAGCTGACCTTCAGTACTGCAGCTCACCCCCAGACAGCCGGCCAATCCGAAAGATCGATCAGATACCTCGGAGATATGTTGAGATCTTGTGCCCTAGATTTTCAGACTACGTGGCACAAACAGCTACCATTGATCGAGTTTGCTTATAATAACAGTTATCAGTCCTCGATTCAGATGGCCCCATATGAAGCTTTGTATGGAAGGAAGTGTCGATCGCCACTATATTGGGACATTGAGGATTGGAGATGGACTAAAGATGATATTCATCGTAGTATTGCTCCGAAGTTGATTCAGGATGCTATCGAAAAGGTGCAGGTTATCCGACAAAGAATGAAAGCTGCCCAGGATCGACAAAAGAGTTATGCTGATAGACGTCAACGTGATTTGGAGTTTGAAGTTGGGGATCAGGTATTTTTGAAAGCTTCTCCGAGAAAGGATTTGTTCGAATCGGTAAAGGAGGAAAGTTAGCCCCGAGATATTTGGGTCCGTATGTGATTCTTGAGAGGATTGGGAAGATGGCCTACAGATTAGATTTACCGCCAGCCCTTAACGGTATTCACAATGTTTTCCATGTCTCTCAACTTCGTAAGTATCATCCAGACAAGTCCGAGATTATTCCGGAGAAAGATATTAAGTTAGAGCCGAATTTGACATTCGTTTCTCAACTGGTTAGTATTTTGGACCGTAAATTCCAAGAACTCTGTAATCATCAAATTCCCCTGGTAAAAGTCCTTTGGAGGAATCAGAAAAGCGAAGAAACAACTTGGGAAACAGAAGAGAAAATGAGAAAACATTATCCTGAGTTGTTCGCTTCGAATAAATAGAATCTGAGGACAGATTCTCATAAGGGGGAGAGATTGTAATGACCCGATTTTTCGAGACGAGTTTGGTAACATTTCGCGTCTTACGTTTCTCACTTCTTTCCCCATTTCTCGAATTTTGTGATATTTTGTGTTTTATATGAATTTTCGTAAATGTGCTAATTTGTGAATTTAAATTACTCTATATCAATGTGCGCTTTAAATGATGAGTTTTGACTATAATATCGACATATATCGAAAACGCTCCCTTTTTCTGAAGTTCCGTGAAATTACAAGTTCGCCCTTCGATTTAAAAAAAAAAAAAATAAACCAAAAGATATATTCTCATATTAATATATAATATAAGATAATAGAATGATTGTATTTTAAATTAATTACTTCATGGTTAAGCAATTTGAATACCTAACAATCTGAATTCCTATAACTTTCTCTTTATAAAACTTAAACTTATACATCACCTCAAGTGCACCTCATGCTTAGTCCTTTAATTATGTCGGCCATTTTATATATCTTTTAAACCTTATACCAAATTTCATTTCCCTTCATCTTTCTTGAGTTACGCGAACTGAGAAGAACGAAATAGGTATGAAGTTTTCTTGTTTTGAATCTCCACTAATTAATTGATGTTGATTGGTAGTTATTTAAGCTTTACTAATTATAATTCTTTTTCTTTCCGTAATACGAACCCAGTTAATTGTCTTGTTTCTTGTCAATTAGCAATACCCATTTAATATATATGTATATCAGTAGCTATGTGTTCATGCTTCAATTCTTTACTATTTCGTTTGAGTTGCTTGTGAATATTAATATTTTAAATAATAAGTTGATACTTGTTAGTTGGGATTGTTGAGACTTAGAGATCATGCTCACCGATATACACCTGTGCCGATTAAACTTGTAAGATGGAAATTTACTAAAGTGAACATATATATTAACTTTGTTAATTAGTAGCAGAGATCATGTATCAGAAGCCAAATATCTTATTTTCATAAATTCGAAAGTTTCACATAAAACTCTTGCTTATTTATTTAACCTGTGTATATTTGCTCTAATTATTCCTCTGTGATTAATTTAAGTGCTTTATTGCATAAGCATAAGCCGTACGTCGTATTGTCGTCTTACGTGGTTGTGTCATATTTGATTTCAGGTGATACTACTTCCGGGCAGTAGATTGGTCTTTCCTTTTTGTCCTTTTTGCAGTGTTATCCAGGTAGGGTTTCTTTTCCGAATTCGGCTTTCTTATACGTATGTAAATATTCCATATATACCCGAAGCCTGTGTCTGATGCTTTTAAATTTTCTTTCCCCAACTGATATTATACGTAGTAGCTACTTGAAAACCATACTACCTTAATGATTTCGAGGAAAATGTTTTGATATCAAATTATTACATATTAGCCCCTTGAAGGCTCTTTTCGCCAGAAAGGGTTAAAATTGATTTCTCAATTGGTCCCTTTGACCGAATCTTTCGAAATGCGAGAAATATACTTTGGCCTTTGTGCCCGGCTTTTGTGCCATCTCATACTATTGGGGCCCAGACATCAGGGTACGGGGTGAAGCCGGTTAGACGTTGGGTCTACGGTGGATCTCAATGCTCTGGTCTCCAAACTTCTGGGAGCTCGGGGTGTGGCCGGAGTGGCAACCCTTTTGAGTACCTGCGCCGGACGGGATCTTGTCGCATAGACTTGTCCCCAGCCGAAGATGTAAAGGATACTTGTCCTTGCACAGTTGACTATTAGTAGTTCGGGTTAGCTACCTGACTACACAAGGAGGAATAAGGGTACTTTACTTGATTATTTTCATATTGTGAAATAGGTGGTTGTTGCTCGTCTCGCCGAGCTTTTATTTATACATTACAACATTAATTACTTCGCCAATGTTACAAAAACCTTTATTTTTCATTTGCTTTCTTCTCATTTAAAAATGGCAAACCTTTATTCAGTTTTATTAATATATACGTATTACAATCCCCTCACTTAGTCGCTTTGACTAACCCCATTACCTCGTTATCACTTTCAGGTTTTGTCACTAGGCGGATCCAGGTCTTGTCCTTGGAGTCATTTACTTTTGTTTAGGTGATTTTATTTGCGCCTGAGCGTCTGGATAAATACTTAAAACCCTAGAAGTTGTAGATGTAAATAATGTAAATTAGTTTGAATGTTGATATTGTTGTTTTTAGTGGCCTTGGTGGGCTTTATACTTGTGTTTTGGATTTATTGCTTTTCTAGCTCCCTAAGTGGCATAGGTTGTATTAATTTGCTTCCGCTGTATTATGGTTTGTTGTCCTGTTATTTTCTAAAACAGATCCGCCCGGCATTTATTTACCGTTCGCCAGGTTATAGTTCATAACTGGACCTCAGTTCTTGTTATGGATTGTGACTTGGTGCGGAACGTCACGTCGCACCGTATTTGGGGACGTGTCGTTACAATGAGGGTGCTCAATGGAGATTAAGTTCAGTGAGGATCCCACCGAGAATTCCTAAATAGGGTAAGACTCATATAGAGTCTTAGAGATTATGAGGGTTTCCCTAGCCATGATCGTGTCTAACTAATACTTGAGGCTCCATGGTCGCCTTGTGCATAACTGGGGCTTGCTTTGATGTACTTCTGAATCCCTAGGTTTCATATAAGTTGTACATTGGGTATGTTTGAGTTATGCATGGAGGTTGTGAGGGTTAATACAAAATCTATCACTTGTTAACCATACTTGGTGAAATTTGCAACCTCTTGGTTCATATGACAACAACATCAGCAACTGGAGTCTAGCCACGATCCTTTTTCAAATTGCTAACTCTTTTGTTTTTTTTTATTTAATTCCTTCAAAAATTCCCAAATAGTGAGGGACTGTAGTATTTTATTTCGAATGAAAAAGCTCCATGCGTGTCTTGAGTTAACAAAAATCTACCAAGAAAATATAAATAACTTATGAATTATCCAAGAAGCAACCCATCTGATGCTCTGACTATCATTACACCGATTGACTTTTTTTTTTCTTTTTTTTTTCTTGAACTTTTTTAACTGTATATATCTTCTTGTCAGGAGATCATGGTTTATTTCAAAGACTCTTCTTCTCCCGCCGGCGTAAAGCACTTGGTAATCCTTGACAATGCAAGACAACCCATTGAAAGTGGCACAATTTTGGCGGTTCACACTCCCTTGGTTGGTCCTTATTCAAACCCATGGCCTCGATTGACAGTTCCATTTTGCATGAAGGAGTGGACTCGAGAAGTTACTTTGAACAAAGCACCAACGGCTTGGACTTTGCAATCAGCCTATCATCGACCTTCAGACGAAATGAGTCCCTTGTCGACACTAGGTCGGAGCATCATTGAAGGCAAATCAAAGTGAGCTAAAGACTTCCAATTTCCAGGAGAGTTCCGCTACATTGACGGCTATTGGGAGTGGACAGAAGACATTCTCAGCCGATACAAAGAGACTTTGAAGACAACCGATGTGTATGACTCAGTCCGAGCTTCGCTGTTCACCTATGACAGGAACTTCGACATCATCAAAGTATTTTGTGAAGCATGGTGCCTGACTACCAACACCCTTTTGACTTCCCTTGGAGAGTTATCCATATCGTTGTGGGATTTGCACACTCTAGCAGGCCTTCCGATGACTGGTCTCCTTTATGACGAAGTGGTTCCTGAGGCACTCGAGCTTACCGGATCAAGTAGGGGAAGAAGATATGTTCACGATAGCTGCAAGTCTTTATTCCATGCCTATCATTTGCTGCAGAAAACCGCTCGAGGGGGTCAACTTGTCGTAGTTTCCATCGAAGTGTGTCTGAGCTTTTGGTGCAGGAAGCTGAAGAAATACAGTCAGCCACCTCTTCGTAAAGAGAAGAAGTCATTTCGCCTCGAGTTTACTCACAATCCAACCAGTGATTTTGGTGCTCACAAAGCTTGGACACTGACAGAAGAGAGATTATTTGCTCAACTTGGTCTTGAAGGGAGTTCGAGAGAAGAGGCATTTCTAGCAGCGCACGTGGCTTGTTGGCTTTGTACTTTTGTTCTCCCAACTGAAGATGCCGGCATCATACGCCTAAGTACATTCAAGGTTGCAAGCATCATCGCAAGTGGTCGATAAGTGGATTTGGCTATTCCTGTGTTGGCGTGCATATACAAGGGCTTGAACAAGATTTCGAAGTCTACCCGGCCACCTCAAGTTTACTCTCCTTTTCTAGTGTACTTTGTCTATGGTTGGTTGGCGCACTACTTCAAGACGCATTATCCACTTCCTCAAGAGATGTCTGGCCCAAGAATGATACAATTTTCTGGCGAAGGCGGCGCAAGATACTATGATGCGAAAGAAGCTCGCAAGAAGATCCATAAGGCAGAGCTTGTGTTTTGGACTTGCAACATGCTCTCGATCCATCAAAGGATTCGCTATATTGTTGATGCTAATGCCACAGAGGTTGACCAAAATTATTTCAAGGCAATCCGTTCAGGCTTTTTACCTTTGAGAGAAGGTGATCATTTTGCTATTGAGCCGTACAGCCCTCATCGATTCAGCCGCCAGTTCGGATTCTATCAAGAAGTGCCCAGAGTTCTCACCAAAGACATTCGTAGAGCTAATTTGGATCAAGGAATTCAACATTGGCGCGTGTGCACTTTATCAAAGTCCAATGATAAGGTGTGTTTCCCTTCGATGCCCCCAAATGTGAAGAAGTTTGTTTCAGAGAATTACAAGAAATGGTGGTCAAATGTGCAGGGCAACTTCTTTGATGACAATTTAGCGAAGTTGGTGGATTTGAAGTCGATCGCGGTCCAGACTAAAGATAAGGAGCAGGATCCGGGAGACAAGAGAAAGGCTCCAGTTGTTCTAGAGGACCAAAGCAGCGGCAGCGACACTGATCGTCATTGGAAAAGACAAAAGAAAGACAATAAGCCATCTACTGATCAATTTGTTGATGAGGTAGAATTTCATTTTCTTGCTTTCACTTTAAAATTTCCCCTTCTTCTCCTATTATCACCTGCTAATTCGAGATATTTTATTGCAGCTGGAAGATGCATTACTTGATCTCGGCAGTGATGAGTCCTTGGGATCAGTCATCGGGCCTAACTCCCTCGCAATGGATTAACCCCTTAGCAAAGAAGTGCAAACAGAGGCACCGAAAGTAGTTGAAGAAGTTCAAGAACCTCAGTATCCTGTGATATCAGCGTTTGAGGGTGCAAAATTTGTCAATGATAAGAAGAGAAAGTTCCTTAAGTTATTGTGGGATGATCTTTTGAAGAGGATAGTCAGCACTGCACCTGATTCCATTTCTTCCATAAGAGACGAAGTCCAGTTGGTGCTTAATGATATGAAGAGATTTGACAGCTTCGACATCTCTCACATTGAAAGTTCATTGGAAATCCTCTTTACCAAGGCAGCTGCTTATGATAAGGCAAAATCCGCCTCTTTTGAAAAGCCATCTGAAGAACTCATTTCCCAGAAGTTAAGTGAAGCAAAAGATCGCCTTATTGACGCTGAAGTTGAAGAACAAAAGGAGGCGTGGCAAGTCTCAGCAACCAAGGATGAGTTGAGGCAAATTAAAAGAAAAATTAGAGCTTTGAAGAGGCAACAAAAAGACTTGCTAATGTCCTTGAAAGGACAGGGATTTCTTCATCAGGCTGCCCAGAGATGAGTTTACGAGATTAAAGAGGAGATTGATGCTATCGGGAAGACTCTTTCGCAAGATGATCAGGCACTTGAAGAAGTGAAGAAAGGAGTTGAGCTTTTAGAAGCCGCCAAAGAGAACTTGAAGAATTTGAAGCTTTTTGATTGAGTAGCTTAGGGCCTTTTGTTTTCTTTTCTTTTTGTGCACCTTTGTTATAAACTCTTGTTATTCTTTTAAGATTACTTTAATGGAAATTATGCATTTTCTTTCCATCTCGCAATCTTTCGTGCACTTCTTGTTTTGTTTAATGTAGATCTCTTTAACACCATTGCCACAAGAAAGCCTTCAACTCTTTAACTCAACATACTTTCATTTATCTACTTCAAGAATAAATAATTCCAACCAGCAAATGTTAATCAACACGAACTTATGACTGAACTTAGAAAATTTCCAAGCTGCCTACGTACCCAAAAAAGGGATCAAGTCATAACGTAGTTCAAGAGATAGCTCTGATTGATTTTTGTTTTTTTAGGAGGGAGTGTCGTGCACAGTTTATACTCATGCGGGCCAGGAGTAACATGCAGTTTAGGCTCATACATTAAGGAGCGAACTTCAGCTTATGGATAATAGCGCTTCAAGAATTTCCCGTTTATGGGACCAACTCTTAGACCATCTTTAGCGACCAACTTGTATGCGCCGTTTGTGTAGACTTCTTTGACTATGTAGGGGCCATCCCACCTCGATGTGAATTTGTTTCCAGTTCGATGAGTGGTGATTATAGGCCTCTAACAGTGAGCACCAAGTCACCTACTTGAAAGGAACATGATCGCACCCTTTTGTTAAATGATCTAGAGAGACGGGCTTGGTAACATTCGAGTCTTTCCTGCGCCTACGATCTTTTTTCATCAAGTGCTTCCAGCTCTTCAAGTCGCAAGCGTACGTTTTCCTCTTCAGTGAGCTCTTCTTGTATGGCTATCCTAAGTGACGGGATTTGCTGTTCAAGTGGCACAACTACTTCCACTCCATACACCAACGCATAAGGCGTAGCTTGAGTAGGTGTCCTATAGGTAGTTCGATAGGCCGAAAGAGTTTCACCTATCCTTTCGTGCCAGTCTCGCTTTGACTTTGAAACCACTTTCTTCAGTAAGCTACACAAGGTTTTATTAAAGGCTTCAGCGAGTCCGTTGGCTGCGGCGTAGTACATAGAAGACTTTATTTGCTTCAATCCAAACTTTAGACAGAGTTTGTCTATTAAACTGTTGCTGAAAGGCTTTCCATTATCCGTGACTATATACCGAGGGATTTTATAGCGGTGAATGATGTTATTACGAATAAAGTCAGCAACGTTCTCCTTCTTAACCTCCTTGAGAGGGACTGCTTCAGCCCATTTGGAAAAGTAATCCGTTGCAGCTAGGATATACAAATGTCCACCAGAAGACTTAGTTAGGGGTCCTACTACGTCCAAACCCCAAGCGTCAAAAGGCTACGAAGCCACAGTCGGGTGTAGAGGTTCCGGTGGTTGGTGAATGATATTTGCATGAAATTGACAGGCTTGGCATCTCTGCGCATAATCCATACAATCCTTTACCATTATCGCCCAATAATATCCCATCCTCTTTATGCGAAAATGTAACTTCGGCCACATATTCCAGAATGGGCTTCTTCCATAGCTTGAGTTGTTTCTTCATCACCTAAGCATCTCAGAAAGACCCCATCAAATGAGCGGCGACGTCGAATATCAGTTCTTCGACGCGGATCTTGGGGTAGCTTGTCATGCTTCAAGTAATCAACTAGCGGTTATCGCCAATCTTCCTTTTCAATTTCAAACACCTCAACCACATTATTTTCTTCACCTTCAGAACTTTCAACCTCGAAGATCGGAGGTATAACCTAACTTTTGCAAATTGTGACATGCGTTTTCTTTTCTGGTGTTGCTAATGTCGAAGCAAGTTTTGCCAATGCATCTGCTTGTTTGTTCTCTTTCCTTGGTACATGCTTGACTATCACATCTCCAAGCCACCCGATTAACTTTCTTGCATAGTTGACATATGGAATCAATTCGGGCTTTTTCACTTCGTACGACCCTTCTCACTGGTTGACGACCAATTTAGAGTCTCCATATACTCTGAGGTGCAATTGTTTCATGTCAATCGCCATTTCTAATCCGAGAATTAGAGCTTGATACTCAGCAACTTTGCGTCAAAGTGAAGGAATATGGAAGCACTTCTCCTTCGGAGGTAATGAATACAACTCCGGCACCGGCTCCTTCTCTGTGCGAAGCTCCTTCAAAGTACATCTTCCAGGGTGGAGTGACTTCAACCAAAAGTGCATCTTCATCAGGCAAATCATCATATAACTCCTATTCGGCAGGGACGGGATGGTTAGCTAGGAAGTCTGCCAAGACCTGTCCTTTCACTGCCTTTTGAGGGACATAGGTAATCTCAAATTGTTGGAGCTAGAGATACCATCTTGCAAGTCTATCAGAAAGTATTGCCCTTGACATTACATACTTTAGAGGGTTCACTTTTGACACGAGCCGAATACTATGAGCTTGGTGTTGGAATCGCATACCCGGTATTAGCGGAATTTAAAAAATTTTATGCCGAGAAACAAAAACAATTCCCCAGGAAGTTTATGAACCGATTAAAGATGTTTTCTCAAAACATGTGTTCAGAATAACCACATTTAGCACGCCTTCTGAAGTAGGGATTGAAATTCTCAAGAACTATGAATCCACCGTGCGCCACACGAAGACTTCGAACAACGGAGTCCTCTGAGGATTAAGTCCACGAACCGAATCTCCTTAAACCCACAATCCAGTTGCTGCCAGATCTACAACTGAAAAGTGTTAGAACAATAATACTTTTGAAGTACAGAATGTTCTTGAATTTCTTACAGTTAAGAAATACAAGAACTGAGATTACATAAAGAATGTGAATGAAGAGAAAACAGTTTTTCAACTACGTTCAGAAAGAAATCAGATTTTCAGGTTATGAGACTGATCAGCCAGCTGATCTATAAATAGACCAACTGGCCGAAAACCCTGAGCCACATGGGCCAGGAATTTTTGCCAGTATCAATGCTGGATCGGGCTTGGTTCAGTTCTTGTCCAGTTTATTAATTACTGTGTTTGGGCTTTATTTAATTAAATCCTTTCAGGCTTTTAATTAACAGTTCGGTCCAAGTTTGTTTGAACTTAAACTTATTTAATTGGATCAGGCATATATTAATTAACTTACTTAATTAAAAGCCCAATCAATTAAATACCCAAACTTAATAAACTTGATAAGCTATTTTATCTTAATTAAATTAACCAACTTAATTTATTTCTTTCTTAATATATATATATATATATAAATAATTCTTTCTTCTCAATTAAATTAACTTCATTAATTTAACATCAATCTAATATTGATCATTTGTTCTACGTTCAAGAAGACCAGTTCATTGTGTGACCCCTCAGGTCCACCAATTGATTAGCAGCTAGCATTTAATTTAATGAACAATTCATACAACTATCATAATCATTAATTACCCATATTCATGATATGACGCATAGCAAGATTCATAACGAACTAGCACGTTTAGAATCTACCTAGCCAATGGTGAAAGCATTTCTTAAGATGAACCTTTTCGATCAGTGACTTAGTTGTGAGATACGATCTCTCCATCTTATAATTCCCGATATAGTCTAAGGCATGGAAATAAGAAACCTTATTAACTATATCAAATATGTTTGTTAGTGATAAGTGCCATTTGACTCAAAACTCAAGGATACTCTTTCCTCAGTTTGAATCTATTAATACTTCAGCCGAAAATTCCTTTCGCAGTTATTCTATCCAGAACAATATAGTAATTCTGTTTGATATAGTTATCAAGTAGATGGATCCTTTCTTGGCATTCTCTGATCTTCATATTTACTTGAATAGTCACCAGCCTGAAACTTATGTTCTCCTCTGAGCTCGTTGTCATAGAGAGAAGAAACATACCAAACGACAATCTCATAAATATAAGACGAGATGAATCCTCAAGTCTAGGGATTATTACTCACATCACTGACCTTTGACTTAACTCAATTACTTAGAGGTTTTATCCTCTCCCATTTTGAGTGTCAAGGTTGGGATCCTCAGTGCAACTGTCGAACAGCCACCCAGTGTGAGTATGAATGCCAACTTACATTCTCGTACTTAGAAACTCAGTACTATACATAGTCACACTGCAAGTCTATATATTCGAGTTCATGTTAGACGCTCCCACTTGTCTCTTATGAACTCATTTGACTTGGAGTTTATTATTGATAATTACTCTTTAATCACATGTTTTATTTAACTATCTCTTTAGTTAATGTGATATGGTTTATAGTAATTCAGGAGCTTCTCTATTTACTTATCAAGAAAAAACATAAAAGCAAAACAAATATGTATATCAAATAAAGAATCTTGCCATTCGATATAAAATAATATATCATTTTATTATAAATCAAAGATTGTATTACAAGAGATAGTTAATACAAATATTGGTTGCATGACACTATCTCTTTCAATCTCCCACTTGCCCTAAAGCCAATTTGCCCATGTATCTAAGTCCCATATTCCCAACATGTTCTTCAAATACTCTTTGGTTTAGGGGCTTCGTAAGTGGATCTGCTATATTCTCTTCCGAGGTTACGCATTCTACAGCGACGTCTCCTCGTTCCACGATTTCTCGAATGAGATGATATCGTCTTAAGATATGTTTGGATTTCTTATGAGATCTTGGCTCCTTTGCTTGTGCCACGGCTCCAGTATTGTCGCAGTACACGACAACAGGTTCAGCAATGCTAGGTACCACTTCCAATTCTTAGATGAAGTTTTTCATCCACACACCTTCTTTCGCTGCTTCTAATGCAGCAATGTATTCCGCCTCACATGTCGAATCTGCAGTTGTTGCTTGTTTGGAACTTTTCCAACTTACTGCTCCACTATTCAATTTGAATATATATCCTGATACGGATTTCATGTCATCCACATCTAACTGAAAACTTGAGTCAGAGTATCCTTCTAATTTCAATTCTTTTTACCGCCATACACGAGAAACAATTCCTTAGTATTTCTCAAATACTTCAGAAGGTATTTCACTGCTGACCAGTGTTGTTCTCTAGGATTAGATTGGAATTTACTTACTATGCCTAAGGCATAAGCAACATCCGATCTTGTACACAACATAGCATACATTATGCTTCCTATAGCTGACGCATAGGGGATCCTAGACATTCTATCGATCTCCTACTGCATTTTAGGAGACATGTTCTTGGACAGTTTGAGTCCAGGTGTCATAGGAGTATGTCCTCGACCACTTTTCTCCATTGAGAATCTAGCCAAGATTTTATCTATGTACATGGCTTGAGAGATGCCTATCATTCTTCTTGATCTATTCCTATAGACCTTGATGCCAAGAATGTAAGAAGCTTCTCCCAAGTCTTTCATTGAGAATTGAGCGGATAACCATTGTTTCGTTGTCTTTAATACATCTACCTCATTCTTAATGAGGAGTATGTCATCTACATACAGTATCAAAAACTGAATCACTCGCCCTTCGATTTTCTTGTATATACAAGGATCAAATTCATTCTTAATAAAACCATAAGACTTTACGGTGTCATTAAAATGAATATTCCAATTTCGGGATGCTTGTTTAAGTCCATAAATAGACCGTTGAAGTTTACAGACTTTCAGACTTTCTGCTCGCTCCCACTGGATGTGAACCCCTTGGGTTGCTCCATAAAAATGTCTCTATCAATGTCTCCATTGAGAAAGGCAGTTTTCACATCCATTTGCCAAATTTCATAGTTATGAAATGCAGCAATCGCAAGTAAAATTCGAATGGACTTAGACATTGCTACTGGGGAGAAAGTTTCCTCGAAATCTATTCCAGGTCTTTTTCTGTATCCCTTAGCAACAAGTCTAGCTTTAAAGGTTGCCACCTTTCCATCAGCTCCAAGCTTTCGCTTAAAGATCCATTTGCTCCCAACGGCTTGCTCGCCATGAGGTAGATCAGTCAAGGTCCATACCTTGTTGGAGTACATGGAGTCCATTTCGAATTGCATGGCTTTAAGCCATTCTCCCGAATCTTTATCCTTTACTGCTTCCTCGTAGGTCTTAGGATCATCAACGGTTTAACCTGTTTCAGTTATGAAACCATAATATCTTTCGGGTTCCTTCGAAATCCTACTTGATCTTCGAGGTGCAGCTAGTACTGTTGGAGGGTTTGTCTGCTTGAGTTGTTCCTCTGCTTGTGGGTTCTCTACTTGAACTTGAATTTCTTCAAGTTCTATTGATGATCCATTTCTGTCTAACAGAAACTCGTGTTCCAGAAACATAGCATTTCTGGAGACGAACACATTTTGTTCACTTGGATCATAAAAATAGTATCCATTAGTTTCCTTTGGATATCCCACGAATTAACATAAGGTGGATCTAGAATCCAGCTTATCTCCCATTACCTTTTCAACATAGGCAGGAGCACCCCATATTCTTAAATAAAAATAACTTGGAGGTTTCTTAAATCATAGTTCGTATGGAGTGGTTGGCACTGATTTGGATGGTACGATGTTAACAATCTTTACTGTTGCTTCTAAGGCATATCCCCAAAAGGAGATTGGCAGATCAGTGAAACTCATCGTGGAATGAACCATGTCCATCAAGGTTCGATTCCTTCACTCAGAAACTCCGTTGAGTTGTGGCGTATATGGAGGATTCCACTGTGAGACAATTCCATTGTCTTTCAAGAAATTCAAGAATTCTTCGTTGAGGTACTCACCTCCTCGATCTGAACATAGAACTTTGATATTTCGATCAACTTGGTTTTCTACTTCATTCTTAAATTCTATGAACTTTTCATAGGCCTCAGATTTGTGTTTCATTAAATAAACATATCCATAACGACAGAAGTCGTCAGTGAATGTTATAAAGTAAACACATCCATTTCGAGTACTACTACTCAATAGACCACAAACATCTGTGTGGATTAGATCTAAGAGATCTTATCTTCTCTTGACGTTGCCTTTGAAGGGAATCTTTGACATCTTCCATTTCAAATAGGATTCACAATTGCTAAGTTCCTCAAGTTCTTCCCTTCGGAAAGTTCCTAATGAAGTCAACTGTTGAATTCTTTTCTTGGATATATGTCCAAGTCGAGAATGCCACATTTTGGCTGAGTCTTGATTGATTGTTTTTCGTTTTGTACCAAGTTGAATGTTAAGTAGGTTATTCAGAGAATTTGTAATGTAAAGACCATTTTGTAAAGAGCCTAATAATATAGAAGAATTATCATTCAACAAATAACAATTATTTCTATAAAACTTGAAGGAAAAACCTTCAAATCCAAAATAGAAATGGTAATTATATTCCTAACAATCTCAGGAACATACAAAACATTGTTAAACTTTAAATTAAAATTCTCTAAAGCTAATAATACACATCCTATTGCTCTTGCTTGGACTCTATCTCCATTTCCAAGCCTCAGAATGTAATCTCTTCCATCAACCTCTTGGATCTCACTCATTTTCTGCAGATCATTGCAAATATGAGCACTACATCCAGAGTCAATAACCCAGTTATTATGATTTAATAAAAGATTAACTTCAACTAAGAAAATACCTTTCTTCAGAGTAGCTGGGTACTTTGGGCAGTTTCTTTTCCAGTATCCAGACTTCTTGCACTGAAAGCAGACATCCTCACTTTGGTTCCTCTTAGGTGCCTTGCCCTTCTTTGCGTTTCCAGGATGTTTGAAGGGTTTCTTCTTCTTCTCAAATTTCCCCTTGACATTATGGGGTTTCCTTTTGTTCTTTCAAGAAGAACTCACCATGAGAATAGTCTTGTCTTTCTTCATAGTTCTCTCGAAATTCGTGAACATTCTCATCACTTCTTCAACTGATGTATCTACACCAACCATGTGGTAGTTGAGTATGAAGGGTTTGAACGACGGAGGCGGAGTGGAGAGAAGTAGATCAATGTAGAGTCCAACATCCATCATTACATCAAGTTCCGTGAGCTTATTTATAAGCCCTAGAAACTTAATGCAATGTTCTTGGACACTTGATCCATCAGACAACTTGATAGTGAACAATTTATATGTTGTTGAAAATCGATCAATCCTGTTAACAGTTTTGTAGATTTCGCTTAGTTGATCATAAATGGATTTAGCAGTAGGCTTCTCAGCATGTTGCCTTTGAAGTTCGGGCGACATGGTGGCCAGCATGAGGCATTTGATCAGAAGGTCGTCCTCTTTCAATTTCTCAACAGTTCTTCTTTCCTCTTCACTGAGATCATCATCTATGACCTCAGGTGGGCCTCTCTTGAGAACATAGGACCGTTTCTCAGAGTTAAGGACAATTTTGAGATTTCTGAGCAGTCAGAAAAGTTTGGGCTAGTGAGTTTGTAGCGCCCCCTGAAGAAGGACCGCCACATCCGCACCGAAACGGATTCCCGAGGTTCGGCGAGGGGCCTCAACCCAAAAACCCACTTCGGCGAACGGCACTCAAGCAAGAACCTTCGGCAACAGCAACGACATCCCAACAACAACCAGAGAAGAGCAGAGAAATGCGGAAGCGATTTAAATAACAAGACAAATTCCATAAATGTCAATTAAACATGTGCAAATCGAAATACAACATAATAATAACACGTAGTGCCATCCATGGCTCAACTAGTCTACCCTATGCAATCCTAGATATCTTCAACTATCCCACATCAGGGGCACATAAGTACGTAAAGTAAATAAATACAATAAACAAGACTCGACAGTTGTTGGGACCACAGACAAGACAAACCAGAAAGACTGAGCCTATCTAGACCTGCTGATGCCGACTGACAAGATAGGTGACGTCGCCACCTGTCTACCTGAAGCAAGAACCAAAATAGCAGGGGTGAGTATAAAGGATACTCAGTAAGGGGGTTTTGGTTACAGTTCGTCATTTATCTTTTTAAAACTAAAAGTGGTGAGTGTTACCCATTTTGAGAAAGAATACGAATACGAAATATAAGTTGTAAAATGACACAAAGCAACACTCGGGTTCGGCTTATTTGAAAACAAAAAAGGTTGACGAACCGGATCCTTTAAAACATTTGCACGAAATATCAAGCCGATTGAAAGAATATTAGTTGGGTAATAAAGGGGACTTAGGGTAGCAAGTACGAGTCACACTTCCGGGTTTTATATATATATAGGGAAGTACATATGATGATTGAAGAAAACCGGAATGTGCTTCGACTTGTCACGAAAGCCATAAAACAATTAGACAAGCAATAAATGCAATAAATCATGCAGTAATGTGTCCCGGCGAGAACGGGCCCTCTCCTTATAACTCCCCATTGAAAAACATGCAAGCAAGTACTCCATCACCAAGATTCATAAACAGGGTTTAAGGAGACGCGATTAGCACCACCATCAGGATTTAAGGAGACGCGATCAGCACCACCGTACAGGGTTTAAGGAGACGCGATTAGCACCACCGTTCGCATCAACTTAGGCTAGCCAACCTCCTAGCCGGCCTAAGTTAACGCGCTAGAAGTATACATCGGGATTTGCCCTAGACGCACGTCCCCAGGCTCACCTCTTGTATATTCCGGGCCCAAGTCATAAACAGGCTATGGCTCGCTTTTGAAATCAATGATAGTTAAAGTGGCCAAAAGGGCCGTTCGAAAATATGATGCAAGTAGTTAAGTATGAATGGCAAAAGGGGCTTTTGAGATAAGTTGATGTAACGATCTAGGAAATACTCATAAGCTTCGTACGCTTCGGGAGCATACTGACGGATGTCCCTAACGACATTACTTATAAGTGCCTCAAAGATCAAATAGTTACTTTTAAAACAAATAAGTTACTTGTCTCTAGTTGGAAGCATTTCAAATCATTTTGGTTTGCTATCAAAACGGTTTGACTAAGCATGTAAGGAATATTAAAGACAGTACAACAAGCAATAAGAAAAGGCGGGGAATAAGTTATTTCGAAGCCTAAATAAACTATGTTCTTACTCCAGTTGAAAACAATTTAAAACCCTTACCTGGCTCGACAAGACAGTATGAAAGCAAGCGGTAGTCAGGTTTCTCCCTCGTTGGACCCACCTGTAATACACAGGGCCTAGAGGATGAAAACAAGACCGACAATACTAAAAGCAAGACACAAGACAACAGATGACGCACGGCAATTCACATAGAATCCAATCATGCAATAAACGCAATATGGGAAGTAAATCAATTAAACATGTAAATTACGGTACGACAATTAAAGAATATTAATGAAATGTTAAATAATGAAAGAACGTAAATAATAAATATTAAGGGCATGCTTAAACGCAATTAGGGCACGTAGACACGCTTAAAATAATATAACGGAACTCTCTCGCGAAAACGGGGTCAAACGGACAAGAAACGGAAAAGATGGAATAAATCCCTAAATGAGCAAGGTGTCAATTGACGGTCAATTAGGGTCGGGTAAATTGTAAATTATGAAGAATATCAAATCCCAAGGCTCGAGGAAGCTATAGGTGAAATCGGATTGATATTCGGAGGTCGTATGAGAAAAGTCAACATTTAAATGAGTGGGGAAAAGGCTGGAAAATACACTAAGTATGTTGCACCGGCCAACGCACGGGCTTACGCACGGGCTTGGCAAGCCGGTGCAAGCACAAAAGGGGTTGCACGGCCTCCCGCACGGTCTTGAGCACGGTGTCAAGACCGTGCAGGTGCAAACGGCCATGCGCACGGGCCTGTGCACGGGCTCAAGCCCGTGCAGGCTGAAAAGTGAAGCGCACGGGCTCTTGCACGGTCTTGCTCAAGACCGTGCGTTCGCCCGTGTGGATCTACTGAGCAGCAGACTCAGTAGATCGCGAACCTCATACGCGAAAATCAAAATATAAATTCATATAACTCCTAATCTACACCATAAAACATCCTAATTTTCACATATAATCATATATATCATATAAGCTACCTATAGACACAAGAATCACGTAAAATGGTCAAGTAATTCTTCCTAAACACGAAAATCCTAATATATATAATTCTATATATAAATCACGAAAAATCGCAAGAAATAACGAACGGAATGAAATGGGGTAAAAGGATTACCGGTAGATAATGTAGTGAGGGTCGTTCGGGTTTTCACGGCTCGTCGATCGGGCAAGAAATGAGCTCGGTAGGGCGTCGGGAAGATCTTTCTCCTTTCTTCTCCTTCTTTCTCCTTTCTTTCTTCTTTCTTTCTTTCTTTCTATGTAATGAGAAAATGAGAGAGATGGGTAGATATTTAAGAAAATATCTCGGGAGGGTAAAATGGTCATTTAGGCTTTCAAGGGCATTTATGTAATTTAAGTAGTTAAGGGTATTTAAAAGATAGGTTAAATCAATCTTTTCCACAAGATTGATTAATCCAATTGGATAGATCGAGAAATTAGGCAAGAAAGAATTCGCGTAAATATTAATAATAGAATACAAATATTCGGGTCGTTACAATACTCCCCTCTTCAAGAGAATCTGTCCTCAGATTCTCCTCCGGACTTCGGGGTTAGTTAAGGGGAGCATAATCTAAGAGTTCTAATAACGCGAATTAAAAACGAACATTTAGGAGCAATTAAAATACATTATAAAACATCACGCATAACAAAATATTTAAATGCAAATAACATTCCAAATAAAATTCAAAGTCAAGCGAAAGACAGAATTACAAAAACCCTAGACAAGGCTAACGTTGAAGAAGAAAATCCCAAAGCAAGGTCCATCGCCACTGTCATTATCTATTTCGTTCTTCCGACTGATTCTTGTACTCTTTGTATCCTCAATGACAATTGTCACATCCTTCTCCTGTTTCTTGATTAGAGTTCCTTTTACAGGAAGTAACGCCATCATCATTTCTCCTATTGTACTCCTCGTCTTTCTCACAATCTGTCTCTTCAAGATCACACTCTTTCTTATTCTTTCTACAGAGTGTTTTCTCATTTTCAAGGGTATTTGATGATTTCTCCTCTCCGCCTTCCATTAAACCATCATTTTCATCATTTCTTCGCTCGACTTCATACGAAACATCAGGGTCGTCATTATCGGAAGCTGATGTCGACTCGTCTCCCATATAATCCTCATCGTCAGATAATTCATTATCCTCTTCACTAGTTGATTCATCTTCAGACATACCTTCAGAAGTATACTCCTTCAGACTCGATTTGTCAACGTCGGTGCTGTCCAGAACCGCATAACATACTCGCAACAGAATCGATCCTAGTCGGCCAAGAACTCCTTGTCCTTAGCACTCTCTAATAGCATATAACGAATTTATCGAATTCCACGCTATTCACATAGAGGTCACATAAATCTTAGCATCTAATCATTCAATTAGTGCAAGTGTGAATTTTGAAAGCAGTTAAAGCACGTAAATTATATAAAACACTTAACACATATTTAAAGCAATTACCATTCGAAACAAAATATTATGAATGAATGCTATAATAATGCAATGTACCTCTGCGAGTCGGTATCATGGTCGGGATCCCCTTTTCCTTCCCCGAGGGTTGCTTGAGTCGGGGCAGTCTTGAACTCGATGCTTGCTACTCCCACATCTGAGGCAACGCCCCAGTTTCCTCCTACACCTTGCAGTCTCATGATTTATCTTCCCACAGTATTCGCAGGGAATGGGGTCCTCGTTCACTTCAGGTTCGGTAGGTTTTGGCATCTCGTAGTGTGGTCTCGATGTCGGAAAAGTGCTCGGTCCGGCTGGTTCTCTTCTTGCCTTCTCGTTGAAAGAGGATCCTTTCATGTGAGGAATACCTCGTCTCATCTCTTGAAGATCGGACTCCACTCTCATAGCTCTGTTAACTGCCTCGTGATAAACTCGAATGTCCAATCCTACTAATCTTTCCAAGATCTCCGGCTGAAGTCCCTCGATGAACTTCCGCGCTCTCCTTCGATCGTCAGATGCAATGTGAGGAGCATAGACGATGAGGCGGCTGAAAAGTGCCTCGTATTGTGCAACAGGGAGAGCTCCTTGGGTGAGGGACATGAACTCTCTTTCTCGGCTGTCACGTACCACTTGCGGCACGTACTTCTCTCGGAAGTCGGATAGGAACCGTGACCAAGTGTACGGAATTCCCTCAGCGATCCATCTCTGTTCTATGTAACGCCACCAATCCTCAGCTGGTCCTCTCATGAGAAAGATGGCATACTCAACCCTCTCGGGGTCACCGCAGTGTATTACTCGAAAGATTCGCTCCAGATCGGCTATCCAAGCCTCGGCTTTAAGGTCATCTGGTTCACCCACGAAGCAAGGTGGGTTGTAGTGCAGAAATCTATCCAGTGATTGACCCTCGGTTTGTCTCGCAGGTATATGCTGCTGTTGTCGTTGTCTCTCTTGATGCACTTGCTCAGCAATCTGTCTCATCGCTGTCACTAACTCCCTTGCAATCGAATTCGGAGATAAGGGAGCGGTAGGGGGTCTTCGATGAGGCATTATGTACCTGCGCTCAATAAACTAGGAAAAAGATGCATGTTCGGTTAATGGAATGGTCACGTAAGGCATATAAAATTTAATCAAGGCATACATATATGATTCGGATAGCATGTAGACAAGTTAAGCATGAAACAAATCACAGAACAAGAAAAACTCGATCCTATAGCCGTACGACCTAGACACGACAAGACCCAAGCAGAACACGACAAGACGACAAGACAAGACAGACGCTACCTCGAGTTCCACATCCACTTGCATTCGATCCCAACTCAGTACTACAATTGTAAGAGATCAAACGGTTGGTTGGCCATTCCAAGAGAAGATCAATCACAATTTCAATACTAAGGAGTTCTCAAGCACCTGTGACTGGAAACTCGAAGTCTCATTGACACGAAACGGGCAGACACAAGAGACAAGACACGACGCGATTACAAAGCTTCGGTTCCTTTTGGGAACCTAGGCTCTGATACCACTGACTGTAGCGCCCCCTGAAGAAGGACCGCCACATCCGCACCGAAACGGATTCCCGAGGTTCGGCGAGGGGCCTCAACCCAAAAACCCACTTCGGCGAACGGCACTCAAGCAAGAACCTTCGGCAACAGCAACGACATCCCAACAACAACCAGAGAAGAGCAGAGAAATGCGGAAGCGATTTAAATAACAAGACAAATTCCATAAATGTCAATTAAACATGTGCAAATCGAAATACAACATAATAATAACACGTAGTGCCATCCATGGCTCAACTAGTCTACCCTATGCAATCCTAGATATCTTCAACTATCCCACATCAGGGGCACATAAGTACGTAAAGTAAATAAATACAATAAACAAGACTCGACAGTTGTTGGGACCACAGACAAGACAAACCAGAAAGACTGAGCCTATCTAGACCTGCTGATGCCGACTGACAAGATAGGTGACGTCGCCACCTGTCTACCTGAAGCAAGAACCAAAATAGCAGGGGTGAGTATAAAGGATACTCAGTAAGGGGGTTTTGGTTACAGTTCGTCATTTATCTTTTTAAAACTAAAAGTGGTGAGTGTTACCCATTTTGAGAAAGAATACGAATACGAAATATAAGTTGTAAAATGACACAAAGCAACACTCGGGTTCGGCTTATTTGAAAACAAAAAAGGTTGACGAACCGGATCCTTTAAAACATTTGCACGAAATATCAAGCCGATTGAAAGAATATTAGTTGGGTAATAAAGGGGACTTAGGGTAGCAAGTACGAGTCACACTTCCGGGTTTTATATATATATAGGGAAGTACATATGATGATTGAAGAAAACCGGAATGTGCTTCGACTTGTCACGAAAGCCATAAAACAATTAGACAAGCAATAAATGCAATAAATCATGCAGTAATGTGTCCCGGCGAGAACGGGCCCTCTCCTTATAACTCCCCATTGAAAAACATGCAAGCAAGTACTCCATCACCAAGATTCATAAACAGGGTTTAAGGAGACGCGATTAGCACCACCATCAGGATTTAAGGAGACGCGATCAGCACCACCGTACAGGGTTTAAGGAGACGCGATTAGCACCACCGTTCGCATCAACTTAGGCTAGCCAACCTCCTAGCCGGCCTAAGTTAACGCGCTAGAAGTATACATCGGGATTTGCCCTAGACGCACGTCCCCAGGCTCACCTCTTGTATATTCCGGGCCCAAGTCATAAACAGGCTATGGCTCGCTTTTGAAATCAATGATAGTTAAAGTGGCCAAAAGGGCCGTTCGAAAATATGATGCAAGTAGTTAAGTATGAATGGCAAAAGGGGCTTTTGAGACAAGTTGATGTAACGATCTAGGAAATACTCATAAGCTTCGTACGCTTCGGGAGCATACTGACGGATGTCCCTAACGACATTACTTATAAGTGCCTCAAAGATCAAATAGTTACTTTTAAAACAAATAAGTTACTTGTCTCTAGTTGGAAGCATTTCAAATCATTTTGGTTTGCTATCAAAACGGTTTGACTAAGCATGTAAGGAATATTAAAGACAGTACAACAAGCAATAAGAAAAGGCGGGGAATAAGTTATTTCGAAGCCTAAATAAACTATGTTCTTACTCCAGTTGAAAACAATTTAAAACCCTTACCTGGCTCGACAAGACAGTATGAAAGCAAGCGGTAGTCAGGTTTCTCCCTCGTTGGACCCACCTGTAATACACAGGGCCTAGAGGATGAAAACAAGACCGACAATACTAAAAGCAAGACACAAGACAACAGATGACGCACGGCAATTCACATAGAATCCAATCATGCAATAAACGCAATATGGGAAGTAAATCAATTAAACATGTAAATTACGGTACGACAATTAAAGAATATTAATGAAATGTTAAATAATGAAAGAACGTAAATAATAAATATTAAGGGCATGCTTAAACGCAATTAGGGCACGTAGACACGCTTAAAATAATATAACGGAACTCTCTCGCGAAAACGGGGTCAAACGGACAAGAAACGGAAAAGATGGAATAAATCCCTAAATGAGCAAGGTGTCAATTGACGGTCAATTAGGGTCGGGTAAATTGTAAATTATGAAGAATATCAAATCCCAAGGCTCGAGGAAGCTATAGGTGAAATCGGATTGATATTCGGAGGTCGTATGAGAAAAGTCAACATTTAAATGAGTGGGGAAAAGGCTGGAAAATACACTAAGTATGTTGCACCGGCCAACGCACGGGCTTACGCACGGGCTTGGCAAGCCGGTGCAAGCACAAAAGGGGTTGCACGGCCTCCCGCACGGTCTTGAGCACGGTGTCAAGACCGTGCAGGTGCAAACGGCCATGCGCACGGGCCTGTGCACGGGCTCAAGCCCGTGCAGGCTGAAAAGTGAAGCGCACGGGCTCTTGCACGGTCTTGCTCAAGACCGTGCGTTCGCCCGTGTGGATCTACTGAGCAGCAGACTCAGTAGATCGCGAACCTCATACGCGAAAATCAAAATATAAATTCATATAACTCCTAATCTACACCATAAAACATCCTAATTTTCACATATAATCATATATATCATATAAGCTACCTATAGACACAAGAATCACGTAAAATGGTCAAGTAATTCTTCCTAAACACGAAAATCCTAATATATATAATTCTATATATAAATCACGAAAAATCGCAAGAAATAACGAACGGAATGAAATGGGGTAAAAGGATTACCGGTAGATAATGTAGTGAGGGTCGTTCGGGTTTTCACGGCTCGTCGATCGGGCAAGAAATGAGCTCGGTAGGGCGTCGGGAAGATCTTTCTCCTTTCTTCTCCTTCTTTCTCCTTTCTTTCTTCTTTCTTTCTTTCTTTCTATGTAATGAGAAAATGAGAGAGATGGGTAGATATTTAAGAAAATATCTCGGGAGGGTAAAATGGTCATTTAGGCTTTCAAGGGCATTTATGTAATTTAAGTAGTTAAGGGTATTTAAAAGATAGGTTAAATCAATCTTTTCCACAAGATTGATTAATCCAATTGGATAGATCGAGAAATTAGGCAAGAAAGAATTCGCGTAAATATTAATAATAGAATACAAATATTCGGGTCGTTACAGAGTTTGTTTGAATCAAGGATAGTGCTGAGTGGATTTTTCGACATTGTAGGGAATTGGTAAAGTTCTACAATGACATAGAAAAAGAGAATATTTTAGTAGACTGAAAATATAATAAAATACAAAAATGATATGGACTTCCATCATTAATGGCTCCCACTATCTTTTCGAGATTCACAGTTCCCTAAGCTGTTGAATTCGTGAAATCGATTTCTATTCAATTTTCTTAGTGGATGTCAAGATCCTAAAATTATAACTTGGACCCACGCCTCGTGTGTCATCCTAATTATAATTCTAGGTTAATACATTTATTATTTACATCACCATGTAATTCCTGACATTTATTTGTTATTTTAGCATTACCTATTTTCATATGGACTCACGCCTCGTGTGCCATCCATACTAATTAGGTATTAGATCCAACCCATCAAAATCATTGATTTTTTCTTATTACATAATAAGGACCCTCACCTCGAGTGCCATCCTTATTACATAATAACAAAAATTATATACTTTATATTCTAGACTGATTGATTATAAAACTTTGAACATGAACCCTCAACTCGAGTGCCATCCATGTCCATCATCTTATAATCAATTATGCCCTTTTGATGGAATGCCTTGGAAAACTCAAGTACTTTACTTGACAAATGACTTTTACTTTAAAAGTATTTCCCATTAAGAACTAATATATACATATGCTAATATATGTATTAATTTTGTTTTGGAAAAACAACAGGGTTTCACACAAGCACACAAGATCTCATCATATTTAATACATATACATGCAAGACTTATATATGTCATATGATAGTAAGAAACTCAAAACTTAAATAAACCATACATTCAAGCACTCATTCATAAATTGGATGATCATAGGGCCTAATTATACTTTATGGGAGCCATCCATAAAATATAATTTTATTATAAGCATTAATTAAATAAACGGCATTAAATAGCAATTAAATGAGCACACAGATCCTATCTATTACATGATCAACCTTCTAACATAAGGTTTTCATGAGCCTGTCTTGGTGATCCACTCCAGGGAACATCCTTGAACTCCTTCTTTCTTGTCTTCAACTCCTTCTCCTATCTAATAGGGATTCCTCACTAAAACCAAAACCATAAATTTAAATGCACATATAATAACAGTGAATAAAACATACAAGGCTCTTCTATGATCATCCCGCGCACATAACAAGTTTATGATAACAAACAATACAACACATTGTAGGGAGGTTTAAATAACTTAAGAATATAATTCTTAAGGTTTATTTGTGTAGCGGGCGCCCCAAACGGGTAACGCACGCCCCGCATCGAGCCTCAATCCGAAGCCGAAACAGAAATCCGACCCTAAATTGAAACCCGGCGAACGGCAAACCGATTTACTCAATCACTAGGCGGGGCTTTTTGTAAAACAACAACTGACGACAACAATGCGGGAGCGGAAGCAAAAACCAAATTAAATTCCATATAACAACATTCAAAGCAGTAGCTCAATTGCACACATAGTTAAAGCCCACCAAGGCTAGCGAAATTCAATTGCAATAATACAATAAACGGGTTCGATACAATATCCCGGTAACATATACATATAACCTAATCATGAACTTAAAACTATCTAGAAAGGGACAATCACCAAAAGAAAGAAAACCCGCGATACAAGACTGACGATGCCCACCTAGATACCACCTGAAACAGATAAGGTTTAAAGCAGGGAGGGTTAGTCAAAAGACTAAGTGAGGGGAAAAAGAGAGTACATACATAATAGCATACGGGAATAAACCACCATTTTAACTTAAAAGAAAACAAACGTAAAAGAAGGGTTTTCATAAATATTTGGTGATTTATCATAATATAACATAACGGGACATATCATATTGCTCGGCGGGTCGAGCCCTCAACTCCTCATATCATATCATAACATACCTGAAAACCATACCAACCTTATTCCTCCCACATAGCAGAAGGACCGCTAAATCCAAACTGCTCTATAGGCATAATAGCCTATTCTACGGCTGACACGAAGTCTCCGTCGCAGGAGCTCAAAGGTTGCCACTCCGGCCTCACCCGTGCTCCCGGTAAACATGGAGCAAGCTACCGAATTCCACCGTAGACCTGCTGTCTATCCGGCTTCATCCGATCGCCGTACTCCGGGCCCAGATAACATTACATACATATCATAACTCGCATTTTCATAACTATCATTTTCCTATTGAAATAGGAATCAAGACATTTCGGGGAGGGCCAAAAGGGTCGTTCGAGACAGGCGGTGTAACGACAGGAAATACAACCGGGTATTCCATCGTCAGGGGAAAGTCCGCCCTAACGACTTCACTCAACGAGAAGGTTTCCAAGCCCAAAATTACATTTAAATCGAAATATAGTTCGCTTGTCTCTTTTTGAAAACATTTCGAAATCATATACATAATATTCATTTGCTATCAAATCCGTTGTTCTTAAACCTCATAAAAGTAATAAGCATAAAGTATTTACTAAATATAGTAATACGGGATGAAACGTAAATTATACATGCGAGGCTTATTTAGTGAGCCTTAATAATACATATCTACATAATACGGAATAACAATAGAAACCTCACCTGGCGATCACCAAAAGAAAATCCAAAACGGAAACGAGCAACCTAATCCACGAAAGTGGAACCTGCAACTGAAAAACGACAACCACAT
The DNA here is from genome assembly GCA_958496215.1 of Verbena officinalis. Lineage (NCBI taxonomy): Eukaryota > Viridiplantae > Streptophyta > Magnoliopsida > Lamiales > Verbenaceae > Verbena > Verbena officinalis. The sequence continues at coordinate 32,621,222 of OY292385.1, read as the reverse complement.
AAGATATACGACGACGCACGGCTCATACGAAAGCATAGAAACACGTAAAAGCACGTTATACAATCACATAAAACACTTAGGTTCAATTATCAAACGAAACGAAGTAATTCGCAAAATTTAAAAATGCAAATCAAGTCCAATTGCAATGAAACTTTACGGACATGCTTTAAATATCATAAAGAAGTATGCATTCGAATTTCGGGAAAATCGGACTTCACATGCAAAAGTTAGAAAATTTAACGAAAACTTAAAACATACTATTCATAGACCCGAACATGCTATAAATTCGTAAATCATACAATTCATATCTATTTCATATATATCGAATACACGAGCGAAAAAAGAATTCGGAAAAGACGACCCAAAGCGGGACCCGTAGGCCAAAATGTGCCCTGACTAACAGAAGGTTAGGGCACTGTTCGACCAGGCCACATGGCCTTGTGCACGGCCGTGTGCCAAGGCCGTGTACACCATGAGAAACACGCACGGCTTGTTGCACACGGCCTCAAGGCCGTGTGCACAAGGCCATGCACCAACACACACACGCACGGTCTCTTGTACGGCCGTGCAAGAGGCCGTGTAACCCCACACGGCCTTGCGACACCCCGTGTGCAAGGCCCGTGTGCGTCCAGATTGAGCAGAAACTCGCAGACAGCAAAAACATACGCGATTTCAAACCAAATTTCAACATTTAATCGATAAATCATGCAAATCACTCCCTAATTCTCACATATAATCATCTACAACATATAATCTACATATAGAAACAATAAACACGAAAATCCGTCCATAAATTCATCCAAAATCATATAAACCCTATATTAATCAACTATAAACAAAATCGAGAAATACAAGGCATAGGAGACATTAAACGAGAGGGACGTGAAAGGCTTACTCGTAGAAGAGATCGTGAGGAGTTCGTAGGCTTAAGCGGTTCGGAAATCCGTCGAGAAACGGAGTCGGAACGATCGATTGAACCTTCCTCTTCTTCTTTCTCTTTTCTCCTTTCTTTTCTTTCTTCTTTGATGCGTGAATGAGTGAGGGAGAGAGAGTGATGGCTTAAGTCAAAGGAGTTGACTCGGTTGAGAAACGAAAGGGCATTTTCGTAATTTCGCAAAATAATTTCAAAAACTCACATTGTCCAATTAACACATAATTACAGTCAAAATTCATATAATGAAACGCACATTGACAATTCGTAATTTAAATGCAAAAATTCATTTATATACGAAATTGTTATAAAATCATTTAATAATTAATAAAATAAATAATGAATTGCGCAACAAAATTGATTCGGGTTCCCGGTTCTTAATACGAATTTTCGGGGCGTTACAATTTGACTAGAGTCAAATAATCTTATTTAATATTTTCATTAAATATTCCATATTTGATTTGAAAATATTTTATTCAATTTAATATTAAAAATATTAAATCAAATAATAAAAACATAATAAAAAATAATTTTAACATTTAATTTAGAAAAATAAGATTTTTTAAATTAAACATTCAATTAATTTTTCAACAAGACAATATCAATTTAAATCATGTATCACAACATTGCATATTAGGGATATACTACAATTTTCCAAAATCACAATTTAACAACATTAAATAATTTTCCAACTTGAAATTATTACTAAAATCTAATTTTAAATAGTTTCGTGATTTTAAAACTAATTTTAAAATCTATTATTAAAACAATTTAAAAATAAACTAAAGTTTAAAAAAAAAAAAAAATGACCCACGGGTCGGGTTGACCTGTGGGCCGACCAGTTTCAAGATCGGGTCTGGGCTGCGTCTTCAAATTTCTGCTAGGGTTTCAAGGTGAAACCCTTGCGCCGTGGGCTGTGCGACTTAGCCAGCGGCAGCGCCACCAGAGGGTGGCGCTGGGTTCCTTGGCGTGCGCGAGGAAGGGCGGTGGTGGCTGGAGACGCCACTACGGGGCGGCGACGGGAAATTCTGCCGCCCCTATTTTTTTCTTCTCGCGATTTTCCGGCGAAGGCCGGGGCGGCCCCTCCACGCGACGGCGATCAGCATTGGGATGGAAAACGACTTCGTCGTTCTCGTCCGTGCTTCCTCTCACTGGCAGGATCCTTGGCGTTGGCTGAGGATGGCCAACACCTCCTCTGCAATTTCTTCTCAGCGGCGACGGGCCAGCGCGACGGTGAGAAGCCTCCCCTGGTGGTTTTCGATCTGATGGAGATGTTGTGCACCAAGCGGTGCACAGCCTCTCCCTTCCCGATCAGAAAAGCCCTTCGCCGTGGGTTATCAGGCGGCGGCGTGGTGGTGGCTGTCCGAGCGCAACCACCGCGCTGCTACAGTAAAACCGAGAAATACTTTTTTTTTGAAATTTTCTGAAAATTTTAAACACAGCCAAGAACATGAAGAACGGTTTTGGAAAACTTTAGCAAAAACCAATCAACAGATATCCCCAACAACAACAATCAATATACATAATTCAATTTGTCAAACAATATCAGATACTAATTAAATTCATGAAAATATCGAATTAACCGGTGGCTCTGATACCACTGATGGAATCACATACCCGGCATTAGCGGACTTTAAAAAATTTTATGCCGGGAAACAAAAACGAATTCCCAGGAAGTTTATGAATCGATTAAAGATGTTTTCTCAAAACATGTCTTCAGAATAACCACCTTTAGCACGCCTGCTGAAGTAGGAATTGAAGTTCTCAAGAACTATGAATCCACCGTCCGCCACAAGATGACTTCAAACACCGGAGTCCTCTGAGGATTAAGTCCACGAACCAAATCTCCTTAAACCCACAATCCAGTTGCTGCCAGATCTACAACTGAAAAGTGTTAGAACAATAATACTTTTGAAGTACAGAATGTTCTTGAATTTCTTACGGTTAAGAAATACAAGAACTGAGATTATAGAAAGAATGTGAACGAAGAGAAAACAGTTTTTCAACTACGTTCAGAAAGAAATCAGATTTTCAGGTTATGAGACTGATCAACCAGCTGATCTATAAATAGACCAACTGGCCGAAAACCCTGTCCCACATGGGCCAGGAATTTTTGCCAGTCTCAATGCTGCATCGGGCTTGGTTCAGTTCTGGTCCAGTTTATTAATTACTGTGTTTGGGCTTTATTTAATTAAATCCTTTCAGGCTTTTAATTAACAGCTCAGTCCAGGCTTGTTTGAACTTAAACTTATTTAATTGGATCAGGCTTATATTAATTAACTTACTTAATTAAAAGCCCAATCAATTAAATACCCAAACTCAATAAACTTGATAAGCTATTTTACCTTAATTAAATTAACCAACTTAATTTATTTCTTTCTTAATATATATATATATATATATATATATATATATATAATTCTTTCTTCTCAATTAAATTAACTTCATTAATTTAACATCAATCTAATATTGATCATTTGTTCTATGTTCAAGAAGACCAGTTCAATGTGTGACCCCTCAGATCCACCAATTGATTAGCAGCTAGCATTTAATTTAATGAACGATTCATACAACTACCATAATCATTCATTACCCATATTCATGATATGACGCATAGCAAGATTCATAACGAACTAGCACATTTAGAATCTACCTAGCCAATGGTGAAAGCATTTCTTAAGATGAACATTTTCGATCAGTGACTTAGTTGTGAGATACGATCTCTCCATCTTATAATTCCCAATATAGTCTAAGGCATGGGAATAAGAAAGCTTATTAACTATATCAAATATGTCTGTTAGTGATAAGTGCCATTTGACTCAAAACTCAAGGATACTCTTTCCTCAGTTTGAATCTATTAATACTTCGGCCGAAGATTCCTTTGGTAGTTATTCTATCCAGAACAATATAGGAATTTTGCTTGATACAGTTATCAAGTAGATGGATCCTTTCTTGGCTTTCTCTGATCTTCATATTACCTTGAATAGTCACCAGCATGAAACTTATGTTCTCCTCTGAGCTCGTTGTCATAGAGAGAAGAAACATACCAAATTACTATCTCATAAATATAAGATTAGATGAATCCTCAAGTCTAGGGATTATTACTCACATCACTGACCTTTGACTTAACTCAATTACTTAGAGGTTTTATCCTCTCCCATTTTGAGTGTCAAGGTTGGGATCCTCAGTGCAACTATCGAACAGCCACCCAGTGTGAGTATGAATGTCAACTTACATTCTCGTACTTAGAAACTCAGTACTATACATAGTCACACTGCAAGTCTATATATTCGAGTTCATGTTAGACGCTCCCACTTGTCTCTTATGAACTTATTTGACTTGGAGTTTATTATTTAGAATTACTCCTTAATCACATGTTTCATTTAACTATCTCTTCAGTTAATGTGATATGGTTTATAGTAATTCAGGAGCTTCTCTATTTACATATCAAGAAAAAACATAAAAGCAAAACAAATATGTATATGAATTAAAGAATCTTTCCATTAGATATAAAACAATATATCCTTTTATTATAAATCAAAGATTGTATTACAAGAGATAGTTAATACAAATATTGGCTGCAGGGCACTATCTCTTTCAATCTCCCACTTGACCTAAAGCCAATTTGCCCATGTATCTAAGTCCCATATTCCCAACATGTTCTTCAAATACTCTTTGGTTTAGGGGCTTCGTAAGTGGACCTGCTATATTCTCTTTAGAGGTTAACTGTCAATGGAATCTGCTTCTAAGTCCGTGTACCAATCAAAGGCATTTCCTTTGAGTGATCGGACGAATTGCTTAACTAAGTGGTCTCCATAAGTCCCAGCATTGTTACATGTCTCTATGAAACGAGCTATGTGCTGCTTAGGATTCCCTCTACCATCGAATTGTTGGAATTTGGGAGGTTGGTAACACATCGGCATTCTTATGGTATCAATCCTTTGAGTGTACGGCTTGGATAGATCAGGGGAGACTTAGAGCTTCCTTCGATTTTGTCTTTGATGGTTCCCATGATGAACTCCTTTAGCTGGTCAACAAGAATTAATCCATCAAATGAGACTTGAAGTTCGTTGACTAAGACGTGTTTCTTTCCATTTGATTGCATTTTTGGGAACATGCACATTCACCTTGATTTTCGACACTTCTAGCTTGACTAGTTTCAGCATTATCCGCCTTACTCATCAACTTCTCGATTTGGGAGTCTTGCTTTTGGACATGCTTTGTGAGCCCTTCGATTGCTTTCATTAAACTTGCAAGTTGTTCCTCCAAATTGGTCTCACTCGTTACCATGGTAGGTGCGAAGTTTGAAGAACTTGAAGTTGAGTGAGGAGTAGATGAAGCTGAGTCATCTTCATTGCCTTCGTTTGTATTGACGAGAAGCGGCAGGTTCTTTTCATCACTTTCAAGTGAGAAACCAGTTTCTAACGATGCTTGAAGTTTCTTGGACATGTTTCTTGTACTGACAAGGCTTTCAGTTGCATTAGCAGCTGATATGGCAGCATCGAATCCGGTGATTTTGTAGATGGCCATTTGGTAACTTGAGCTTTTGTTTTGATGAAAGGAAGAGATGAGAGGTAGAGATTGTCCCACTGGGCATGCCAGAAATTTGTAAAACAAATTTCTTGTTAATTAAATAATTAAAACACGAAAAATATCAAAAATGATTTTACTGAATTTCGGATGGAAAATAGTGTTACAATCTCTATATTTATCCTCTGATTCTTCCTATCGAAAATTTTAATCCTGAAGATTCAAAAACTTCCTTGTGGATTTGTTGGTTTGATCTTCACTTGACTTGATTTGAATTTTGGTAACAGTAATCCGCAGGTCTTTTGACTTGATTGCGGATTAAACGTCGAGATCTTGATGAACGCTGAAGAATGCGCCGGGAACACCGTAGATCTTGATTTGGATTTGATTTGGGAATAACGCTGGATTCGTGGGTTTAGCACCTTGTTATGAATCAAACGGCTTGATTTGATGATCTCCGCGAAGAACGCCTTGAGTCTTGCTTCGATCGATTTGAATTTGATGAAGATTAATGCAAAAACGCGGGTTTAGCACCTTGATTGCAGATTGAACGCCTTGATTTGATAACTTCCGCGAAGGATGCCAGGAACTTCGCTTTGAACACTTAAGAGTGTTTTGAGACTCCTTTCAAGTTTAGCCTAGCTTGAAAGAGTTGTGTTCAATGTCTCTAAGCTTTGAGGGAGGACCCCTATTTATAGGTGTAGGAATTGAATCCTTACCTTATTTGACACTGAGAATATGCAATTTGATTGGTCCTTGTAATATCTTTCCATAATCACAAGATGTGATTTGATTAAAAGAATATCAAACTATTTATTTGATTTAATTAAATTTAATTGATTTGATTTGGCTAGATTTGATTTCTATTACCAAATACAAATATTTGACACCAATTAATATATGTATTAAAATATCATTTATTTAACTATTTAATCTAGGAATTATATTTGATTAAATTCCTAAAATTTAAATAGAAAAAAAATATATGATTTAACATTTAATATATATGTATAATTTCTACGTGTCGGCATTTTATCGGACACAAATTTTGTTTGTCTACAGGGACCTTCAAACATTTCATATCACACACATATAAAACATAAGTATATGAAATAATGAAGATGACCATAATTGGATATTAAAATATCCCTTTATTATTATATAAAGATTGACAACTTCAAAAGGATAGCAAAACAAGTTGGATGCAGGGCACCATCCCTTTCACCCTGCAGCCAATCGTAATAGACAATCTTTGATTTAATAATAAATGAGATATTTTATATCTTGAGGCAAATCTTCTTTATTTCATTTATAGAATTTAGTTTCTTTATGTTATTGCTCATATACCTGTAACTAAAGAAGCTCCTAAATTACTTCAACTATATCACATTGACTTAGGTTAGTCAAATGAAACATGTGATCAGAGTGTAATTCAAAAGTATAACTCCAAGTCAAATGAGTTTATAAAAGATAAGTGGGAGCATCAATCATGAACTCGATAAAAGAGACTTGCAGTGTGACTACAGAACAATACTGTGTTTCAAGTAAATGAGTGTTGGTCACAACAGTTGTACTCACACTGGGTGGCTGTTAAGTATTCAACAGTTCTACTGAGGATCCCAACCAAGACACTCAAATGGGAGAGGCTATAACCTCTAAGAAATTGAGTACAATTAAGGTTGACGACGTGACTAACTAATCTCTTGACTTGAGGATTCGTTATATCTCATATTTAGGAGATAGTTATTTGATATGATCTTTTCTTTATGATAACGATTCACAAAAGATCATAAGGTCATGTCATTAACTATTGAATAAAGTATGGAGATAAATGGATGCTAAGAAAGGATCTGTCTACTCTAAGATTATAGTGAGACAATTCCTATAAGATCTGGATAGAATAAATGTTAAAGGAATCTTCGACCGAAGTAGTAAAGATTCAGACCAAGGATAAGTTCTCCTTGTGTTTCGGACACATGACATTTACTTCTAAACATAGACATATGACAAAGGTCATATATGGTTTCTTAATCCCATGTCTTAGACCTTATCGGGAATTGTTAGATGGAGAGATTGTATCTCACAGAAAGTCGCTGATCGGCAAAGGTTCATTTAAACTTGCTTTCACCAATGGCTAGGTAGACTGACGATGGAGCTAGTACTTATCTGACGTCTTGCTAAGCGCCATTATATTAATGGAAGTAATTTGATGAGTAAAATAACTTAACGCTAGCTACTATTTATTTTGGTGAACCTGAGGGATCACACAATGAATTGGTTTCTCCAAACCTTAGAACTAATGATCGATGTGAGACATTGATATTGGATTAAAAGTGTTTTAATTCAATTAGAAGAAAGAGATAAATAATTAATTAAGAATGAAATAAGTTAATTGATTTAACTTACTGGATAAATTGATTTTATCCTTGTATATTATTTACTGGGTATTTATTTAATTAAGCTGGGCCTAAGTTTACTCAAGTCTATGATTAATTAAATATACTAAAAGACCAATAGAGTTTTGAGCTGCTCTATTAATTAAAGCCTGAAAAGAATTAATTAATAATGTCTGATCCAGTAATTAATATAATGGGCCACACCTGAACAGGCTTAGCCCGAATACTGAGAGGGGCGAAAATTCCCGCACAGGAATTTTCGGCCTCCCCCTGTTTCCATTAATAGGACATACCTCAGTTCATTCTATAAACAACTCAGTTTTCTCATTCTCAAGGCAGGATGAAGTTCTGTCTCTCTCTCTCTCTTCTCTAGTTCTTGTATTTATCAGCTAGTAAGAAATTCAAGAACATTCTTTTACTCAAAAAGATTATAGTTCATAACAGTTAGATTGTTTACTAGTTAAATCTAATTGTGGTGTGGAAAAGCTGGTTCATGGATTCAACCTCAGAGGGCTTCAAGAACGGAGTCTTCGTTTAGCAAACGGATTGTGGATCTAAATTCCTGCGAACTTCAAATCCCTACAACAACAGGCGTGCTAATAGGTGATTATTCTAATCACTATGTTTTGTGAAAACATCGTTAAACGGGTTTTATAAACTTCCTGGGGATTCGTTCTTTTAATCCTGGTACAAAATTTTAAATTCTGCATGTACTGGGTATGCGATTCTAACAATACCTATATAAACTTTGCTTCCAACAGTCTTCTTTACCATCCAATTTTACACAAATGAATAGGAAACAAATGGTTGGATCATCAACATCCTATTCTTCTGCAATAAGGCTGAAGTACAGCAAACAAAAATGCACCAAGAAAAGCTGTGGAAGATAGACAACTATTAAGATTTCTGAGAGCAGTGACAACAATGGAAAGTTGTATTTTTTGGTGTCCTTTACATCGTTTTTATAAGTGGTGATATCCTGATAATTAAGATATTCTTCGTTTTATAAACGAGGATGCAACAAACATCCCACTACAATTTATGAGTTACTTAATAATAAATACACATGAAAATTGTAAGGGTATATAAGTATAATATTTACATACAATTAAGATTTTTATATGAATTTATAATTAAATTAGAAATATATATTATGTATAATAATATATAATTTAATTCTTAATTGTAGGTGTATGTATAATATAAAAATAGAATTAAGAATATATATGAATTTATGATTAATTTAATTAAAATTATTTAATTTTTAAACTTTATACGTATAAAAGTTTATAATATTATTCTTGAATCTTAATCAATAAATATACACAATTTATTTTTATAAATGTAACGTTAACACAATTATGAATATATATGTATTTACAATTAATTAATAAATAAATATTATTTAATTTTAAAATTTTATGCTTGTTTTTTTAAAAAAAAAAAAAAACTAACTGTTAGCGTTAGTTTTTAACGGGGATTTGGGACTTGGGACTACATTTAAGAGTTAAAATGGCATAATGTGGAATTTCTTTTTTTTTTTTTTTTCCAAATCGTAATAATTTGAACTAAAATTGAAAACAGTATAATTTATGGGACAAAATCTACAATATTCACCTATTTCGTAATAGACCGATTACTTGCACGTCCACGTAAATATCCCGATTACTTCCACGTCCCCGCAAAACCTTTATTAGACAAACTAATTATGAATTCGTCCCCCAGGCATTGGAATTTGGATGCAAACATTTTCATAAAATAATATAAATAATAATTGATAGTGGGTAATTTGGGTAATCCACGTGCCGCGATTCTAGTGATCTTTTCATGAAATATTATTTTGGTAATTATAAATATTATTATTATTAGTTTCTTTTGTTTATGTATTTTATTGCAGTTTACTTGATTTTTTTCAGATTGAATAAATGCTTATAGAATGAAAAATATGACAAAAGCCCCCCTGAGGACGTTTTAGTTAATAGCATTGCATGTTTTGATACTTGAAATTTTTAATAAAATGTACAAATAATGAGCCAAAAAATGACAAATTCCCCCCTGAGGGCAATATTGTCCATTCATTTGTATTACATACTTCAATTTTTTGGGATGAATTTTTGAAAATATTAAAATTATTTCAAATTTCCCCTAGGGCATTTATGTCTTTTCACGATATTTTTTACCTTGAGTTTGTTACAGTTAATTTTTACTTTTTACTTTTACTAGTATTTTGGTATTATTTTTTGATTGAGGATTTAAATCCAATTAAAAATTAAATCAAAAATCCAAGTATTTATTGTCCAAAGAAACCTTACAATTGACCCCCTAAGGGTAAAATTGGAAAATTAAGGCTGATATCATCATTTTTCGTGAGTTAACAGCTGGGAACAGTGTCATGACACCACTAATCAAACTACAGGGGTAAGTGTTAGGTTTTAAAGTTGCAGGGAGGAGAAGCCAAAAAAACACATAGTTGCAGGGGCTTTTCGTAAATGCCCCATATAAATTTTAAATTTTTTCGTACTTCGTTACACAATATATATCTCTTTACACATTTAAATTTATTTTTACTCCGTTTGTATATGATGTATTGGTGTATTCATCAGGGTCAATCTTCATGTTTATACACTAGAGAGGGCTCTTTTTTATTATTAGTTTATTTATTTATAATGACAAATCGTAGTGAACCAAATGAAATTGTCCAATTCTATCAAAAAAAATAAAATGAAATTGTCCAAGAGATTTTACTCAATTCAAAATTAATTTTGAAAAGATTCATATGATAAAACAATTGTAAAAGCTCTTGAATTGTTTCTGAAACCGCATCTCAATTACTTCTAACTTCTAAGCTCAAGCAATGTTGGAAATTCTATAGGTTAACTATTGTATCTAGATGATTTTTTGTGAACTACATTTGGAGTTACGAGAGAGTTTGTTGAACTATAATTTGTAATTTTTTTAAACTACAACGTGAGAGTTTTATAATTATGAAAAATACCCGACTTTTAAGATTTTCGTCTGAATTTCGTCAAAAATTTAACAAAATATTCTAAATTACAATGAAACCCTAAAAGTTAGGTTCTTTTGTAATTATAAGTATAATATTAAACTAATAAAAATCATAATTTGAAGTTAAGCAAACTAGTTTGGTTTGATATAATTAACGGAAATTTGCCTTTAAATGACCAAGTTCTCAAAAAATTTAGGATAGCTACCCACTTTTTTCAATGGTCATCTTAGGTGCCCAATCTAAGTTTCAATTTTAACTTTGCTACCCATTTTGTGAAAATACCGATATGCCCTTAAGTTTCATATCCTCCAACTCCCAAATTCATTTAGCCTCACTTTTCATTTCAAGGCCTAAACACAAAACTGTACGGCAGCGGCGGCGCCGACGACGACTGAGACCTTAAATACGTCAGGACTTTGCATTTTCAGGGCGATTAAATGGAAACTACTGCTACTAAAGCTGCTCCAAGGCCTTCTACTGGTACTCGACGTGCCGCCAAGCTAATCGGTTGTGTCGAATTCAACGGAATAATGAATGTATTAGCGTTAAGGGAGGGAATGAAGATCTCTGAGTTATTCGAGCTTGTCAGTGAAAAATGGCCTCAATTCTCAACCGAAACCCACGGCTTACAGTTCAGGGTTCCCCAGAAGTTGGGGATATGGGTTAGTTTGCTCACCAATAATGATGTTAACAACATGATGAAACTGTTTAGGCTTCTGGAGACGTCTATTATCGACATGAGGTTAATACTGATTACTTATTAGCTCTAGTTCTGGAGGAATTTGAATTATGTTTTGTGTAATTAAGTCTTTGTTTTCACAAAATAATAATTACTCGTTGTTGTATTAATATTTTCCGAATGTATTTTCCAACAGTTTGTTTGTGGAACCTTATATTTTTTTGTTGTTTTAACTTCAAGTTTTATGGTATTGGTTAATGTTTTATCTACACAATATTTTGTTTAAAGAATGCGTATCTAACAAAGGGATCTACGTAATTTTGAGACGAGAGATGCCCTTGAAGGGTAAAAATGGCATGTTTATGATAGGATTTTGTGGCACTGATATTGTAAGTTGTCTAACAATACTAAAGAATGCGTATCTAACTAAGGAATCTGCGTAATTTCAAACGAGAAGATGCCCTTGAATATAAAATGGCATGTTTATTATACGATTTTTTGGCACTGATATTGTATGTTGTCTAACAATACTAATGATTGCGTATCTAACAAAGGAAATTGCTTAATTTTGAGAGAAGATGATGCCATTGACGGGTAAAATGGAATGTTGATGATACAAAATTGCGGCACTTATATTATAAGTTGTCTAACATTAATTACGAATGCGTATCTAACTAAGGGACCTGCGTAATTTTAGACGTGAAGATGCCCTTGAAGGGTAAAAATGGCATGTTTATGATAGGATTTTGTGGCACTGATATTGTAAGTTGTCTAACAATACTAAAGAATGCGTATCTAACTAAGGAATCTGCGTAATTTCAAACGAGAAGATGCCCTTGAATATAAAATGGCATGTTTATTATACGATTTTTTGGCACTGATATTGTATGTTGTCTAACAATACTAATGATTGCGTATCTAACAAAGGAAATTGCTTAATTTTGAGAGAAGATGATTCCATTGACGGGTAAAATGGAATGTTGATGATACAAAATTGCGGCACTTATATTATAAGTTGTCTAACATTAATTACGAATGCGTATCTAACTAAGGGACCTGCGTAATTTTAGACGTGAAGATGCCCTTGAAGGGTAAAAATGGCATGTTTATGATAGGATTTTGTGGCACTGATATTTTGTAAGTTGTCTAACAATACTAATGAATGCGTATCTAACAAAGGGATCTGCGTAATTTTGAGACCAGATGATGCCATTGATGATACGAATTTGTGGCACTGATATTGTATGTTGTCTAACAATACTGAATAATGCGTATCTAACAAAGAAATTTGCGTAATTTCAGACGATAAGATGCCCTTGAAGGGTATAAATGGCGTGTTTATGATACGACTTTGTGGCACTGAACCGTTGGGATTGAACCGTAACCGTTACATAGAAACGGTTCATGACCCCTAATAACTGTCTATAACTACCTGTTTAATATTACTAATGAAATTCACCCACTATTCCTCCATATTTATCATCTACGTAATTTTGAGACGAGATGATGCACTTGAATGGCCTGTTCGTGATACGATTTGTGGCACTGATATTGTAAGTTGTTTAAAATTACACATAATTGTTACTCAGATCCGCATTATAGATTTCAGTTCGATAATTTCAAAAATTTAATGTTTAAATAATATAAGACGAATACGCTAATTTAGAAATCAGCCATTCATTATAAATTCCAGTTCGACAATTTTATACATCAGTGCAACATACTAGTTCCAACTAACAAGGCTTCCTTGAATATTGTTGGAATAAGAAGAAAACAGTAAATTACAAGTCATCCCAGCTAATTACTAGTATATCCAGCTCCGGTTCCTGCTCTAGTGGGAAGACGTTGAATGCTATCTTTTATGGGTTCCTCCTTTCCCCACTTCAGTAGGTTTCGGGAGTTGAAGAGTTCAAAGATATGTATCTGTGACTTCCTCGACCCATTCATGTACAGAGAAATGTGTTCCAAACTTCCTAATAAACTTGGATAGAACTGCTGCATCTGTGACTGCATCTATGATTGCATCCTGTAGTTTTCTTTTTTTTTCTTACTCAAGAATACAAAAAAAACTACAGGATGCATTCACAGATGCGCAACTGCAGTTGTTAAATTCTATTCAAGTTTATTGGAGGGCGTCGGACATGTGCAGAGAAACGTGCTCCAAACCCGCAAGATACTGGAACGAAAAGGAGGTAGATTTCAGTAACAAAAAAAATAAAGTGCATGGTACGAAGAAAGATTTAACAGAGATCTTTTTACCTTTCGTTTGAATAAGAAAACATCTTCAGTCGATTTGGTTCTGTTTTTGTACACTTGGTATTGAAACCTTGCATGATAAAGCAAAACATTCGAAATATCCATTTCGCATATTGAATTCTGGGCTTCAAATTGATTATATAATATTATTTGAAATATATAGAATGGAGTTATTTGAAGGGAGGGGAGTAGATGTGTTTTTATGGGGAGAAGAAGAATTCTAATGGGTAACTACTAACTAGGGTTGTAGTGATAGACTGATAGTCATATGGGAGAAGAATTCAACGAGTTGTCGGGTTGAGTAGAAAATGATATCAATTCAGATAGCATTTATATTGAAGCGGCCGTAAAAGTGCAAATTCCAATTAAAATAGTATTAAAATATTTATTATATTTGCATTGGAAATCAAATATATTGCAGGCTTTATCGGAAGCGCGGTAAGGTGAGGGGACTTTGATGGGACAATACTTATATTATTGTACATATTGATTACAAACTCGGAGGGTATTTTTTGCCTACCTGAAATATAAAATGATGGATGGATTTTAGAACCTGTCGTAAATTCTTATGATATGTATGGCTGATTATGAAGTTTGCGTAACTGTACATATTGATTACAAACTCGAAGGGTATTTTCTGCCTACCTGAAATATAAAATGATGGATGGATTTTAGAACCTGTCGTAAATTCATATGATATGTGTGGCTGATTATGAAGTTTGCGTAACTGTAAATATTGATTACAAACTCGAAGGGTATTTTTGTCCTACCTGAAATATAAAATGATGGATGGATTTTAGAACTTGTCGTAAATTCATATGATATGTATGGCTGGTTATGAAGTCTGCGTAACTGTACATATTGATTACAAACTCGAAGGGTATTTTTGTCCTACCTAAAATATAAAATGATGGATGGATTTTAGAACCTGTCGTAAATTCATATGATATGTGTGGCTGATTATGAAGTCTGCGTAACTGTACATATTGATTACAAACTCGAAGGGTATTTTTGGCCTACCTGAAATATAAAACGACAGGTGGATTTTAGAACCTGTCGTAAATTCATATGATATGTGTGGCTGATTATGAAGTCTGCGTAACTATACATATTTAAATCCATTCGAAAGGTTAACCTTAGGGAAATCATCTTTTAAAAGTGATATGTGCAGTATGGTAATGAAGATACAAGTATGGTAATAAATAGTTTATTAAGTTTGTATGTCCAAGTTTGATGCTTGTGTTACTTTATATGTGTTACTTTATAAGTTTGTTACTTGTGGAAAATATAACTACAATGGATTGATAAACTTAATAAACCTAATTAATCTACTAATATAATTGTAGTTGTATTTCCATTGTAAACTTATAACAAACTTATCGATCCATTGTAGTTGTATTTCCACAAGTAAAGTAATACTAACAACAAACTTGCAAAGTAACACTAACATCAAACTTGGACATACAAACTTGATAAACTATTCATAACCATACTTGTATCTTCGTGGAATTTTTTACTAATCATGTTTCATTGAATAAATAAGGAATACAATACCTAAAAGGATGCAATCAACCTTCGTGTAATTATTGGAAAATAGTCTCTGTGTGCAAGTCCTAATAAGAAATTACGTAGGTGTCAAAATAAACTCCGCAAATGATAATTTAGTTCCACGAGTTCCGACATCCGTTCTTTCTTTTATTTTTTATGTATTGGAAAATAGTCTCCTTGTGTAAGTCCTAATAAGCAATTACGCGGCTGTCAAAATAAACTCCGCAAATGATAATATAGTTCCACGAGTTCCGACATCCGTTCTTCCTTATATTTTTCATGTATTGGGAAATAGTCTCCGTGTGTAAGTCCTAACAAGCAATTACGTAGGTGTGAAAATAAACTCCGCAAATGATAATTTAGTTCCACGAGTTCCGACATCCGTTCTTCATTTTATTATTCATGTATTGGGAAATAGTCTCTGTGTGCAAGTCCTAATAACCAATTACGCAGGTGTCAAAATAAACTCCGCAAATGATAATTTAGTTCCACGTGTTCCGACAAACGTTCTTCCTTTTATTTTTCATGTATTGGGAAATAGCCTCCTTGTGCAAGTCCTAATAAGAAATTACGCGAGTGTCAAAATAAACTCCGCAAATGATAATTTAGTTCCACAAGTTCCGAAATCCGTTCTTCCTTTTATTTTTCATGTATTCGGAAATAGTCTCCGTGTGTAAGTCCTAATAAGCAATTACGCATGTGTCAAAATAAACTCCGCAAATGATAATTTAGTTCCACGAGTTCCGACATCCGTTCTTCCTTTTATTTTTCATGTATTGGGAAATAGTCTCCGTGTGCAAGTTCTAATAAGAAATTACGCACGTGTCAAAATAAACTCCGCAAATGATAATTTAGTTCCACGAGTTCCGAAATCTGTTCTTCCTTTTATTTTTCATGTATTGGGAAATAGTCTCCGTGTGCAAGTCCTAATAAGAAATCACGCAGGTGTCAAAATAAACTCCGCAAATTATAATTTAATTCCACGAGTTCCGACATTCGTTCTTCATTTTATTTTTCATATATTGGGCATCTCTTCGTTTGAAATTACGCAGAGCAGTAAGTTTGATACACATCCTAAACATTAGAGAACAGATACAATTATACGTCCGCAAAAAGGTTACAAAAATGAGGTCCTAACCCACAACCCACAGAACCTCACGCACAGAACACACACACACAAAAAAAAGAAAAAAGAAGTAAAAGACTAATACTACTCCTAAACATCCGCTTCATCATCAGTATCATCTTCACCACCAGATGACAAATCATAATCCTCTTCCTCACCAAAATTATCATTGTCAGATAACCTCCAGCAGACGAAGTCCTCCGTGTCACCAAGTTTTGATGGGATTTCCACGCTAGCATTTTGGTGTGGTTCCTCAGGGAAAAGGTGAAACCCAGAAAATTTGAAAATGAACCTCAGTTCCAAGTAATTGGCACAGCCACGGGTACGAAACTCCCTTTCCTGGGCTGACTCCTATTGCAGTGAAACAAACAAAATTAACAAGATAAATCCGATAGTTCTTAAAGACAAGGAGGATGTTCATGCAAAATACCTGACAATTGACCAGAGAATTCCAATACCTATCTGAAACAACAACCCTATTGGCATATATAATGTAGGAAATCCAATCCCTACTAATATATCTCCTGAAAGAGGCGAACTGGTGGCGGAGTTGGATCAACCTCCATTTGATATGTTGTAATGACCCGCAATCTCCAAGTTCAAGATTAGCGTGTTCATTAACTAGGGTTAATTCGGTAAATTTATATTTTTAGCTCGTTTAATCGAATTTAGTAAGTTAACGGTGTACATTGGACCGGGGTTCAATGTTTTAATAATTCATATTTTGTCGAGGTTCCAAATACTTTCATTAAATTCTAAATATTATTCATTAAGTCATATTTTAAATAAAATTGCATTTTAGCCCAAAATTATTTACACTTTAGCCCAACCCGGAATTGACTTTTCATAAACTCATGAATTTTAATAAAACGAACCTCAATCTTTGTTAAGCATTTAATTTCGGTCATTTTGACACTAAGTACGCCTAATTCCGACACTTTGCACTTTTACATGTTTTTCGAGGATAGGGTATATTATGCAATTATTGAGAGATTTGGGGCCAAAATGAAAAAAGAGAGAACACCCACATGCACACAGCAGCCGCGATTCTCTCCCCTCCCAAAATGTGATTTTTCTCATTTCTTCTCGGAATCGCGCATATGATATGTCAAATCGACCGTCTCGACGAGACGAACTCAACCATACCACTTTCCCAGCGATTGGAGCACCGGTGGTGGCGCTACGGTGGTGCGAAGGTAGCAGCGGTAATGGAGGTCGTTCAGGCATTTTCGGCGACGGCACGGCCTGGGCTTGGTCGGAAGTAGAAGCTCTCGATGAGGGGAAAGTTTTGGCGGTGGTCCCGTGACCTGATTTGGCCGGACGGTGGCGGAACGGGGAAGAGATGGCGCGGCGAAGATGGAGGTTTTCCGGTGGCTCCAGGCAGCGTCTCGACGGCGCACCACCGTGGCTGGAATGGACTTGAAGAGACGAAGAGAATGGCGGTGGTCTCAGGCCGTAACTCGACGGGACGGCGGCGCGTGGGCGGCGCGCGGGTAGCGCACGGGCGAGGTAGCGCCGGAGCTACCTCCGGCCATCATTTTCAGAGGGCTTTGTATGGATTTCAACCTTCTCGACATGGGTAAGCCGATTTTGAAGTCAATTTCGTGTTTCGTTGAGCCGATTTCCGTTAATTTTGATTTTTAGATTTTAGGGTTTTGGAGCTTCAAAGTGAAATTAAATTCCGATGGATGATCCGATTGAGAAACGATTTTGAGGGAAGTGACGGGCTCGACGAGAGGAACATTTTGGTATAAGGGTTCGACCATCGGAGGTGGCCCGGCGGCGGTCCGATGGTGGCAGGCGATTTTCTGGCATTTTGGCACGGTTCTGGCGGGAATCCGGCGACGGTATCTTCGGACAAATCGTGCCCCTCGATGGAACGGTTTTAACAGCGCTGGTATTACTTGAATCCGACTTCTTGTTTGTCCTTTATCGCATTTTTCGTATAATTGTGGTGAATTGTAGCTTTTTGAATTATAGCTTATAGCTTCTAGCTTTCGAGCATGAATAATTTGTATCCTAGCTTGGTTTAATCGTATAAATTGTTGAATATGGTTGTTGTATGATTGTGTAGTCGATCGGATGGGTTCCGGTTCGATTAGCCTAGAGATTGGCTTTGGTCTTAACTTGTTAGCTTTTGAGCTTTTGGGAAAAGCTATAAGTTGTACTTTAATTATTGTTGATTTAAATGAAACATACATGTTTGATGTTTAATTACAAGCTTAACCCCTGAGTAGTTTATGCTTAAATGCTATTATTAACCAATTGTTAATTGTTATTCGTTTATTCCTCGTTTTACATGTTAAATGACCAAATTTCCCCTACTTGCTTTCTTATGTTTAAATGTTGATTGAGTATCTTTAAGCATGTTTGTATTTTGATAGCCGAACGTCAATGTTTGTTTTCTTCTCGTGTCAGTCATTCATCCTCTGGACCCCGTGTTTTTCAAGTGGGATGTTTGAGGCCGAATTATAGTTGCTGCTTGCTTTCCTTCTCTTGTTCTGTCGAGCCAGGTAAGGGTTTAAACTATTTTCAACTGGGGCAAGGACATAGTTACTTAGGTTTCGAAATAACTTATTATCCCGCCTTTCTTATTACTTGTTGTACTGCCTTTACTATTTCCTTATCTGCTTAGTCAAACCCGTTTTGATAGCAAAACTTATGCATCTACCAAAATGATTTGAAATGCTTTCAACTAGAGATAAGTAACTTATTTGTTTTAAAAGTAACTATTTGATCTCCAAGGCGCTTATAAGTAATGTTCTTAGGGACATCCATGCATGCTCCCGAAGCGTACGGCGCTTATGAGTATTTCTTAGATCGTTACATCAACTTGTCTCAAAAGCCCCTTTGGCCATTCATACATAACTGCTTGCATCATCTTTTCGAACGGCCCCTTTGGTCACCCAAACTGTTATTGACGTTAAAAGCAAGCCATGGACTGGATCATGACTTGGGCCCGGAGTATACAGGAGGTGAGCTTGGAGACGAGCGTCTAGGGCAAATCCCGATGTATACTTCTAGCATGTTAACTTAGGTTGGCTAGGAGGTTGGCTAGCCTAAGTTGATGCGAACGGTGGTGCTAACCGCGTCTCCTTAATACTCTGTACGGTGGTGCTAATCGCGTCTCCCTAAAACTCTGTTAGTGGATCATGACTGGTGGTGGTCAAGTAATTGACTACGTGCTTGCATGATTTTCATGATTGGGAGTCATAAGGAGAGGGCTCGTTCTCGCCGGGACACATTATTGCATGACTTATTGCATTTTTTGCTTGTTTAACTGATTTACCGCTTTTGTTACAAGTCGAAGCACATTCCGGTTTTCTTCCTTGAGCATATGTGCTTCCCTATGTATATATATATAAAACCCGGAAGCGTGGCTCGAACTTGTCCAGCTTAAGCCTCCTTTATTGTTCAAACTATTTAGTTGAATTACGAGCCGTATTTACTTAGCATTTCCAACTTACTTATAGCATGCTTTTCAAACTTGTAACGGCCTCGTGACTCAAGTAATATCCTTTCAACTTATCGGCTTGACACTATGTGCAAATGATTTTTAAAGGATCCGGTTTATCACCCTTTTTGTGTTTTCAAAGTAAGCCGAACCCGAGTGTTGCTTTGTGTTGTTTTACAACTTATATCGTTATTTATATTCTTTCTCAAAACAAGCAACATTCAATACTTTTGGTTTTAAAAGACAAATGACGAACTGTGATCAAAACCCCCTTACTAAGTATCTTTTATACTCACCCCTTCTATTTTAGTTCTTGCTTCAGGTAGACAGGTGGCGGCGTCACCTATCTTGTCAGTCGGCATCAACAGGTCTAGATAGGCTCACTCTTGTCGTCTGGTTTGTCTTGTCTGTGGTCCCAACAACTGTGGAGTCCTGCTTATTGTATTTAATTACTTTCATACCCTCTTTACTGCTTTATTTACTTTATGTATCTTATATGCCCTGATGTGGGATAGTTGAAGATATGTAGGATTGCACAGGATAGGCTAGTTGAGCCATGGATGGCACTACGTGTTTATGATCCTTTTGTATCTTGAATTATAAATGTTTAATGATATTATGTTAGCCTCGTAGACTTTTATGGCATTTATTTGTTGCCTTTTAAACCGCATTACTCTGTATGGTTGTGGTTGTTGTTGGGCTCGCTGAAGCTCGGGAAACCATTTTGGTGTGGATGTGGCAGTCCTTCTTCAGGGGGCGGTACAGTCTTTGGTATCAGAGCCTAGGTTCCTGAAAGGGAACCGAAAGCTATAGTATCTAGTCTTGTCTTTCTTTGAGTGCCTGCATGGGTTATGTCAGTCCGTGTCGAATTCGTGGTTCGATGAGTGTTTGTCTATTCTTGGTACCTAAAATTGTGAAGGATTACGGTTGGCTTAATTAACCAACTGGAAATCCTTTATAAGTTTTTGTACTTATAAAGATGTAAGACGAGTTGATCGAGAATTCTGTGTTATGTCTTATTTGGTTTCGGCGTATAGGTCGTGTGGCTTTAGGATCGCGATTTATTTATTATGATGCCTCGTGTGGTTGCATACTGACCTCATCAGACATGCATATTGAAACTTTGTGATGCAGAGATGATCAAACACTGTCTTCCTTTGAGATAGGACCCTACCAGAGGATGCTGACTTGGTGGAGACACCTTAAGAGATTGGTCCTATACTCAAAAGGATTGGTGAAAGGTACACAACTCATAATAGGCATTGCATTAGAACATCGCTTGTAACTTGTCTTAAATGTATTTGTGCTATTACATGGTGTTCTTTTACTTCGTGTGTGTGACGTCCCCCACGCCACAACCCCCGGATCGAAACGAGCCCCCGAGCGATAGTTAAATACCACCACTCGAAAACCCGCCCCGGACAACGGGATTCCCACAATCTGGCAACAGCAACTCCCCAACAACAATACTAACATCAACAACTACAATAGCAATAACAGGCCAGCAACGGAAGCAAATACCAAACATATATATATCCACTAATCTCATTAGATTCAAATATCCAAATATCATTATATTTCAACTTCCATCAATTTCAAGTTAACATGCCAAAATAAATAAGAGTTCAGTCATAATAAAATATCTACATAAACTGACTCCAAAGACCTGAAAGCCTACACTGCTGCTGCCAGTACCCAACAACCACTCGCACTGCTAACCTGAAGCATGAACCAAAAAGGGATGTGAGTCAAACGAACTCAGTGAGGAGGGGAGTATACATAATAAAAACATATATTTAATCCACGCTTAGGTTGATAAAAGCAAATCTAGTGACGATAAGCTCTTTTACAATTCAGCTAAGCTTTGTGAATTAAATATTATTTAATCCACGCTTTGATTAATAGAGAAACGAATCTAGTGCCGATACTTTCTCTTTATAATCCATCAAAGCTTTGTGAATTAAATATTAGAGTAAAACATTTTAGAAATATTTTTATTCCCGGCGAGAACGGGCCATCTCCTTATAACTCCTAAAACATATCAAATATAATGAAATTCCTTCCTCAATACCGTTTGGCTTATCAAGGAGCAACCCGAGATTTCACCATAACCGACTAATGGCGCCGGTGTCAGTATTATTCATGCTAGACTACCTCCGACCAGCCATGAACAATACCCTTTGATTATTTGTCAGGTTCATGAATACCTGCTTATAATCGGTGGAATTATGAACCCAGCTTCAACCCTAGACGCACGTCTCCGGGTATCCGCCTGTCACATAATCCAGGGCCCAAACAGAAATACCCATGAGCGTCCTCAATGGGGTTAAGTATAAGTCATCTCGCTTTTCAAAATATTTTAATGGACCAAAAGGGTCTTTCGAGACAAGGTATGTAACCGCCTAGGGTATCCCGTCACGTTGCCGAGTTATCTCGAGGCATACGTGCAAGTCCCGAGACCAAATGTTACTTTTAAAATCAAAATAGTTCTCTTGTCCCTATTTTCAAACCATTTTGGAAAAGATATACATATATATCATTTTTATATCAAAACCTTTTTATTTCAAATATTGATAATATATAATTGAAATATAAAGGGATAGGGTTTTCGCAAATATTTGTTCATACTCCAGTTGAAAACCATTTTACATCCTCACCTGTAGGCTTAACAAAAAGAATAGCCAAACGACCAGAAATCAGTCCCGCGAGGTCCCACCTGTAATACACAGGCCTCGAGGTAAGACATGACTCGATAAATCAACCAAATACGACGCACGGCTATGAAATGCATTTTATGCTCAAATTAACATATTAGGTATAAATGCATTTAAACACAATTAAGCTCATTCAAGCACATTTAAACACAATCAAATACACATGATATTAAGCTAAAATAGGCATACACGTAATATGGAAGCTTGGGAAATAAAATTCAAAGGTTTGTGAATATTACACAAACCACCCCTCATTTAATACTTGGCATAGCAAATCAACTCCGATTAATCCGAAACTTTCGGCATCTCTTAGTTAACACATTTTAAGATTTTTGATGCCAAAAGAATCGAAAAATGAAGCCAAATGCTCAAAAATCACTATTCATCAGCCCCTACATATTTTGCCAAACTTTCATTTTTCAACCCCAAACTCCACAAAACTTCACCAATTAGCTTAATATCATGAACTAACATGAATTCCTTAACCATTCAAGCATCTAAGACCATTAACCCAACATTGCAAATTGATCAAATTTAATGGAAAAATCACAAGTAATGCTACATGCAACCAACAACCAAACTAAGCTCATCAATCATTCATTCGAACATGCTTCATCACTTCCTCAACATAGAAAACCTTGAAAACCAAAGAATTGTGAGATTTACAAACTTACCTTGAAGGAGGAAATGGAGGAGAAAGGATGAAATAAAAGCTTGTTTGCACAAATAGAAAGTAGAGGTTTGTTCCTTGGATGAGAGAGCAACTTTTTGTAGCAAGAAAGAGGATGATTTTTGGTGCTTTGATGGTGATGAAAATGGCGGTGGTGAGAAGGGTGAGAATGGCCGAGAGAGAGGTTGAAGAAGATGAGAGAATGTTGCTTGTGGAATAGTGTAGAAAATTTGAGAGAGAAATGAGATAATTAAATAAATAAAGATATTTTGAAAAGTCAAAATTAGCTAGCAATTTATATATACTTGTATATATATTTGTATAGATATTTATGTATGTATTTGCATACATATTTATATATATGACAAGAATAATATCATATAATTCAAATACGATGGCATAATTTTCATAGAATTTCAAATACAACACTTCAAATATAAACATAGTGTAAGGTAATTCAAATATGAAAATTCTTATGAATTCATCATATTATTCACATATAGAATCACACATTAATTCATATAATTCACATAATCACATAATTGCAAACAATGCACACAAGGGCAATTAGTCGGTAAACGTACCGAAGCGTTATAAAAATAGCGGGGCGTTACACTATCCCCCCCTTCGGAGAATCTGGTCCCCAGATTCTAATTCGACTCCGCAAATAACTCGGGATAATGAGTTCGTGTAACGCCCCGAAAATCCGCATTATTATCCGGTACGTCCGATTTGTTATTTTGCGCGATTTAATTATTTTATTTGATAGTTAGTATGTGAATTTTTAACAATTTCATAAATGAGTGAATTTTGGTTTTTAAACCATTGCATGTCAACGTGTGTTCAATTATATGAGCTTTGACTGTAAAATTGTTTAATTCCGACAACCTGCTATTTTTAGTAAGTTCGGAGTAATTACGGTTTTGCCCCTCGTTTCTAAGTCAAGTCAAAGTTTGACTTGACCACTCTCTCTCTCCCTCAAACCTCATTCACGTAAGAAAGAAGAAAAGAAAGAAGAAAAAAGAGAAAAAGAAGAGAGAAAAGAAAGAAAGCTTCGATTGCTCATTCCGATTTCGATTTCCGACCGAATTTCGATCCGTGAAACTTTTCGAACTCCTCACGATCTATTCTTCAAGTAAGCTTCTCACGTCCTTCGCGTTTAATGCTTCCTAGGCTATGATTTATAGAATTTTGTGAATAGTTTAATAATATATGAAAAATGTGAATATGAATGATTTTGTGGATGGATTTATGTGTTTCTTGGTCCTATAAGTAGATTAGATGTTGTAGATCATTATATGTAAGTTTAGTTTGAGGTTTTGCATGATTTATATGATTTAAATGTTAATTTTTGGCTCATTCCCGAGAACCCTCGCGATTTTCTGCTGTGTTGATAATCCGCACGGCCTGACGCACGGTCTTGAGACCATGCGCCAAGACCGTGTGCATATTTTGGCCTTGCACTGCCTAACGCACGGCCGTGCGCAAGCCGGTGCACAGGCCAGTGCAAGTTTGTCCGCACCGGCTTGAGCACGTGTTCAAGCCCGTGCGTTTGCCCGTCCCCAAGACCGTGTGTATGCCTTAACCAAAATTTCTCCATTTTCAACTTCTTGCTCTCGGCATTGAGGGTCAAAGGGGTAATTAAAAAGTTGACTTTCTTCGTTTGACCTCCGATTCGAGATCCGATTTCACCTATAGGTCCTATAAATCATGAAATACATATTTTAAGTAGTTAGAATTTTTCCGACTTCGTTTGGGTCCCGTTTCTCGTGTTTTTCGTTTAAGCCTTTTTGGCTATTTTTCAAATGTTGTTCGTTTCTTCCGAAACTTGAATGCATGCTTCCTTATTGCATTTTATGCATGTTTATGAGCTTTTATTGCATTCCAACTTGTTTTGCTTATCGAATTCTATGAATTTCTATGTTTTGTTACAATGTGAACCTAAGTGATATGAATGATTGTTAAACGTGCTTCTATGTGTTTTAAATCTTTCGTATAAGCCGTGCGTCGTCGTTAGTCTTATTTGGTTGTGTCTTTGTCTTTTGCAGACGATACTCCCGTGGAGTAGTGTGCCTGTCTCGCATTTTGCTCTCGTTTTTGTCAAGCCAACAGGTGGGGTTTTCAGTTTCTTATAGTAGACGATAATACGTACATAATACCAACCCTACTACCCGATAAGCCTCGTTTTATGATTTGTTTTACATCCGTCTGTATATATAGTAGATATTTAAGCTTATACTTTTATGATCTTGAAAACGATTTAATATGAAAAGTATTATGTATAAGTTTGTGAAATGTTTACGAAAGAGGCAAGCAAATCTTTGTTTTCCGAAAGCGAACTTTGGCATTATAGCCTCGCACACGACTTGCCTCGAACGGTCTTTTGACCACATGGAAATGTTTGAAAAGCGAGCTATGTATATGAATATGTTTGACCTGTTCTGATGGGCCCGGAGTAAGGACGATAGGACGAAGTCGGTAGACGTCGGGTCTACGGCGGAAATTCTATGGTTTCCTCCACCTTTGGGAGCTCGGGGTGAGGCCGGAGTGGCAGCCCTTTGAGTACCTGAGCTTGTTTATGTATGATATGTGTAGTTAGGGGTTGCTCCCTGATTACAACTGGAGGAATAAGGTGGGTTTCTGTTTTTATGATTTGACTGGTGGTTCAGAACTCTTCTCGCTGAGTTATACGCTTTGTTATGTTTCATTTTGAGCTAGTTCACCAATCGTTTGCGAAAACCTTTGCTTCTGTTGTTTTGTTTCTGTTAAACTGGTGATCTACTTTCGTTTTTATTATGTACTGTCTTTTTCCCCCTCACTTAGTCATTTGACTAACCCCATTCGTTTCACCCTTTGGTTTCAGGATTCTAGGCGGGCTTCAGTAGTATTGAGTCGTTGTCAATCGAGTTACAAGCTTTTGTCTTATGTAAACTCTTGTTTCTTGTTGACTTATGATGTATGTAGAATTTGAATTGTGCTTATGAAAATCCGGGAATAATATTGTAGAACCCGTTGTAAACATTTGTTAATATTTATTGGAATTTGCTAGCCTTGGTGGGCTTTACCTATCTGCGAAATCATTATGGGTTTTATGTTTTGTTTTATATTGCTTCCGCTTTTGGGTTTGTCTCTGTTTTGAAACTCCCGCCTAGTAGTAAATGTCCGGTTTGCCGTTCGCCGGGTTTTGGTTCGGGTCGGACTCCTTTCGATTCCGGGTCAGGATCCGGTGCGGGGCGTGCGTCTGCCCGTTTGGCGGCGCCCGCTACAGTTGGTATCAGAGCTCTATGGGTTCAATGGCCTATGCTCTGAAGCGTCGAGTCTGTCTAGGTCCGTACGGCTTAGGAACTATGTGAATTGCGTGATTGTGCTTAAGTGATTGTGTGAATTTGAATTCCTTACGTGTTAATGCTTTACATGATCACTTACCGTCATGCATATTTGTACAGTTTTGCAGGATGCGTCGTGGTAGAGGTCCTCCTCCGCCTCCTCCCCCGCCAGAGGGACCTACGCCAGCCCAATTTATGGCGGCGTTACAGCAGTATGCTCTTCATGCACCTCAGGAGACGCCGGAACAGATGGCTATGAAAGCAATGAATCAGTTTCTCAATCGTAATCCGCCACAGTTTGTGGGAGCACCGGATGATGTGGCTGCAGAGGCCTGGATATCGGCCTTGGAGAAGATATTCAGACTAATGCACATTACGGATCCACAGAGGGTCGAGTATGCTGCCTACCTGATGATTGGGGCAGCACAGGACTGGTGGACACGGATCGATCAGCGTTGGACGCGTGATCGGGTGGTTCCGACATGGGCTCAGTTTTTGGTGGAGTTCAGGGCTAAGTACATACCGTTGGTAGTCAGACAACAGCGGGAAAGGGAGTTTTTGAACTTGAAACAGGGCACGTCCTCGGTAGATCAGTATGAGGCACATTTCTCTCGCCTCATTGTTCACTGTTCCTATATGGTTGAGGACGAGGAAAGAAAGACACGCCAGTTCGTGGAGGGTTTGTCTCACAGCATTCGACTGCATATGATGGCTGTCCGCCCCCGATTTTATTCCGATGCAGTTGACATGGCTCTTGCTATAGAGTCAGAGATGAGACAGATGAGGCCTACGTCAGCACCTGCCCCCGCAGCCGCTAAGGGTTTTCTGTCGGGTCCGAAGAGGTCTTTTCATTCTGTAGGACCATCTTCTTCTTCAGCTGGGAAGAAACCATTTCAGCAGGCTCCGAAGCCGAACGTTCCTCCCCAAGCTCAGGGTTTTCCACGACCAGTTTGTGGATATTGTGGAGGTCCCCATTTGGAGTCTAAGTGTCGAAGGAAGTTAGGGCTTTGCTTTGGATGTGGTAGCTCCGATCATCTTATGAATGCATGCCCGATGAAGAGAGGTCAGAAGCAGCCAGCTCAGCCTCAAGCCCAGGCCCGACTTTATGCCTTGGAAGGCGATGCTGAAGATGTCGCGCCAGATGCGAATGCCGTGGTGGAAGGTACGATATATATACATGGCATTCCCATTCATGCATTGTACGACCCGGGTGCTTCTCACTCGTTTATTGCGCCTGCCGTTGCTTTATCTGTGCATGCACCTGTTGAGTTGCTTGAGTATGTGTTAGTTGTTAGCTCGCCGATGGGTTCTAGAGTAGCTACGAACCGCGTTCTCAAGCGTTGTCCGATGATTATTGAGGGTACCGAGTACCTTGGGGATTTAATCGTACTGCCGATGAAGGATTATGGGGTTATTCTTGGGATGGATTGGTTATTTGAGCACCGAGCGAAGATCGACTGCTATGAGAAGAAAGTTGTGCTTGGTTCCAGTGAAGTTAGAGGTTTTAGAATGGGTGAAGGCCCGTATATCTCTATGATGGAAGCCAAGAAGCTTATCCAGAAGGGAGAAGCAACTGGTTTTCTAGCTTATCTTCTCAACCGTCCGAAAGAGCAGACGAAGATCGAGGATACCGATGTGGTTAAGGAATTCATGGATGTGTTTCCCGAGAACTTGGAGTTTCTGCCCCCTGATAGGGACATTGAGTTCGTTATTGATCTAGTCCCGGGTGCCGAGCCGTACTCGAAGTCTCCGTACCGTATGGCTCCTGCCGAGTTGAAGGAATTGAAGAATCAGCTCGACGAACTCCTTTCGATTGGATATATCCGCCCGAGTACCTCGCCTTGGGGTGCTCCAGTCTTGTTCGTGAAGAAGAAGGACGGGACACTCCGTATGTGTATCGATTATCGCGAGTTGAATAGGATGACGGTGAAGAATAAGTATCCTTTGCCGCATATTGAGGAGTTGTTTGATTTACTCCAGGGATCGAGAGTTTATTCTAAGCTTGATCTCAGACAAGGGTATTACCAGCTCCGTATCCGAGCCGAGGATATTCCGAAGACAGCATTCAACTCCAGATATGGTCACTTTGAGTTCGTGGTCATGCCGTTTGGACTCACGAATGCTCCTGCCGCTTTTATGGATATGATGCACAGGATCTTTCGTCCGTACCTCGATAAGTTTGTTGTGATCTTTATCGATGACATTCTAGTGTTCTCGAAGTCAGAGGAAGAGCACGCAGAACACCTCAGGATTGTTCTTCAGGCTTTGAGAGAGCATCAGTTATTTGCTAAGTTTAGCAAATGCGAATTCTGGATCGACAGAGTGACTTTTCTAGGTCATGTCATATCCGGAACGGGAGTTGAGGTAGATCCTTCGAAGATCGAGACTGTGTTGGATTGGGAGAAACCTAAGACTCCTACAGAGATTCGCAGTTTCTTGGGATTAGCAGGATACTATAGACGTTTTGTCAAGGACTTTTCCAAGCTTGCTAGTCCGTTGACTGCGTTGACAAAGAAGGATGCCAAGTTTGAGTGGTCAGACAAATGTGAAGCAAGTTTCCAAGAGCTCAAGAAGAGATTAACTACAGCCCCAGTGTTAGCTATGCCTAATGGATTGGAGGGACTCGTTGTGTACACAGATGCGTCACACGAGGGATTGGGTTGTGTGTTGATGCAAAATGGGAGAGTTATAGCTTACGCCTCGAGGAAGCTAAAGCCAGCCGAAGAGAACTATCCCACGCATGATCTTGAGCTAGCAGCCGTTGTGTTTGCTTTGCTAAAGTGGCGTCATTATCTGTATGGCACTACGTTCGATATCTTCACTGATCACAAGAGTCTTCAGTATTTGTTCACTCAGAAGGATTTGAACAAGAGACAGCGTCGATGGATGGAATTGTTTGAGGATTATGATTGCAAGATTCAATACCATCCTGGAAAGGCGAATGTGGTAGCTGATGCATTGAGTCGTAAGGCGAGTGTAGCTCAGCTAGAGGCTAAGTTTGAGCGAGTTAATATCACCTCGCAGGCTCACGTTCACAGTATATCGATTCAGTCAGAATTGGGTCGTAAGATTCGAGATGTTCAGGCTACTGACGAATGGACTCAGAGGCAGATAGTTCATATTTCAGATGAATCAGAGTCCCAGTTTCGTGTTGATGATTCTGGCATTCTCCGCTTCGAGACTCGAGTTTGTGTTCCTGAGAGTCTTAAGAAGGAGATTCTTGCTGAGGCGCACAATACGCCTTATACAGTACATCCTGGTGGAAGTAAGATGTACCGGGATCTAAAAGAGTTGTTCTGGTGGAGAGGTATGAAGAGAGACGTAGCTGATTACGTCAAGAGATGTCAGACATGTCAGCAGGTCAAGGTAGAGCACCAGAGACCTGGAGGATTGCTACAGCCACTACCGATTCCTACGTGGAATTGGGAGCAGATTGCGATGGACTTTGTGTCCGGTTTACCGAAAGTTAAAGGTGGCTGTGATAGTATTTGGGTGATAATTGACCGACTTTCCAAGACTGCTCACTTTCTGCCGGTCAAGAAGTCATTCAAGGTAGAGAAGTTGGCAGAGATTTATCACCGAGAGATTGTTAGGCTTCATGGAGTTCCTGTGAGTATTGTGTCTGACAGAGATGCTAGATTCACTTCTCAATTATGGCAGCATCTTCAGGAGAAAATGGGAACGAAACTGACATTCAGTACAGCAGCACATCCGCAGACCGATGGCCAATCTGAGAGAACGATTCGATATCTCAGTGATATGCTTCGTGCGTGTGCCTTAGACTTTCGCACCAATTGGCACGACCAATTACCGTTGATTGAGTTCGCCTACAACAACAGTTTTCAGTCTACGATCAAGATGGCACCTTACGAAGCTCTGTATGGAAGGAAGTGTAGATCCCCGTTGTTTTGGGATCTTGAGGATTGGCGTTGGACAAGGGATAACAAAGGAAGAGGAGATTCTCCGCAGTCTCTTCAGAGAGCGATTGACCGAATTCAGATCATCCGTCAGAGGATGAAAGCAGCCCAGGATCGCCAGAAAAGTTATGCCGATACACGCCGCCGACCTTTGGAGTTCGAGGTTGGTGACCGAGTGTTTCTTAAAGCTTCACCTCGAAAGGGATTCACTCGTATTGGCAAAGGTGGTAAGCTAGGTCCGAGATTCTTAGGACCGTTTGAGATTCTGGAGAAGATTGGAGAAGCTGCTTACAGATTAGACTTGCCACCGAGTCTGACAGGAATCCACAACGTTTTCCACGTTTCACAACTCCGGAAGTATCACCTGAGTGATTCACACGTTCTTCCTATCGAAGATGTTGAGATAGAGCCGGACTTGACCTTCGTTTCACAGCCGGTGAAAATTTTAGACAAGAAGACTCAAGCACTGCGTAACAGAGAGATTCCTATGGTTAAAGTGCTTTGGAGGAGTCAGTCGGTTGAAGAAGCTACATGGGAAACTGAAGAGAAGATGCGCAAGTTTCATCCCGCATTATTTGTAGCAGACGAGAAGAATCTGGGGACAGATTCTCATAAGGAGGGGTGATTGTAACGCCCCGAAAATCCGCATTATTATCCGGTACGTCCGATTTGTTATTTTGCGCGATTTAATTATTTTATTTGATAGTTAGTATGTGAATTTTTAACAATTTCATAAATGAGTGAATTTTGGTTTTTAAACCATTGCATGTCAACGTGTGTTCAATTATATGAGCTTTGACTGTAAAATTGTTTAATTCCGACAACCTGCTATTTTTAGTAAGTTCGGAGTAATTACGGTTTTGCCCCTCGTTTCTAAGTCAAGTCAAAGTTTGACTTGACCACTCTCTCTCTCCCTCAAACCTCATTCACGTAAGAAAGAAGAAAAGAAAGAAGAAAAAAGAGAAAAAGAAGAGAGAAAAGAAAGAAAGCTTCGATTGCTCATTCCGATTTCGATTTCCGACCGAATTTCGATCCGTGAAACTTTTCGAACTCCTCACGATCTATTCTTCAAGTAAGCTTCTCACGTCCTTCGCGTTTAATGCTTCCTAGGCTATGATTTATAGAATTTTGTGAATAGTTTAATAATATATGAAAAATGTGAATATGAATGATTTTGTGGATGGATTTATGTGTTTCTTGGTCCTATAAGTAGATTAGATGTTGTAGATCATTATATGTAAGTTTAGTTTGAGGTTTTGCATGATTTATATGATTTAAATGTTAATTTTTGGCTCATTCCCGAGAACCCTCGCGATTTTCTGCTGTGTTGATAATCCGCACGGCCTGACGCACGGTCTTGAGACCATGCGCCAAGACCGTGTGCATATTTTGGCCTTGCACTGCCTAACGCACGGCCGTGCGCAAGCCGGTGCACAGGCCAGTGCAAGTTTGTCCGCACCGGCTTGAGCACGTGTTCAAGCCCGTGCGTTTGCCCGTCCCCAAGACCGTGTGTATGCCTTAACCAAAATTTCTCCATTTTCAACTTCTTGCTCTCGGCATTGAGGGTCAAAGGGGTAATTAAAAAGTTGACTTTCTTCGTTTGACCTCCGATTCGAGATCCGATTTCACCTATAGGTCCTATAAATCATGAAATACATATTTTAAGTAGTTAGAATTTTTCCGACTTCATTTGGGTCCCGTTTCTCGTGTTTTTCGTTTAAGCCTTTTTGGCTATTTTTCAAATGTTGTTCGTTTCTTCCGAAACTTGAATGCATGCTTCCTTATTGCATTTTATGCATGTTTATGAGCTTTTATTGCATTCCAACTTGTTTTGCTTATCGAATTCTATGAATTTCTATGTTTTGTTACAATGTGAACCTAAGTGATATGAATGATTGTTAAACGTGCTTCTATGTGTTTTAAATCTTTCGTATAAGCCGTGCGTCGTCGTTAGTCTTATTTGGTTGTGTCTTTGTCTTTTGCAGACGATACTCCCGTGGAGTAGTGTGCCTGTCTCGCATTTTGCTCTCGTTTTTGTCAAGCCAACAGGTGGGGTTTTCAGTTTCTTATAGTAGACGATAATACGTACATAATACCAACCCTACTACCCGATAAGCCTCGTTTTATGATTTGTTTTACATCCGTCTGTATATATAGTAGATATTTAAGCTTATACTTTTATGATCTTGAAAACGATTTAATATGAAAAGTATTATGTATAAGTTTGTGAAATGTTTACGAAAGAGGCAAGCAAATCTTTGTTTTCCGAAAGCGAACTTTGGCATTATAGCCTCGCACACGACTTGCCTCGAACGGTCTTTTGACCACATGGAAATGTTTGAAAAGCGAGCTATGTATATGAATATGTTTGACCTGTTCTGATGGGCCCGGAGTAAGGACGATAGGACGAAGTCGGTAGACGTCGGGTCTACGGCGGAAATTCTATGGTTTCCTCCACCTTTGGGAGCTCGGGGTGAGGCCGGAGTGGCAGCCCTTTGAGTACCTGAGCTTGTTTATGTATGATATGTGTAGTTAGGGGTTGCTCCCTGATTACAACTGGAGGAATAAGGTGGGTTTCTGTTTTTATGATTTGACTGGTGGTTCAGAACTCTTCTCGCTGAGTTATACGCTTTGTTATGTTTCATTTTGAGCTAGTTCACCAATCGTTTGCGAAAACCTTTGCTTCTGTTGTTTTGTTTCTGTTAAACTGGTGATCTACTTTCGTTTTTATTATGTACTGTCTTTTTCCCCCTCACTTAGTCATTTGACTAACCCCATTCGTTTCACCCTTTGGTTTCAGGATTCTAGGCGGGCTTCAGTAGTATTGAGTCGTTGTCAATCGAGTTACAAGCTTTTGTCTTATGTAAACTCTTGTTTCTTGTTGACTTATGATGTATGTAGAATTTGAATTGTGCTTATGAACATCCGGGAATAATATTGTAGAACCCGTTGTAAACATTTGTTAATATTTATTGGAATTTGCTAGCCTTGGTGGGCTTTACCTATCTGCGAAATCATTATGGGTTTTATGTTTTGTTTTATATTGCTTCCGCTTTTGGGTTTGTCTCTGTTTTGAAACTCCCGCCTAGTAGTAAATGTCCGGTTTGCCGTTCGCCGGGTTTTGGTTCGGGTCGGACTCCTTTCGATTCCGGGTCAGGATCCGGTGCGGGGCGTGCGTCTGCCCGTTTGGCGGCGCCCGCTACAGTTCGCATCTTCTCTTCTGTCTCCCAAGTTACTTGTTCGGTGGTTCGGTTTCTCCACAATACATGAACCAAGGGAATCTGTCAGTTGCGGAGTTGCTTGAACTTACGATCCTGAATCTCAACAGGTTTCATCTCGATCGTCAAGTCAGGCTTTACCTGGACTTCCTCATCTCGGAGAATATGAGATTCATCGGGATAGTATTTTCGCAATTGAGAAACATGGAAGACGTTGTGAATCCCCGTTAGAGTCGAGGGCAGGTTCAGGCGGTAGGCAGTCTTCCCAATCCGTTCAATAACCTCATAGGGTCCCAAATATCTCGGACTGAGCTTCCCACCTTTTCCCACTTTAGCGAATCCTTTCCTCAACATAGCCTTAAGAAACACTTTGTCTCCCTCTTCAAATTCCAAATCCCGGCGTCTCTTATCGGCGTAACTCTTTTGGCGATCCTGGGCAGTTTTCATTCTCTGTCGAATGATCGCAATCTTATCAAGTGTTTCCTGGATCGTCTTTGGAGGTAGAGCTCGTTCCACTCCGTCTTTAGTTCTTCGCCAGTCTTCTAGTTCCCAGTACAGAGGGGATCGGCATTTACGTCCATAAAGCGCTTCGTATGGGGGCATCCCAATTGTCGCTTGGTAACTGTTATTGTAGGCGAATTCAATTAGTGGAAGTTGCTTGTCCCAACTCGTGGAGAAGTCGAGAGCACAAGCTCGTAGCATGTCGCCTAAGATCTTGATGGTTCTCTCAGATTGACCATCAGTTTGCGGGTGAGCAGTTGTGCTAAATTTCAAGTTCGTTCCCAGTTCCTGTGAATTTCTTGCCAAAGTCGAGAAGTAAACTTAGGATCTCGATCGGACACGATACTCTTCGGTTGCTCCCATTTCATTACAGCCTCACTCTTCGAGGAATCCACTTCGATTCCATCTCCTGATATCACATGACCAAGGAAGGTAACTTTATCAAGCCAAAATTCGCATTTACTGAACTTGGCATACAACTGATGCTCTCGAAGAGTTCTTAATACAATGCGAAGATGCTCGGTATGTTCTTCCTTAGTCTTTGAGAAAACGAGGATATCATCAATGAAGATCACCACAAACTTATCGAGATATGGCCGGAAAGTACGATGCATCAAATCCATGAAAGCAGCTGGGGCATTCGTCAACCCGAAAGGCATAACTACGAACTCAAAATGCCCATATCGAGTATTAAACCCAGTCTTCGGAATGCCTGATTCTCGGATTTGCAACTGGTAATACCCCTGTCGGAGATCTAGCTTAGAGTACACTTTCGACCCTTGCAAAATATCAAACAACTCTTCGATGTGAGGTAGAGGATATTTATTCTTTATCGTCATCTGATTCAGCTCGCGATAATCTATACACATCCTCAACGTCCCATCCTTCTTTTTCACGAAAAGAACAGGCGCACCCCACGGCGAAGTACTCGGTCGAATGTACCCACTCTCCAACAATCCATCCAACTGAATCTTCAATTCTTTCAACTCTGCCGGAGCCATACGGTAAGGAGTCTTCGAATACGGTTCGGCACCCGGAGCTAAATCGATCACAAACTCTATCTCTCGTTCCGGAGGCAAAGAATTCAAACTCTCAGGAAACACATCAGGGAATTCTCCAGCTACTGGTACCTCCTCAAGCTTAACTTGCTCTTTCGGACGGTTTAGTAGATAAGCAACAAAGGCCGGAGATCCCTTGCGAATCATTCGGGCGGCTTTAACATAAGAAACTCGAGGAATCTTGTCAAACCTTTTGCCCAAAATCTCGATATCAGTTCCCAGAGCGATCTTTTTCCCGAAACAATCAATATAAGCTTGATGCCGATATAGCCAGTCCATTCCCAATATTATCCCATAGTGACTCATTGGAAGCTCAATGAGATCAGCAGGA
This sequence comes from Verbena officinalis, assembly GCA_958496215.1. Taxonomy (NCBI): domain Eukaryota; kingdom Viridiplantae; phylum Streptophyta; class Magnoliopsida; order Lamiales; family Verbenaceae; genus Verbena; species Verbena officinalis. Next base: position 32,585,560 of record OY292385.1, on the reverse strand, counting down.
TAATCGCGATCGTCTATCCTCAACGGACAGTCTCGGAAGACTCCATTGCACAAATAAGAAATTCCCAACGGGGAATTGACCTCAAGCACATAAGGTAAAGACTCGGCAGACAAAGATAATCTAGAAGCATATTCAGGTGCAATAAAAGAATGCGTCGCACCCGAATCATATAATGCAAATATGGATATGTCATGCAAATGTACAGTACCTTGCACCACTGCATTAGGGTCGGTCTCCCCTCCATCCCCCGTCATCGCATACGCTCGTGCCACAACTTTTCCTTTCCCCGCATTCTGTAGCTCTTTCTGAAATTGTGGAGGTGGCCTTCTCTTTGGGCAGTTTCCTACTTGATGATCCTTGCGCCCACATCGAGTGCACCGTCCTTGTTTCTTCCAGCAATCAGCTTCCGTGTGTTTTGGCTTGCCGCAGTAAGAACACTTAATTTGAGGCTCGGCTGTCTGAGGACCCGTGATCTTTTGCTTCTTGCTCGAAGATGAAGAACCCACAGGTGGAAAAGGCTTCTTAAATTTGCGAGGTGCTGGAGCTAAAGCCTGTTGAAACATCCTTTGCATGGCTTCAAAGAACATGGCAGGATTTAGGGGATTCTGATGTACTGGTGGCACAGGCTCGGGCTGAGGAGCAAGAGGAGCATTAATGTTATTGTCTTGGGGAGGAGAGAGAGGAGTAGCTCGGGTTCTGCGTCTACCACGTGCCATTTCCTGTATCAAAAGACTGAATAATATGCATGTTTCGTTAGCCACATGATCATGTTAACACAAAATCACATAACATAAGCATATAAAAGCACATTGTCCTAAAGCCGTTCGACCTAGACAGACTCGACACAACATCAAAACCTAAGTACCAAACCTAGGCTCTGATACCACCTTAAGCTGTGACGTCCCCCACGCCACAACCCCCGGACCGAAACGAGCCCCCGAGCGATAGTTAAATACCACCACTCGAAAACCCGCCCCGGACAACGGGATTCCCACAATCTGGCAACAGCAACTCCCCAACAACAATACTAACATCAACAACTACAATAGCAATAACAGGCCAGCAACGGAAGCAAATACCAAACATATATATATCCACTAATCTCATTAGATTCAAATATCCAAATATCATTATATTTCAACTTCCATCAATTTCAAGTTAACATGCCAAAATAAATAAGAGTTCAGTCATAATAAAATATCTACATAAACTGACTCCAAAGACCTGAAAGCCTACACTGCTGCTGCCAGTACCCAACAACCACTCGCACTGCTAACCTGAAGCATGAACCAAAAAGGGATGTGAGTCAAACGAACTCAGTGAGGAGGGGAGTATACATAATAAAAACATATATTTAATCCACGCTTAGGTTGATAAAAGCAAATCTAGTGACGATAAGCTCTTTTACAATTCAGCTAAGCTTTGTGAATTAAATATTATTTAATCCACGCTTTGATTAATAGAGAAACGAATCTAGTGCCGATACTTTCTCTTTATAATCCATCAAAGCTTTGTGAATTAAATATTAGAGTAAAACATTTTAGAAATATTTTTATTCCCGGCGAGAACGGGCCATCTCCTTATAACTCCTAAAACATATCAAATATAATGAAATTCCTTCCTCAATACCGTTTGGCTTATCAAGGAGCAACCCGAGATTTCACCATAACCGACTAATGGCGCCGGTGTCAGTATTATTCATGCTAGACTACCTCCGACCAGCCATGAACAATACCCTTTGATTATTTGTCAGGTTCATGAATACCTGCTTATAATCGGTGGAATTATGAACCCAGCTTCAACCCTAGACGCACGTCTCCGGGTATCCGCCTGTCACATAATCCAGGGCCCAAACAGAAATACCCATGAGCGTCCTCAATGGGGTTAAGTATAAGTCATCTCGCTTTTCAAAATATTTTAATGGACCAAAAGGGTCTTTCGAGACAAGGTATGTAACCGCCTAGGGTATCCCGTCACGTTGCCGAGTTATCTCGAGGCATACGTGCAAGTCCCGAGACCAAATGTTACTTTTAAAATCAAAATAGTTCTCTTGTCCCTATTTTCAAACCATTTTGGAAAAGATATACATATATATCATTTTTATATCAAAACCTTTTTATTTCAAATATTGATAATATATAATTGAAATATAAAGGGATAGGGTTTTCGCAAATATTTGTTCATACTCCAGTTGAAAACCATTTTACATCCTCACCTGTAGGCTTAACAAAAAGAATAGCCAAACGACCAGAAATCAGTCCCGCGAGGTCCCACCTGTAATACACAGGCCTCGAGGTAAGACATGACTCGATAAATCAACCAAATACGACGCACGGCTATGAAATGCATTTTATGCTCAAATTAACATATTAGGTATAAATGCATTTAAACACAATTAAGCTCATTCAAGCACATTTAAACACAATCAAATACACATGATATTAAGCTAAAATAGGCATACACGTAATATGGAAGCTTGGGAAATAAAATTCAAAGGTTTGTGAATATTACACAAACCACCCCTCATTTAATACTTGGCATAGCAAATCAACTCCGATTAATCCGAAACTTTCGGCATCTCTTAGTTAACACATTTTAAGATTTTTGATGCCAAAAGAATCGAAAAATGAAGCCAAATGCTCAAAAATCACTATTCATCAGCCCCTACATATTTTGCCAAACTTTCATTTTTCAACCCCAAACTCCACAAAACTTCACCAATTAGCTTAATATCATGAACTAACATGAATTCCTTAACCATTCAAGCATCTAAGACCATTAACCCAACATTGCAAATTGATCAAATTTAATGGAAAAATCACAAGTAATGCTACATGCAACCAACAACCAAACTAAGCTCATCAATCATTCATTCGAACATGCTTCATCACTTCCTCAACATAGAAAACCTTGAAAACCAAAGAATTGTGAGATTTACAAACTTACCTTGAAGGAGGAAATGGAGGAGAAAGGATGAAATAAAAGCTTGTTTGCACAAATAGAAAGTAGAGGTTTGTTCCTTGGATGAGAGAGCAACTTTTTGTAGCAAGAAAGAGGATGATTTTTGGTGCTTTGATGGTGATGAAAATGGCGGTGGTGAGAAGGGTGAGAATGGCCGAGAGAGAGGTTGAAGAAGATGAGAGAATGTTGCTTGTGGAATAGTGTAGAAAATTTGAGAGAGAAATGAGATAATTAAATAAATAAAGATATTTTGAAAAGTCAAAATTAGCTAGCAATTTATATATACTTGTATATATATTTGTATAGATATTTATGTATGTATTTGCATACATATTTATATATATGACAAGAATAATATCATATAATTCAAATACGATGGCATAATTTTCATAGAATTTCAAATACAACACTTCAAATATAAACATAGTGTAAGGTAATTCAAATATGAAAATTCTTATGAATTCATCATATTATTCACATATAGAATCACACATTAATTCATATAATTCACATAATCACATAATTGCAAACAATGCACACAAGGGCAATTAGTCGGTAAACGTACCGAAGCGTTATAAAAATAGCGGGGCGTTACAGTGTGAGTTTCTCTACGGGTTTTAGCGTTGGTACCACTTTAACCTATGAGCTCTATCCATAAATGTGGGTAAGCAAGGACAACAATCAGACTTTACAGACAGAACGACATGATAACACAGGCTCGTATTCGGGTGATGACAAGCTACGAGAGTAATGAGTTCCGACTGTACTACAACAAAGGGAACCCCATACTTCAGCCAGGTTCAGAGTATCTTCAGAATCAATCGAGGGTAGAGACAGATCGTTCTGATGTACCATTTACTAAAGCGATGGCAGAACAGAACTTATGGAGATTGAATCTACTATGAGTCGGAATCAGACCAAGATACTATCAGACATAAGGAGCACTGGGATCAGCAGAGTGCTATAGGTGAATTGTTTGACTTTCCGGATTTCACCTCTTTATTTACCGCGATCAACTCAGAGGTACTAATTGTAGTACGGGGACAGAGGAATGGAAATTATTAGAGGATGATGGTTACCAATTCCAGTACCATTAGGGTAAGGTCGGTTGACAGCAGCTACCTTGAACAACGAGACAGATGATAGAGTGATTTCAGGAGTATACTCGACAATCAGATTCCAAAACAGATTCAGAAGATGAAGAGTTACTTGGGTTTGAAGATCGGGATCGTGATACAGATGTTCCATTCTCGAGGACGGAGCATGGAAACATCTCGGGACTAATCAGAGAACCATGTCAGTAAAAGGCAGCTCACATATGGAGTTATTACTGAACTTGATCCGGCTTGGGAATGTAATCAGTATCTCACTACCCCAAAGATACTACCTGATGGGATATACATTCCACTTTCAGACAGAGTACAGTAGAACCAGAGGTGACAGCAGAAATGAAGCCAATGCGGGACCAGAATTTGAGACAGTAAAGGGAACATATCAGAAACCAATAGATGTCGCCAATGCAGACTCGTGAAGGAAATAAAACATCAAGCAACCGAATGATGGAATAAAGAATGGGTAAAGGAGTTCGATCCGAGTCAGGCATCGAGCTAGGGTAGAGTTTGGGAATCAGAAACCTTGAAGGATTCAACTTCTGACCAGACAAAGTCACTACGGATTTCGAGGATCTCAAACCACATTAGAGATCGGATGAGCTTATGTGTTTAATTTCTTTAAATATTTGTTAAGTGTTTCGTGTGACTTACGTGCTTTAACTACCTTTTAATTCTTACTTGCGCTGATTGAATGATTAGTTGATTAGGCTTTATATGATCTCTGTGTGGATAGCGATGCGCTACTAGAAAGTGCTAAGGACAAGGAGTTCTTAGTCGACTAGGAGCGATTATGTTGCGAGTTCGATATGCGGATCTGGTTAGCGTCGACTTTATCAGATCTACCTGGCAGAGGAACACTTCGGAAACTGGTCGAATTGAGAATAGAAGTGAGTATGGATGTCAGATTTTCAGGAATGTTTGTCCACGCACTAAAGACGCTTTGAGTTGGACAGAACGAAATCCTGAAACCGAAGCCAAAGAGGAAATTTGGCAGAGAATGGTTTGACGTGAGAAGTAAAATCTGAGGACAAATTCTTTTGAAGGAGGGAGTATTGTAACGACCCGCAATCTCCAAGTTCAAGATTAGCGCGTTTATTGGAATTCGGACCGTTTACGGTCCCGACGTCTTTCACACTTGCACGTTTTCCAACTCTTGCATTTAAATATTTTATAAATCATCGATTTGGTATTTAAAACTCAAAGCATTAATTAGAATTTAATTTGCATCGTTTTGTCATTAACTAGGGTTAATTCGGTAAATTTATATTTTTCGCTCGTTTAATCGAATTTAGTAAGTTAACGGTGTACATTGGACCGGGGTTCAATGTTTTAATAATGCATATGTTGTCGAGGTTCCAAATACTTTCATTAAATTCTAAATATTATTCATTAAGTCATATTTTAAATAAAATTGCATTTTAGCCCAAAATTATTTACACTTTAGCCCAACCCAGAATTGACTTTTCGTAAACTCATGAATTTTAATAAAACGAACCGCAATCTTTGTTAAGCATTTAATCTCGGTCATTTTGACACTAAGTACGCCTAATTCCGACACTTTGCACTTTTATGCATTTTTCGAGGTTAGGGTATATTATGCAATTATTGAGAGATTTGGGGCCAAAATGAAAAAAGAGAGAACACCCACATGCACACAGCAGCCGCGATTCTCTCCCCCTCCTAAAATGTGATTTTTCTCATTTCTTCTCGGAATCGCGCATATGATATGTCGAATCGACCGTCTCGACGAGACGAACTCAACCATACCACTTTCCCGGCGATTGGAGCACCAGTAGTGGCGGTACGGAGGTGCGAAGGTGGCGACGGTAATGGAGGTCGTTCAGGCATTTTCGGCGACGGCACGCCCTGGGCTTGGTCGGAAATGGAAGCTCTCGACGAGGGGAAACTTTTGGCGGTGGTCCCGCAACCTGATTTGGTCAGACGGTGGTGGAACGGGGAAGAGATGGCACGGCGGAGATGGAGGTTTTCCGGCGGCTCCAGGCGGTGTCTCGATGGTGCACCACCATGGCTGGAATGGACTTGAAGAGACGAAGAGAATGGCGGTGGTCTCAGGCCCTAACTCGACGGGACGGCGGCGCGTGGGCGGCGCGCGGGCAGCGCACGGGCGAGGTAGCGCCGGAGCTACCTCCGGCCACCATTATCAAAGGGCTTTATACGGATTTCAACCTTCTCGACATGGGTAAGCCGATTTCGAAGTCAATTTCGTATTTCGTTGAGCCGATTTCCGTTAATTTTGATTTTAGGATTTTAGGATTTTGGAGCTTCAAAGTGAAATTAAATTCCGATGGATGATCTGATTGAGAAACGGTTTTGAGGGAAGTGACGGACTCGAAAAGAGGAATATTTTGGTATAAGGGTTCGACCATCGGAGGTGGTCCGGCGGCGGTCCGACAGTGGCAGGCGGTTTTCCGGCATTTTGGCACTATTCCGGCGGGAATCTGGCGACGGTGTCTTCGGACATATCGTGCTCCTCGACACAACGGTTCTAACGGCGCTGGTATTACTCGATCCGACTTGTCGTTTGTCTTTTATCATATTTTTCGTATAATTGTGGTGAATTGTAGCTTATTGAATTATAGCTTATAGCTTCTAGCTTTCGAGCACGAATTACTTGTATCCTAGCTTGGTTTAATTGTATAAATTGTTTGTATGATTTTGTAGTCGATCGGATGGGTTCCGGTTCGATTAGGCTAGACATAGGCTTTGGTCTTAACTTGTTAGCTTTTGAGCTTTTGGGAAAAGCTATAAGTTGTACTTTAATTATTGTTGATTTAAATGAAACATACATGTTTGATGTTTAATTACAAGCTTAACCCCTGAGTCGTTTAGGCTTAAATGCTATTATTAACAAATTGTTAATTGTTATTCGTTTATTCCTCGTTTTACATGTTAAATGACCAAATTGCCGCTACTTGCTTTCTTATGTTTAAATGTTGGTTGAGTATCTTTAAGCATGTTTGTATTTAGATAGCCGAGCATCAGTATTTGTTTTCTTGTCGTGTCAGTCATTCATCCTTCTCTTATTCTGTCGAGCCAGGTAAGGGTTTAAACTATTTTCAACTGGGGCAAGGACATAGTTACTTAGGTTTCGAAATAACTTATTATCCCGCCTTTCTTATTACTTGTTGTACTGCCTTTACTATTTCCTTATCTGCTTAGTCAAGCCCGTTTTGATAGCAAAACTTATGCATCTACCAAAATGATTTGAAATGCTTTCAACTAGAGACAAGTAACTTATTTGTTTTAAAAGTAACTATTTGATCTCCGAGGCGCTTATAAGTAATGTCGTTAGGGATATCCATGCATGCTCCCGAAGCATACGGCGCTTATGAGTATTTCTTAGATCGTTACATCAACTTGTCTCAAAAGCCCCTTTGGCCATTCATACATAACTGCTTGCATCATCTTTTTGAACGGCCCCTTTGGCCACCCAAACTGTTATTGACTTTAAAAGCGAGCCATGAGCTGGATCATGACTTGGGTCCGGAGTATACAGGAGGTGAGCCTGGAGACGAGCGTCTAGGGCAAATCCCGATGTATACTTCTAGCGTATTAACTTAGGTTGGCTAGGAGGTTGGCTAGCCTAAGTTGATGCGAACGGTGGTGCTAACCGCGTCTTCTTAATACTCTGTACGGTGGTGCTAATCGCGTCTCCTTAAAACTCTGTTAGTGGATCATGATTGTTGGTGGTGGAGTAATTGACTACGTGCTTGTATGATTTTCATGATTGGGAGTCATACAGAGAGGGCCCATTCTCGCCGGGACACATTATTGCATGACTTATTGCATTTTTTGCTTGTTTAACTGATTTACGGCTTTTGTTACAAGCCGAAGCACATTCCAGTTTTCTTCCTTGAGCATATGTACTTCCCTATATATATATATATATATATATATATATAAAACTCAGAAGCGTGGCTCGAACTTGTCCAGCTTAAGCCTCCTTTATTGTTCAAACTATTTAGTTGAATTATGAGTCGTATTTACTTAGCATTTCCAGCTTACTTATATCATGCTTTTCGAACTTGTAACGGCCTCGTGACTCAACTAATATCCTTTCCACTTATCGGCTTGACACTATGTTCAAATGATTTTTAAAGGATCCGGTTCGTCACCCTTTTTGTGTTTTCAAAGTAAGCCGAACCCGAGTGTTGCTTTGTGTTGTTTTACAACTTATATCGTTATTTATATTCTTTCTCAAAATGAGCAACATTCAATACTTTTGGTTTTAAAAGACAAATGACGAACTGTGATCAAAACCCCCTTATTGAGTATCTTTATACTCACCCCTTCTATTTTGATTCTTGCTTCAGGTAGACAGGTGGCGGCGTCACCTATCTTGTCAGTCGGCATCAGCAGGTCTAGATAGGCTTAGTCTTGTCGTCTGGTTTGTCTTGTCTGTGGTCCCAACAACTGTCGAGTCGTGCTTATTGTATTTAATTACTTCCATACCCCCTTCACTGCTTTATTTACTTTATTTATCTTATGTGCCCTGATGTGGGATAGTTGAAGATATCTAGGATTGCACAAGATAGGCTAGTTGAGCCGTGGATGGCACTACGTCTTTATGATCATTTTGTATCTTGAATTATAAATGTTTAATGATATTATGTTAGCCTCGTAGGCTTTTATGGAATTTATTTGTTGCCTTTTAAATCACTGCCGTATTACTCTGTATGGTTGTGGTTGTTGTTGGGATGTCGTTGCTGTTGCTGATAGTTATTGCTTGCGTGCCGTTCGCCGGAGTGGGTTTTTGAGTTGAGGCCCGTCGCTGAAGCTCGGGAATCCATTTTGGTGTGGATGTGGTGGTCCTTCTTCAGGGGGCGCTACATATGTTTTCTCTTGTACTTGGTTCTTATCTGCTTACCCATTATGTCCCTCAACTCGCGTACCGCGACTTGCTGCAATTCCTTCCTATGGACACTAGTTCTTTTGCAGTAGCTCTTGACAATACTAGCGAATAAGCTCTCGATATATGGGTCACTAAGCCTCGGAATAGGTTATCCCAAAATCCTATTAAACTCTTCTTCCATGTTCATTGTTGGTGGATAGGCAAAAGAAGACTTCGAAGAGAACTAGACGGTGCTTGTTGTTAGTAGTATGGGGCAAAGGGAAAAGCGAAAAGTGGCTTGAAATTGTCAGAAGGATGCGTGTCTGAGTGTCCTTAATTAGGGAGTCAGTTTTGAATTTTTTTTTACCTAATTAATGATGACATTACGGATAGGAACACGCCAGATTGATCTAGGGTTTTGTTGTTCATTTTTGCACTACGTGGCAAAAAAAACTTATTAGTTCGACAATATTTGGTTTTAGTTCGGCAAGTTTAAAGATCAAATCTGCATGCTGGTTTACTCTTATTTCCATCAAACAATTATGCAGAAGTCACAATAAGATATGCATTTATTTGTTCATATTCGACATGTTTCTACAAATGATTCACTATAATATAAAAAAAAAAATTATGCAGATTTGACAATAAGATATGTATTTATTTGTTCATATTCGACATGTTTGTACAAATAATTCACTACAATATAAAAAACTAGAAAAAACCACAAAAACTATAAAAATATAAAAGGACATCAGATTGCAACTAAACTAATCATCGTTTTCACCAGAAGAAGAGAGTTCGTAATTTGATTCTTCTTCAAATTGACTCCCTTCTAAGTTCGACAAAGCATCTATCTCCACGTCACTGTCATTGCCTCTAATTGGGATTCGACGCCAAGAGTTCTCCAGGGGTTCTTCGGGTAAGAGATCGCACTTAGAAGCCATGAAAATGGTCTTCAGCGACCCGCATCGGGGACATCCACGGAGATGAAATTCCTGAGGCTCGATAAGCTCAGCCTATTACAGTGACAACAACGAACAAAAATAATAATTGGGTGTTATGTAAAAATAGAAAATCGTATATATGTATAATCTCTTCACGCATTTATCGGTCGCCGATTCTCAACCTGTACAACACCACCAGTGAGCAAACATGATCAAAGCTTCTTGATTGATTGCTCGAAGCCGATGGAGGATAAGATCATGGAAATTAATTCCTGATTAAGGAACCAAGTTGCTTCTTATTTTTACTTTTATATAAATCAATACGACATCAATTATCAATTTTCAGCCAAACAAAAAAGAAAAAAGAAGGAGGTTTATGTAATATACCAGCGGGTTCACTGCATAATTCAAATAGTTATGGTCCACGGTCACTACGTTGGTAACTTCATTATAGTGCACCCCAATTTGGTTGATGAATCTTCTGAAGCTAGCGAATTGATTGCGGAGTTGAATCATCTTCCATGTCACGTGATTTTCATCGAAGTGAGTTCTCATTCAATAGTCCATGCTCAATTTCAGATCATGGGGAGCCTCCGCCATCCCGTTAAGTTCGTGGACATCGTATCTTTTGCAGTAACTCTTCAGGACGCTAACGAACAACCTCTCAGTTTCTGGTTCCGAAAGCCTGGGAATAGGTTCCCACAAAATCCTATTGAACGCATCAGCCATTATTTCTTTTCTGGTTTAGTAAGAAGGACTCAGAATGAGAGGGAGCAAGATAACTACAGAAGAGGCGGTGACGTTTATTTGTAATAGGGGAAAGGTCGCAACCATTAGAAGAGGCGGTATACGAAAGGCTGCAAGCCTGCAACCATTTAATTTTTTTAACGTTACCATGATTTATAATTTGCCGAATTTATTTTTATGTTTGCTGTATGAAAATGTAATTTTACGGAATTGATAGTTTGCATTACAGTTTGTTTTTGTAGAATGTAAATAACACATTTGTTGTATAATATGTGGTGTTTGTGGACCGAAATATAAATTTTGTTGTATTAAATATAAAAATTAGGTCAAGCAATTTTCCTGGACCGTTTCTCCCCCAAATCGAAAGTCATGTTTGTGGAATTTATTTGTCAATATAAAGTATGAATTTGTGATTTTGCTGAATTGACGTATTGCATTACAGTTTGTTCATATGGAATGTAAACAACACATTTGTTGTATAATATGTGGTATTTGTGGATCCAAATTTGAATTTGTTGTATTGATTTTAAAAATTAGGTTATGCAATTTTCCTGGACAGTTTCTTCCCCAATTCGAACGTCATTTTTGCCGAATTTATATGTCAATATCAAGTATGATTTTGCGAGTTTGTGGAATTCGAAGTTTGAATTACAGTACATTTCTGTAGAATGTAAATAAAACATTTGTTGTATAATATGTGGTGTTTGTGGACCCAAACTTGAATCTTATTCTATTAATTTTAAAAATTAGGGTATGCAATTTTCCTGGACAGTTTCGTCCCCAATTCGAACGTCATTTTTGCCGAATTTATATATTAATATGAAATATGATTTTGCAAGTATGTGGAATTCGAAGTTTGAATTACAGTACGTTTCTGTAGAATGTAAATAAAATATTTGTTGTATAATATGTGGTTTTTGTGGACCGAAACTTGAATCTTGTTGTAGTATAACAAAAGTTAGGTTAAGCAATTTTACTGGACCGTTTCTTCCCCAATTCGGACGTCGCAGCCATCCATGGACAATTGCCACCGTCAAACGCCGCGCGAGTCCTATAACATACCAAACGCCACCATACAAGATGATCCAGACGCCACCAATCTCCCTATTAGTTTTCCGTGGAACCAAGGCCAGAAATTTCAACCACTGTCGCCAGGATAAAAAAACGAGCTCGCGAAGGCACGACTGCTACGGAACAACCTACCCATCGATTTCCAAGTACATCGATTGAATTTTTCTCATCGAGCGAGCACATTCTCTTCAAGAAAATTGCCCGCTAGAAAATTATTTCGGTGCCCATATGAAAGATAATGGCATGCCCTTGTAATTCTTGGACAAATAAAGATATTTCTGATATTTTTCACAAAAATGGATAGCAAAGTTAAAATTAAAACTTAGATTGAGTACCTAAGATGACCATTGAAAAAAGTGGATAGCTATCCTAAATTTTTTGAGAAGGAGGTCATTTAAAGTAAACTTATTCTATAATTAATCTATTTTTTACGAGTTGACTGTGATTAATTTATTTTGTGAAAAAAGAGCAACAGATAAATAATTGGCTACAAAATCATAAAGCTGGATCCTGACAAATCCAACAGTAATGGGACTGATCATAATGGCAAATGGGCCCCCTTATTTCATGACAAGCCGGCAAAATATTCATGTGTTGAAAGCCCACTCACCATTCACCTATCATATCGCGACACCTGTTATCTGATGAGGAAATTTACTGTGCTGTCGACGCCACAGTCTTGCAACTATCAGCTGATAATGAATAGAAAGGTGACACGTAGAAATTACACTGTGGTTTTACTGTGGGGACGCAAAATTTACACACGGGACTTGACGGAGATTCGCGATAAACTACTGAAAACTCGTCAGTCGACAGTCATCTTCCTCTCTCTCTTTAACGGGTGGACTAAGGTTGTCTCCCACCTCTCCTTTTATCAATTTTCATTTAATTAGTGAATTATTTTAAATGATAAATTGCAAAATTAAAACGTTAATATTTACATTTCAGTAAAATAATTATATAAGTTATAATCGCTTATATAAATTAACTCCTGAAAATTTGTAATTTAAGTCAATTTTTCTCTCAAATTAAAAAACCACATCGGAAATTACATGTGTAGACTAACGCAGCTATCACTAAATTTTACTGAGTTGACAGTTGATTGATTGCGTGACCAATTTTAATTGTCACGTCAGCTATATTTGTAAAATTGTATCAAGCAATTGGTTAATCACTAGCTTAGTAAAACTTGCCGACCAGGTGCGCACCATGGCTATGAAATATTAATACTCTAACATTTTCACTAAATTTTCTAAATTAAATTAATAAACAAACGAAATTAAATATATAAATATTTTTTCCATTTATTTTGGGACGAAATTTGAGGTAACATATAACACCACAAGTGATAAACTTAAAAATTATTTCTAATGATATATATTAAGTGGTAAATCTTTCACTTTGTCGTTGACTTAATTCATTTGGTGATAAAAAAAAATTATTATGTTACAATATATATGACTCTATATATAGTGAAAAGAATTTGTGTTTTATTTGTTACAATTGACAATTAGTAACTCACTTACAAAGTGACCGTTTGACAAAAAAAAGGTAATTCTATGGTTTTGTGATAGTGTCACTTTTTTTTTTTTAGACCAAGATATCCGTCGACAACAGTGACTAGTTCTTTCGCTGAATTGTAGGCATCTTAGAAGGTGAGACAAATGACCAAGAGTTTTAAAGCTATTTCATACCCAAAGCTAGGATTCAAACTCCTGACGTATGGTTAAGGATGGATAAGTCTCAACCACCCCTCGTGGTTACAGTGTCACTTAATTATCACCATATGTATGCCACTAATTATCAATAATAATAATATTTTCACCATCTTAGTACTATATATTATGCATCATAAAAATCAAATGCAATACAAAGTCAAGGGTATAACTTATCAAAATGTATTTTGTCACTAATTTTCTTTTTTCTTATAGTGTAATATATAGTACCTAAGCATCTTATTAAAAAAAAACTAATTTAATTACGAAATTAAATAAAAGTGGCTCCCGAAAGTTGGCAAATGTAATGTTGGATTGATGAGCGGGCAGGAATAACAAGGAGTAGTGTAGGTGAAAGGCGACATCTCATTTGGGGTGTTGGTTTGTCAATGTCGTTCAACGTACTTGTTCACTAGAAAGGCAAAAACCATATCAATAACAATATACACGCTTTTTCTCATTTTTGTTACAATTGATCGGCAACACTCAGTTTGCAAAAGTGAAACTATAATGGTTGCCGCTTTACGATTTTAACACACTTATTTGTCTATTATTAATTTTGTCCTCTAATTCGAAAAAAGTTGTAAGTTGGGGATATAGTTTTTTCCTAATTCGATTTTCAGGCGAAAATGGATTACATAAACTGACGAGTGCTTGGAAAAATCTATCCTGGCACTTAGAAACTTATGTGGCTTATAACCTAATGTTGTTGCTATCTCATTTAAATAAGTTATGTTTTAAAACAAAGTTAAGTATATTGAAAAATTGCATTAATACCTGGTGAGAAAATTTTGAATTATTTGTTAGTAAGGCAATTTTTTTTTTTTTTTATGGCAAACCTTATTTAATTGAGGTGGTATTAGGTAATAAGTTACATAAGCTCCCTGTTGGCAAAATGAAAATTTCCTAAGGGAAAAATGCAAAATCGGGATACCAACTCTACTCCACAAGCATTTTCGGGATACCAAGATGTGCACTGGTTTTTTTGGGATGATATAACCAAAAAATTGGCAATTTCATGATTCCGATCATCGGAACCCTAAAACCAGCCGGAAAACCGGCCGAAAATGCTGGTTTTTAGAAATCACGTGAAATTCACGTGAGTTAAAACGACGTCGTTTTAATTTAAAACGACGTTGTTTTAGGGTTCCGATGATCAGAATGATGAAATTGCCAATTTTTTGGTTATATCATCACGAAAAAACCAATGCACATCTTGGTATCCCGAAAATGTTTGTGGAGTGGAGTTGGTATCCCAATTTTGCATTTTTCCCTTTTCCTAATATATAGCCTCTGCAACGTGATCCAATTCCACCTAAAAATCAAATTAGGTAAAAATTTATCCACAAATTGTAATTTTTTATAAATTAAGAGGCAAAATTAAAAATGAATAAATAAGTGTGCTAAAATTACAAACTAGTACCAATTATAGTCTCACTTTTGCAATTTTTCCTTAATATATTCATTGACTATAAGAAAATGTCATTTTGCTATGACAGAACGTTCATTTTTTTGTTACTAAATATGTAGTCATCTTCCTCTCGCATGAGAGTCCTTGTTCCTCTACACTTAGAGTCCCTTTATCGTAGGTTTCAGCACAAGTTGCTGATAGGAGACTTTCAAGTCGCCTTAGAGCCATCATCTCTCCAACCATCGACTGATATACGCCCTTTATTATCCCCCCCTTGAACACCCCATCCGCTCTCCCCTTCTCGTGATTTAAAATTCTCTTTCAAGTTTTTTCTCAAAATATTTTGTTTACTATTTTGTGTTTCTTTTCTAGGTCACTGCCTCCTCCGTATTGTATTACCAAATGGGGTCTATTGTTGTGATTCTTTCCGCTGAATAATTTTCGGATTCCATTTTCTGGCCAGATGGAAAGGAAGATAGAGAGGATGAATAGCGTGTTATCACTGTCAGAGCTAGAACCAGATGAATTTGAAGTGTCGAAGGAAACTTGGGGAAGTTCGGACAATGAGAATTCACGGAAACTGGTTTGTCGAACATTTACGAAATGAACAGTCCAAGTGGATTTCTTTTCGAACACAATGTTGAAAGCTTTTAACACAGTAATGAGGATGGAGATGGAACGAGTTGGTGATGATAGATTTGTGATGACTTTTAACCATAGTTTGGATCGCCAAAGAGTTCTTGAGAGCACGCCGTGGAGCTTTGAAAAATATCCGGTAATTATTAACCCGTTTGGTGATGAGGATGATCCGAAAGAAGTAAATCTTGAGTAGTGCGACTTCTTTGTCCATGCCTATGGCGTCCCGTATAGTCGAAGATCGAAAAAAATAGCTGAATTTATCGGGAATAAAATTGAGAGATTTGTTGCGGTTGATTTCGACAAATCGAACCGTAATAGGCCAGACACAATCAGATTCAAGGTTTCGATCAATATGCTTAAACAACTCCCACGCTTCACCAAGCTACGAAGTCCGACCGGCAAGGAATTGTTAATATCTTTCACTTTTGAGCGACTCACCAATTTTTGCTACTTTCGTGGAATGTGAGACCATATTGAACGATACTGTAAGCTACGATATTCGAAAGATTTTGTTGAATTGTTGGAAGAGGACTATCCATTTGGACCCTGGCTAAGAGAAGCTCCGCCGAACAAATTGATCGATGACTTCAGAATTCAAGGAATCGGAACAGACCAATCTAGAATATATCAGATTCTGGGACAATATGGGGATCTTGACACCGACCCTGGCAGAACTTACCTGAATAGGATTGACAACCACTTCGCTACTGGAAGCTACCCCCGGGAAGTAACCTCGCTAGAAACTGATGTCGTACCCTTTCCTGCCCAAATTGTCCAACCCACACAATAACTAAATACCATTCGGGGATCTTCCTCTTCTAAATTTGTTAGGGTAATGGATAACTTAACCAAATCTTTTAACCCTCATCCGCTGTTGAAACCTCCTTCCTTCAGAATTAACCACCATCACACCTTGGAAAACAAATCAGTGAACACGGCGATGGTACTGCTGCATGTCTCACCTCCTGCCGTGAGCACTAGCCTACCACCAAACCCTATCAATCTAAGACTTGACCTTATTCGTGACTCATCTTACAATCTATCACCATACATCGACCCTGAGCTGCAATATAATTATCCCTACGATGGTAGCCTAACCCAAAACCCTAGTATGACTCAGCACATTAACCCCTCCGAATGTATGACTAGCCCAGTTAACCAATACATGAATACCAACCTGAAATTCATCACTGCTATCTAGACACCAACTAGACGTAATAGAAGCCGAAGCCCTAGTTCGGATAACTTGAGAGCTAAGTTAGCCCATCTAAACCCTCCTAATGAAGACATGCGACCATTTTTCCAACCAATAATCGATTATCATCTTGCACTAACTCTTGTTGACACTATGTTATCCATGCCTGCCATCTTACCGGAACCAAACCCAAGCCAACCTATTCGGAAGTTTAGGAGCAGGAACGACCTGAAAGTTTTGGCTAGAAACAAAGTTTTAGCCATATCTGCCTGAAAGAATACCACCTATACTAACCTAGTCAACAACCCAACCCTATCTGAATCAGTTACTTTTGTGGAGAATTATAACAAGGAGCGGATAAAATTGAACAGGATGAGAAGTTTACCGATAGAGAAGGAAATGAGGATCATTTGGTTTTTCACGGTTCTTCGATTGGGCAAAAAAAGGGTTCGTTAGGTCGTCAAGAAGCTTCTCTCTTCTTTCTCCCTTTTCTTCTTTCTTCTTCTTCATCTTCATCTTCCTCTCTCTCTCTCTCTCTCTCTCTCTCTCTCTCTCTCTCCTCGGCATAATGAAAGAAAAGAGAAGGGGAAGAAGGTATTAAAGGGTTCGGGGATAAAATGATAATTTCGGGCAGGAGGTGAGTTTTCGGGTAAAACTTACACGCGAGGCTAAAATTAACACGAGAAATATTACGGACTCAACTACATACGTAGTTCGGTGGTATACAAAAATACGGGGCATTACACCTCCCTTAGAAAATGATTGATCGGAATTATCTAATGGGCGTGAACCGCTAGGATTTTGAGAAGAGACCCCACGGTTGCCGGAATTACGGTTGCGAACTTGAGCTGACCACGGAGGGCTAGAATTGCGACCAGGAAGTCGAGTATTAGTGGGAGGGGACCGAGTTTTGTTGAGAGGAGGAGCTCGCCTAACCACCGGATGAGGGGATAGGGACGGATTCTCCATGGCGGAGCTACAAAGAAGAGTATACACACTGGCGGTGGGTGATTGTGATAAATTGCAGATACTGAGTTGTGCTTAAAAAACCTTCCCCACACATAGAGTAACCGTAAAAAACACAGAAAATCTCTATTGTGTGAAATGCGACTATAGAGAGAAGTCAGAGCAAATTCTAGAGAGAGAAATTTCGATTTCTAGGAGTTTCTTTGTATATTTTTTTTAATCACTAATTAAATTGTAGCAAAGAGTTAGTGTTTTGTTTCTTCTTAATCTATTTATATGGGTCGAGTCAGGTCGGATTACTTATGTGTAAAATTCTCCCTACCAATGACAGTTATTTTTTTAGAAGAACTCGAATTCAAGACCTCTAATTAAGTTAGTAGAATACCGAAGCCTAATCTACACCACTTGGTGGCTAGCTAAGAGTTAGTTATTCTACTACGAATATGTATTAGGTTTGAATATTACTAATATGTTTGTTATGGTAGTTTATTTTATTGGTATTTGGTATCTTTATTATAAATGATGCAATTGTTTATACATATATAGTCAACTAATTTATATCAAACAATTTCTTTGTAAGGGCCAACAAAATCCCAAATTCCTAACGGAACTAATTCATAAAGAAATTGGTTTAATTAATCAATGAGATATAGGGTTAGGTTAGAGAAAAAGTCATTTGTAATATAAATTTGATTATTTCAGAAATCACATATGTTGATAAAGATCCGTACCGAACAAAGAAATTAATGTATACATAGAAGGACAACATTCAAAAATTAACCCAAAATGGACCTTGTGAAGAGAAATAATGTGGTAAGCTTTTCAAAAACGGATTAACTAATTACAATTATCCTCTTGAAAATAGTGCAAGCCATGATCAATCTCTCCCATTTCTCTTTCTTAATTCCAAGACTTTCAGAGTGCATACATGCTAAATGGGCAAATTGCAAAATTAGTCTTTTTAACTTGATACATATTAACATTTTAATATAATAATGTGATGAGTTGTAATTATATCTACTAACTCCTGAAAAATGACAAATTAAATCATTTTTTCCTTTTAACTGAAAAATCATGCCGAAAATTATATGTGCGGCACACGTACCGACGAGTTTTACTTAGCTTGTGAGTGGAGATTGACCGATTGCTTGTCAGAATTTTATAACTACAGTTGACGTGATGCGTAAAATTGTGTTAAGCAATCGTTGAACCGTCAGCTCAATAAAATTGGTTGGCATGTGCGACACACATGCAATTTTAGAGGTGATTTTTCAACTTGGGATAAAATTAACTTAAAAAATTACCACTTTTCAAAAATTAGTGGGTATAATTGTAACTCCTCAATTGTTCTCAAATTAAAGTATCAATTTTGTAATTTCCCCATTATGAATATTTAACACATTATTAATTAATACATGGATATAATTATATGAATTAGACCTAGTTAATTTTTCCCCAGAGTTTCCATTACCAATTTTCAATTACTTGTGCAAGTTAAAGAAAATCTATGGAAAATCCACTCAGCTGGATCATCGCCAACGATTATGTAAGAACGTAACATCCAACAGCCATTCAAGGACCAACACGTGGCAACCATTTTAAGATCAGTGACGGCTTCCTGATATTTCCGGGAGGACATTACAATCCACCACCACGCGCAGAGCATCTGTGTCACAGACACCACCCATTAGAATCTGGATCGCGTGAAATCCACGCTTCAATTTTCCAACAGTGGACGTACACGCTTTGTCCCAGTGGTTAAAGCCATGAAGCCATCACAAACAAATTCATAGTAAAGCAAATGAGAAAAACACCAACCCTAAAAAAAAGTTGTATTTCATTTTCTGATCTGCTTCTGCTTGAGTTTTTTTTTTTTTTTTTTTTCCTTACAGAGAGCATTACAAAGAGCTAGAGCAAGAACAAATCTACTCGCACGGGAATACAAACACAGTTACATAGTTTTTATTTCGTTCTATAAATAGAATTGTCCTTTTCCAGTTTTATCTCTTTTAGGGTTTCAAGATTGTTACTCTTTTGGTTAAAGAAATTCTTGCTGCAATTTGAGGGAGAAATTAAGACGCCAAGATCAGAGGAAGGGGAGAGCTAGAAACCCAGAAATATATATATATATATATATATATATATATATATATATATATATATATAGAGAGAGAGAGAGAGAGAGAGAGAGAGAGAGATAAAAAATCGATATATATATACAGAGAGAGAGAGGGATCATGGGTAGGGGGAGAGTGGAGCTGAAGAGAATAGAGAACAAAATAAATAGGCAGGTTACATTTGCAAAACGGAGAAATGGGCTGCTTAAGAAAGCTTATGAGCTTTCTGTGCTATGTGATGCTGAAGTTGCTCTTATTATCTTCTCAAACCGTGGCAAGCTCTATGAGTTCTGCAGCTCCTCCAAGTACTACTCTCTCTCTCTCTGATTTCCCTTTTCATATATATTTGTGCTGATTTTTAAAACCATTGATCTTGTATTTTGCTTGTAAATTCTTTTCTTAAGTTTTATAGGTGTGTTCTTTTTTAGGGAAATTTATTTGGATTCTTATGTTATGCTCAAAATATTAGGTTTTTTAGATTTGGAGATTAACACTTTTTTAAAGAAAAGTTTGTGTGTGTGCGTTTGATTTCCAGATTCTTCTTCAATTATCTTCTTTTTGATGTGGCTTGTTGTTTTTTTTTTCCTCTTCTAAGCCTGATCTATCTCGTATTTGTTTCAAGGAAAAAAGAATTTTTTTTTTTAAAAGCTGTACATTAGTTGTTCTCGAAATATTTTTGAGCTGAATTTGTTAATCTTTTGAGAAAAAAATGACATTTACTTCTAGGTTTTTTTTTGCAAAGAAATGGTTTTCTATATATTTAATTGAAAATTTTTAATTTATTAAATGTTTAATTAATTGATTGTAAGATCATTTTTGCATCCATAAGATAGCATGAAATATATAATGTGATATATATCAAGGCTTGTGACAGAAAATGTTAGATTACTTTCTTCTCTTCTTGTTCTTGTCCAATTAGAAAATATTAACCTTTTATTTTCGACTAAGTGTTCCTTCAAGTAGTTATTATTTTTCGAATAAGTGTTCAGTGTTCTTGGTCCCGCCCCCTTAATTTATGGTCATCCTTCCAATCCAATTGTTTCATACACAAGCTAGGATTTGAATCGTAGACCTTATATAGAAGAATTTAAGTTCGGTTTAATGTAACCAATCGAAATTCAATATTCTTCGCATGGCGATTCATGGGTTTTATTTATACACACATCGATCAACAAAGTACTTAAAACATAATATGCTGATAATCTGACTTATTTAGTTATGTCCATTCAAAATAATATATCCTCCCTGTGACAGCATGCTCAAGACACTTGAAAGGTATCAGAAATGCAGTTATGGTTCGTTAGAAGTCAATCACCCTGGGAAAGATATTGAGGTATATATATATATATATATATAATATGTTTCTTTTTTACCCTTGATTAATATATTGTGGCTATGTTTAATTAAAAAAAGGCAATCATGAGAAAAAACTTATAAAATTTATTTATAATAATGGGTTATATCATTATGATCGCCAAAATTGCAAATTTCGCCCCTTAAGTTTGTCATTTCTCAAAGTTCTGTCTAAGTTTGTTTTTCAAAATTCATTCGGTAACTTTCCATTTTGTGTAATTTTAGTCGCGTCGTTTTGGCCGGAAACTCGCCGGAAATATTCCAATTTTCACTATTTCTACATTTATACTTAATCCATGATTCAAAATTGAATAATTTTGAGAGTCGTTGTCTTTACTATTGATGTGGGGATCTTGACCAAAATAATATGGGAATATGATGATTATGATGAAGTGAGTCAATATAATGAAGAGTTTTTAATTTTTCCGGCAAATTTTCGACCAAAATCGGACTAAAACTGAACAAAATAGAAAGTTATAGGATGAATTTTGAAAACTAAACTTAGATAGATTATCGTCCAATTATTCACTATATATATAACTTACTTACTCTTGGAATTCCTGGGCACAGCAAAGCAGCTATAGGGAATATTTGAAACTGAAATCCAAATATGAGTCTTTACAACGATATCAGAGGTACTTAATTTTCTTCTGTATCATATAATTCTCCATAAATCGAATTGTTTTAATTTTCCTCCTCAACCTAATAGTTGTGCATGATTCAGGCAACTTCTAGGGGATGATTTGGGACCTCTGAATATCAATGACCTGGAGCACATTGAGCATCAATTAGAGACATCTTTGAAGCACATTAGGTCTACAAGGGTAAGCAGAAATATGGGTCAATTTCACGTTATAAATTGACTTCATCATATATGTAGCCAATTGCAAAATTGAGATTATAATTGGTATCAGTTTGCAATTTTAGCATACTTATTTGCTAATTTTCAATTTTGCTCCTAAATTCGTAAAAAAGTTGCAATTGGGGGACAAATTTTTTCCCCAATTCAATTTTCAGGCGAAGGAAAAAATGCAGCTTATGTGTGCTCGGAAATCAATCTTAAAAATTAGGAGCTTATGTGACTTATAAACAAATGTCACCTCAAATAAAAGTTTATTCTTTTAAAAAAACTGTGAAATTACATTAATTCTTGGCAAAATTTTGAATTATTGGGTAGTCATGGAAATAAAAATAAACATATATTTTTAGAAACAAAGTTTATTTAATTGAGGTGGCATCACGTTATAAGGCACATAAGCTCTTGATTGTCAGGATTATTTTTTGGAGCACACGTGCGCTGTATTTGATCCAATTTTACCTAAAAATCAAACAGGGAAAAAAAGTTGTCTCTAAATTGTAATGTTTTACGAATTAGAGGACAAAAGTAAAAATGAACAAATAAGTGTGTTAAAGTTAAAAACGGGTACAAATTATAGTCTCAACTTTTCAGATTTGCTTTATAAATTATTCGATCGGCTTCCAAATCCAGTTACAAGAGAAACTTTCTTTTGCTTTTTACTTTAGGGTTCGTAAATCGTAATCCTTATATATATGGTTTTAATAATCTTATTTATCTTTTCTGTGCTCTTGCAATGTAAAACTGTATTTTGAGATAATTCATTAGTAATTATAGGGCTTTCACCTATTAATATTGAGAAATGAGACATGCAAGTTAGTGGGACAAAATTCATGTTAATATATATGCCTATAGTTAGTGTTCCAACTTTGCATGCAATTTGTTACCCAAATAATGACAGTTGTTCCATATGACACACTTTGAAGATTAAAAATATCTAATTTTTTATTATAAATTTTATATAACATTACGTATAAATTCTATGTTGTCATTATGTGCCAACTGCCAACATCAAAATTAATTCAGATGTAATTGCATGGTCCTAACAAATTAATTAATTAATTAACTATATTTTTTGGCATGCCTGTAAACTATTGTTCTTTAATTTCCGGATTTTTGTGATCATGTTAATACATGTACTTGCAGACACAGGTTATGCTCGATCAGCTCTCTGATCTTCAAGCAAAGGTATAGGCAGCATAATTACCATATAATTCTTCACAACCCTTCAATTTTATTAACAACTAACAATATTATTATCCAATGGTCTGCAGGAGAAGTTGATGCTTGATGCTAATAAGGCTTTAGAAAGAAAGGTATATATATATATATATATATATATAGTTGACTTTGAGAGCTGCGGGATGTGGGCCCTGCGGCTCTTTCCTGGGCGAGGGCCTGCTGCCGCTGGCGTCTCCGCCGGAGAAGAACTCCGGGAAGTTCATGGGTGGGGATGGGTAGTACTGGATATCTATCTATCTTAATGGTTTATGGAAGAGTCAGTGCCACTGCCATATGTGGTTTAGAGAGATAGATCAGAGAAGGAGAGAAAACAATGGGATTTGACCATTGGGGTTTGATCCAATAATCCAACGGATGGGCGGTGAATATTTTTTTATGTTTTTTTAACTATTGGGGTTTGACTTAATGACCACCAGATATTACTTTTAATATGGAGGTTTAGGATTCGACTCTTTGCAATGATAATTATCGAATTTAAAAGAAAAATATATATATATATTTTTTTAAACAAGAAAGGTATTATTTAAGCATGCAAAATATATAAATTTTTCAATTTCACATATCTTATCATTATTATTATTCTATTTTGATAAATAACAATTTTTTATTTTTTATTCGTTAATTTTATTGCCATTATGTGTCTGCAGCTTGAAGAAATTTATGCTGCTAATCAGATTCAGCAATCGTGGGTAGGAGGCGAGCCAAACAATACATATAACCATCATCAGCATGCTCAATCACAGGCTTTCTTTCAGCCTCTTGATTGCAACTCTACTCTGCAGATTGGGTAACTTTTTTGCAGCAGTTTTTAATCAGCTTTATTAAATACCTAGCTAGCTAGATTGATCTTGTTTTTTAATTCTGAAATCCTCCTAATGTGTACAAAGTGTAGCTTTGATTGATTGCATCATTTTGACTTTGGAAAAGTAGGCATTTATTGAAATTGTTATTGCACATGAACCGATATCACCTAGGTCATAATCAATGCTATCCTCATAGATAGCATATTTGACTTCAGAATTAATATATTTAGGCAAAATTGCAAATTTTGTCACTGCCGTAAGTTCACCACTTTTTGGAAATTCGTAATTTGTACAATATTAGTCATATTTTGTAGAAATTTGTTGGAAAAATTCAAAACTTATCGCTGAAACATTTAATTAAACCCTCAGATTTTTCTTAGTGTCTTAGAGGCCAAAATTCTCATATTTATTAAAGAAGATTACTTCTCAGAATCCTTCAATTTTTACTATTTCTACATATTTCTATTTCATTGTGATTCAAAATTGGATGATTTTGAGAGTTACATATCTTTTTGAATTGATATGTGGATCTTGACCAAACACTAAATAGAATTTGATAGTTATGATGAAGTGTCACACAAAATGGAAATTTACGGGATGAATTTTGAAAAACAAATTTAGGGAGAACTAAAGCACAAAATTAGTGAAATTACAGGACGACATTTACAATTTTAATTACCATATCTTTATTCTATTTTCCCTTTTTTTCAATTGCACGTCCTTATTTTTGGTCTGAAAACAGGCCGTATAATGACGCTGTGAGTTCTAGCCAGATGACGGCAGCTGCAACTGATGTTCAAAACGTGAATGGAATGGTCCCTGGTTGGATGCTTTGAATTTTACACTAATTAAGAAAATGAAGAAGAAGTCACTGAAGAAGCATATTATATATATGTGTTTTTTTTTTTTTTTTTTTTTTATGTCTGGACTAAGGTTTTCTGCTTCCAGATGCAGTTTATATAATAAGGAGTGGAGAATTGTTTTTTGATTTTGGAATCTTAAAACATTAACTAAAAGCATTTGAACTTTAATTTGCTGATCAAGTGTATTTTATGTATTTACGTATGTATGTGTAAGTAAGGTACTTGCTGAAATTAGTTATGGATACAGTTCTTTCCCTATATTTCGAGACATGCAAAGAAATTAATTAAGCTGCATTGTCTCTATTTCATGTGCGATTACAACATTTAATTGTTAGATGCGGACAGAGCTACTACTAGAAAAAAGCCTTTTCGAGACGCTGAAATGGATTCCAAAAGAAAGATTTAGGGACGCTTTTGATTATAGGGATGCTTGATTAAAGTGTCTCCTAAGTAAGGGTCACATTATGTATAAGTGTCCCTATAATATCTGTAGCGCCCCAAAAAGGGAACACTACATCCCGCACTGCTGAACACTCCGAGTGCTTGCCGTCGGCTTACACTCGAAGACCCAACAACGAACGGCAAAACAAACCAACAAATACGACAAAGCGGAAGCAATAATAATAAAAATAACCACCACAATAGTACCAACAACATACTAGACATAAGAATAGGGCCGACAAGGCCGATGACAAAACTATTACCCAATTCCCAAAATAGAAATAAATCTAAAATACAATCCCAAAATGACCTCTCTAGACAGCAACAGACGACCTAGACCGATGCGCCACCTGTCGACTCCTACCTGAAGCCAAAACCAGAAAGAAACGAGGGGTGAGTTTAAAGGAAACTCAGTGAGGGGTTACATATATATATTTAAAGCATTATTGGTTCACTTATTTTATCTTTTCAAAGAACAGAAAGCAAAAGGAACAGATAATATAAACTTACTTTTCAAACTGCAAAACAAAGGGTTAGTGAACCAATATAATATAAAGCAATTCAATCATAAACAGATACCCGGCGAGAACGGGTAATTCTCCAACCTTAACACCCAAAACAATCAAAAAACAGAAACCAACCTTATTCCTCCAAACATAAGCTCATGTTGCCAGTGCACGGGCAATACTACATAAACTCATGTTGTTCGACACACGAACAACACTACATAAACTCATGCTGCCGGTGCACGGACGACACTACATACTCGCGCCATTCGTGTTATCAATAACTCCATCGACATACACGAATAACACTACATCATAAGTAGGATACGTGTCGGGATCAGCCTTTGGTGCACACCTCCAGGCCTCACCTTCCAGATACCCCGGACCCATATTCCCCAAGGGCGTCCCCAAGGGTTCTAATAACAGACAGATCTCGCATTTCAGAAGACAGATTTTCCTTTACAAGCCAAAGTGGCTTATCTTTCGAAAACAAAACAAATTTTTCATAATTATAAGTACGAACGGATTTTTCGTATATTAAATCATTTTTCTTTAAATTGAGCAAGATAATAGTATAATAGTTCAATTATCTACTAAATATAACATTAACGAGAAGAAAACAATTAAACTCATAAAATAGTTCAGGGGTAGAAGATTATGTTTACATATATAGGTTTTAGCCCCAGTTGAAAACATTTTAAGCCCTCACCTCGATATCTAAAGGGACTGGTGACTAACTTGCCCTGACACGATCAGGACTCCTCCGTAGGACCATCTGCTATACAAATGACTAAAGGGTAAGACTCAACTCAACAAACCAAATAAGACACAACTAACGTGTAACGACCCAAAATTCCAGAATATATTCTCGGAATAATTATTCGACATTTCGTTGAATTTTAAATGGAAAGATTAGCTTCGTTAGCTAATTTTAATTTATTCTGTAACGCCCCGAAAAATCCGAATTAGTATCCGGTACGACCGAATTGTTATTTTGCGCGATTTAATTATTTTATTTGATAGTTAGTATGTGTATTTTAACAATTTCATAAATGAGTGAATTTTGGTTTTTAAACCATTTCATGTCAACGTGTGTTCAATTATATGAGTTTTGACTATAATATTGTTTAATTCCGACAACCTGCTATTTTTAGTAAGTTCGGAGTAATTACGGTTTTGCCCCTCGTTTCGAAGTCAAGTCAAAGTTTGACTTGACCACTCTCTCTCTCCCTCAAACCTCATTCACGTAAAGAAAGAAAAGAAAGGAGAAGAAAAAAAGAGAAAAAGAAGAGAGAAAAGAGAGAAGCTTTGATTGATCATTCCGATTTCGTTTTCCGACCGAATTTCGATCCGTGAAACTTTTCGAACTCCTCACGATCTATTCTTCAAGTAAGCTTCTCACGTCCTTTGCGTTTAATGCTTCCTAGAATGTGATTTATAGAATTTTGTGAATAGTTTAATAATATATGAAAAATGTGAATATGAATGATTTTGTGGATGGATTTACGTGTTTCTTGGTCCTATAAGTAGATTAGATGTTGTAGATCATTATATGTAAGTTTAGTTTGAGGTTTTGCATGATTTATATGATTTAAATGTTAATTTTTGGCTCATTCCCGAGAACCCTCGCGATTTTCTGCTGTGTTGATAATCCGCACGGCCTGACGCACGGTCTTGAGACCATGCGCCAAGACCGTGTGCCTATTTTGGCCTTGCACTGCCTAACGCACGGCCGTGCGCAAGCCGGTGCGCAGGCCAGTGCAAGTTTGTCCGCACCGGCTTGAGCACGTGTTCAAGCCCGTGCGTTTGCCCGTCCCCAAGACCGTGTGTATGCCTTAACCAAAATTTCTCCATTTTCAACTTCTTGCTCTCGGCATTGAGGGTCAAAGGGGTAATTAAAAAGTTGACTTTCTTCGTTTGACCTCCGATTCGAGATCCGATTTCACCTATAGGTCCTATAAATCATGAAATACATATTTTAAGTAGTTTGAATTTTTCCGACTTCGTTTGGGTCCCGTTTCTCGTGTTTTTCGTTTAAGCCTTTTTGGCTATTTTTCAAATGTTGTTCGTTTCTTCCGAAACTTGAATGCATGCTTCCTTATTGCATTTTATGCATGTTTATGAGCTTTTATTACATTCTAACTTGTTTTGCTTATCGAATTCTATGAATTTCTATGTTTTGTTACAATGTGAACCTAAGTGATATGAATGATTGTTAAACGTGCTTCTATGTGTTTTAAATCTTTCGTATAAGCCGTGCGTCGTCGTTATTCTTATTTGGTTGTGTCTTGGTCTTTTGCAGACGATACTCCCGTGGAGTAGCGTGCCGGTCTCGCATTTTGCTCTCGTTTTTGTCAAGCCAACAGGTGGGGTTTTCAGTTTCTTATAGTAGACGATAATACGTACATAATACCAACCCTACTACCCGATAAGCCTCGTTTTATGATTTGTTTTACATCCGTCTGTATATATAGTAGATATTTAAGCTTATACTTTTATGATCTTGAAAACGATTTAATATGAAAAGTATTATGTATAAGTTTGTGAAATGTTTACGAAAGAGGCAAGCAAATCTTTGTTTTCCGAAAGCGAACTTTGGCATTATAGCCTCGCACACGACTTGCCTCGAACGGTCTTTTGACCACATGGAAATGTTTGAAAAGCGAGCTATGTATATGAATATGTTTGACCTGTTCTGATGGGCCCGGAGTAAGGACGATAGGACGAAGTCGGTAGACGTCGGGTCTACGGCGGAAATTCTATGGTTTCCTCCACCTTTGGGAGCTCGGGGTGAGGCCGGAGTGGCAGCCCTTTGAGTACCTGAGCTTTTTTATGTATGATATGTGTAGTTAGGGGTTGCTCCCTGATTACAACTGGAGGAATAAGGTGGGTTTCTGTTTTTATGATTTGACTGGTGGTTCAGAACTCTTCTCGCTGAGTTATACGCTTTGTTATGTTTCATTTTGAGCTAGTTCACCAATCGTTTGCGAAAACCTTTACTTCTGTTGTTTTCTTTCTGTTAAACTGGTGATCTACTTTCGTTTTTATTATGTACTGTCTTTTTCCCCCTCACTTAGTCGTTTGACTAACCCCATTCGTTTCACCCTTTGGTTTCAGGATTCTAGGCGGGCTTCATAGTATTGAGTAGTCGTCGGTCGAGTTATGTTTTTGTCTTATGTAAACTCTTGTTTCTTGTTGACTTATGATGTATGTAGAATTTGAATTGTGCTTATGAAAATCCGGGAATAATATTGTAGAACCCGTTGTAAACATTTGTTAATATTTATTGGAATTTGCTAGCCTTGGTGGGCTTTACCTATCTGCGCAATCATTATGGGTTTTATGTTTTGTTTTATATTGCTTCCGCTTTTGGGTTTGTCTGTGTTTTGAAACTCCCGCCTAGTAGTAAATGTCCGGTTTGCCGTTCGCCGGGTTTTGGTTCGGGTCGGACTCCTTTCGATTCCGGGTCAGGATCCGGTGCGGGCGTGCGTCTGCCCGTTTGGCGGCGCCCGCTACATATTCTAATTTAATTTCCTATCCTTAACCATTTATAATTACCTTTTCCACCCCTCGGAATTAATCTAATCTCTAAACGAACCCACACCCCTTTGAAACACATTTACACCATCTTGGACACACCCACACTACCTTGAACACACTTACACCCCCTTGTGCACACTCTCTTGCACACTCTTGAACACAACTCAAAAATCGAGAGAGAGAAGGAGAGAAGAGAAGGAGAAAGGGAGAAGAAGAAGGAGAGAAAGAGAAATCCTATAGCGCCCCCTGAAGAAGGACTGCCACATCCGCACCGAAATGGACTCCCGAGCTTCAGCGAGGAGCCTTAACTCAAAAATCCACTCCGGCGAACGGCACTCAAGCAACAACCATCGGCAACAGCGACAACCATTCCAACAACAACCACAATAAAATAGAGAAATGCGGAAGCGATTATAAAGTAAACAGATAAATTCCATAAACGCCTACGAGGCTAACTTAATAATAATTAAACATGTGCAATTCGCAATACAACAGAATAACAACACGTAGTGCCATCCGTGGCTCAACTAATCTATCCTGTACAATCCTAGATATTGTCAACTATCCCACATCAGGGGCACATAAGTACGTAAAGTAAATAAATACAATAAACAAGACTCGACGGTTGTTGGGACCACTGACAAGACAAACCAGAAAGACTGAGCCTATCTAGACCTGCTGATGCCGACTGACAAGATAGGTGACGTCGCCACCTGTCTACCTGAAGCAAGAACCAAAATAGCAGGGGTGAGTATAAAGGATACTCAGTAAGGGGGTTTTGATCACAGTTCGTAATTTATCTTTTAAAACTAAAAGTAGTGAATGTTGCCCGTTTTGAGAAAGACTACGAATAACGAAATATAAGTTGTAAAATGACACAAAGCAACACTCGGGTTCGGCTTATTTGAAAACACAAAAGGTTGACGAACCGGATCCTTTAAAACATTTGCATGTAATATCAAGCCGATAAATTGAAAGGATATTAGTTGAGTCACGAGGCCGTTACAAGTTCGAAAAGCACGATATAAATAAGTTGGAATCGATAAATAAACACGGCTCGTAATTCAACTAATTAATTGAATAATAAAGGAAGCTTACGGTGGCAAGCACGAGTCACACTTCCGGGTTATATATATATATATATATATATATATATATAGGGAAATACATATGATAAATGAAGAGAACCGGAATGTGCTTCGACTTGTAACGAAAGCCGTAAAATAATTAGACAAGCAACAAATGCAATAAATCATGCAAATAATGTGTCCCGGCGAGAACGGGCCCTCTCCTTATAACTCCCAATTGAAAAACATGTAAGCATATAGTCAAGTACTCCACCACCAACAATACTATACAGAGTTTTAAGGAGTCGCGATTAGCACCACCATACAGAGTTTTAAGGAGACGCTGTTAGCACCACCGTTCGCATCAACTCAGGTTAGCCAACCTCCTAGCCGGCCCAAGTTAACACGCTAGAAGTACACATCGGGATTTGCCCTAGACGCTCGTCCCCAGGCTCACCTCCTGTATACTCCGGGCCCAAGTCATTAATAAATTTATGACTCGCTTTTGAAATCAATGATAGTTTGGGTGGCCAAAAGGGCCGTTCGAAAAGATGATGCAAGCAGTTAAGTATGAATGGCCAAAGGGGCTTTTGAGACAAGTTGATGTAACGATCTAAGAAATACTCATAAGCGCCGTACGCTTCGGGAGCATGCTAACGGATGTCCCTAACGACATTACTTATAAGTGCTTCAGAGATCAAATAGTTACTTTTAAAACAAATAAGTTACTTGTCTCTAGTGGAAAGCATTTCAAATCATTTGGTTTTGCTATCAAGATGTTTGACTAAGCAGATAGAGAAATAGTAAAGGCAATACAACAAGTAATAAGAAAGCGAGATAGTGGTTTACTTCGCAAACCTAAGTAACTATGTTCTTACTCCAGTTGAAAACAATTTAAAACCCTTACCTGGCTCAACACGACAGCATGAAAGCAGGCGGTAGTCAGGTTTCTCCCTCGTTGGTCCCACCTGTAATACACAGGGCCTAGAGGATGAAAACGAGACCGACAATACTAAAAGCAAGACACGAACAACAGACGACACACGACAATTTATATGGAACCTCAATCATGCTACAATTGCAATATGGAAAGCCAGACAATTAAACATGTGAAGATATATAAAATAAGGAATAACAACTAAGGAAAGGTAAATGAAATTCTAGATAATGAAAGGATATAAATTAAATATTAAAGGCATGCTTAAATGCAATTAGGGCACGTAGACATGCTTAAAATAATATAAAGACGTTCTCTTGCGAATACGGGATTAAACGGATAAGAAACGGGAAAGGTGGGAAAAACCCTAAACGAGAAAGGTATCAATTGACGGTCAAATAGGGTCGGATAAATTGTAAATTATGAAGAATATCAAATCCCGAGGCTCGAGGAAGCTATAGGTGAAATCGGATTGATATTCGGAGGTCGTATGTGAAAAGTCAACATTTAAATGAGTGGGGTTGACCTAATTCCAGAAGTGCAAGAAAGGAAAAGGCTAGAAAATCCACTAAGTAGGTTGCACCGGTCAACGCACGGGCTTGGCAAGCCGGTGCAAGCACAAATAGAGGTGCACGGTCTCACGCACGGTCTTGAGCACGGTGCCAAGACCGTGCAGGTGCAAACGGGCCTGCGCACAGGCCTCTGCACGGGCTCAAGCCCGTGCAGGTTGAAAAGGGCTGCGCACGGGCTCCTGCACAATCTTGATCAAGACCGTGCGTTCGCCTGTGTGGATCTACTGAGCAGCAAACTCAACAGATCGCGAAACCTCACACGCGAAACCAACATTTAAATTCATAGATCTCCTAATTTACACCATAAATCGTCCTAATTCTCACATATAATCATATACACCATATTAGCTACACATAGGCACAAGAATCACGTAAAATGGCCAAGTAAATCTTCCTAAACACGAAAATCCTAATACTATAAAATTCCTATACAAAAGCCACGAAAATCGTAATGAAGAGGGAATGAAATGAAATGGGGTAAAAGGATTACCGGTAGAGAATGTAGTGAGGATCGTTTGGGTTTTCACGGCTCGTCGATCGGGCGAGAAACGGGCTCGGTAGGGCATCGGGAAGTTTCCTGCCTTTCTTCTCCTTCTCTTCTCCTTCCTTTCTTCTTTTTCCTTCTTTGTATGTAATGAGAGAATGAGAGAGATAGGTAGATATTTAGGAAAATATCTCGGGGGGGGGGGGGGGGGGGGGGGGAGGGGGGGGTAAAATGGTCATTTAGGCTTTTAAGGGCATTTATGTAATTTAAGTAATTGAGGGCATTTAAAAGATGGGTTAAATCAATCTTTTCCACAAGATTAATTAATCCAATTGGATAGATCGAGAAATTAGGCAAGAAAGAATTCGCGTAATTATTAATAATATAATTAAAATATTCGGGTCGTTACAAATCCCGTTTCGAATCCGTCGCTCGATCAATCGAAATTCCGAGACCAAATCTACGATCCTCATTCAATTCTCTACCGGTAATCTTCTTTCCCCATTTCGATTCATCCATTAAATCCTTCGATTTTTAGTTTTTAAATTGAAATGAATAATTGTTAAATTGATGGTTTTGTAGGTTAGAGTTTACCATTTTTAGTGTAGTTCGGATCAAATGATAGCTATTAATGTGTACAATGCATGAGTGTGAATTTTATATGTTGATTTTAGCTATAGAATCCACCCTAGTTGATTTTAGGACGAAACCCTCGTGAGAAACCTTAAAATTGCGTTTTCTACACCTGAAAGACGAACCACACGGTCCAACCCACGGTCTTGGCAAGACCGTGCACCAGACCGTGTGCACCACTTTGAGCCTGCACCGGCCGGCGCACTTGTTTTGGCTCGCACGGTCTTGAGTGCGTTCTGAAGACCGTGCACAAGGTCGTGCGTTAGCCCGTGCGAATGCCTTAACCAAATTTTCAGCCTTTTTTCTTAGTTGCTCACGGTAATGGGGTCAAATGACCAAAAGTGAAAGTTGACTTTTTGCATACGACCCCCTAAAATCGAGCCATTTTCACCTATACCTTCCATATGATTCAAGGATGAATATTTTGTAAAGTTTTCAAAATTCCGACCTCGTTCGGACCTTGAATCGAGCCTTTTTCGTTTAGGGCTTTTTCCCCAATTTTTGAATGTCGTCCGAAAAATCCGAAAATCGCATGAGTGCTTCTTGATAATATTATATACATGAATGTGCAATTAGAATTTCAATTGAGCATGTTTAGCATCGTTAATTTTGTACTTTCCGTTTAATCGATTTAATTGCATTTTAATTGTAAATTTAATTGCTACATGACGTTTATTGGTTTTTCATGTGTTGTAGTCTTCGTGAGTCGTTGTCGTGTCTTGTCTTATTTGGTTCTTGTCGTCTATTAGTTTCAGGCCGTCTTTTCAAGGTATAGCTTGGGTTGTCTTGTCGTTTTCGTGCTTCCAGGTGAGGGTGTTAAAATGCTTTCAAACGGAGTAAGAATTCCTTTTAAATTATTGCAAACTACCCTTATGTGCTCATCTTGCTTTGATTTCCCTTCTGTATATATATTAGATATTTAATCTATATTTTCATGATTTTATAAAAAATGTTTTGATATTAACTTGTATCTATAAGTATCTCCAAATCATCTTGTTTTCATGAGGTAAGTAAACTCTTTCTTTTAAGCATGACGTTTTGACCTCAGTTGGGTCTATGAGGGAAGTCGTTAGGGAAGTGCGCCAGTGCAACCCGACGCGTGTGAAACTTGTAGTCACCCCCTTTGTTGTCACACACACTTGCCTAAATACCCTTTTGGTCTTAACTTATAATGTTTCTTGAAACGCAAGCAAAATCGTGGACTTCTCTTTTAATGAGGGCCCGGGAGGGTATTCGAGGGTCTCACTTGGGGACGAGCGTCCAGGGTGTTGCCCGAGATACTTTTCCCAAAATTAAGCGTCAATCGTGGCCCGTCAGGAGTTGATAGCCACGGTTGGGAGCGATGGTGGGCGTTGCATGTGTTGCACGTTTTCCTAAAATTCAATTAGTCGCCCATGGTCGCGCTATGGGGTCAGACACCGGAGATGGAGATTTATAATGACTTGAAGGGGTTATAAGGAGGAACAGGCCCATTCTCGCTGGGATATTACTTGCTTCCATTTATGCTTTATTATTACTGCTTATTAATTGTTGTTATGCAAGTCGAAGCACATTCCGGACTTCCTTAAATTCTGCAAATGTATTTTCCTATATAGATATATAAAACCCGGAAGCGTGGCTCGTACTTGTTTCGTCTTTACCTTCACTGAGTATCATTTATACTCACCCTTTCGCTGTTTTAATTCTTACTTCAGGTTGACAGGTGGCGTTGTCACCTCTCATGTCAGTTGGCAACAGCGGGTCGTAGGTCTTGGTCTTCGTGTCCTTTGGTAATTGTCAGTAGTGTCCAACGATAGCCTGTCTTTTATTATTAAATTGTTTTGTCAGTAGAAATGGATGTATTAATGATGATTGATATTCGATGATGTGATGGATATTTGTTGAGCATTGACTTGTTAATTATGTATTTGTTGGAATATCGATTTATGTTAATTGATGCCCCGTGTGGCTTTGCATGTTTAATTGATATATATATTTTATAGCTTCCGCACTCTGTTATTTCTGTTGCTGTTGTTGTTGGGGTGTCGTAATGCTGTTGCTGGTTTTTGATTGATTGATTGATTGCCGTTCGCTGGGATGGATTTTTAAATGGGGTACATCTACCTCGTTTGGGAGTTCGTCTCGGTGTGGATGTGGTGTCCTTTCTCCTCCTATGGAAAGGGGCGCTACAGTCAGTGGTATCAGAGCCTAGGTTCCCGAAAAGGAACCGAAAGCTCTAGTATCTCGTCTATCTTGTCTTTTGTGTCTTTTGAATTGTGTCAGTCCATGTCGAGTTCGTGTTTTGACGAGTGTTCGTCTGATCTTGGTGCTTAAAATTGTAGACGATTACGGTTGGCTTAATTAACCGACTGGCAATCTTTTATAAATTTTTGTACTAAGGAAGATGTAACGCGAGTCGATCGTGGAACTCTTTGTGCCAATTACTTGGTTTGGTCTGTCGTAGTGTGTGTCGGTCGGATTTTGTCGAGTGTCGACCATGCTTATGTGTTTATGAATTGTTGACATCATTTCTCACAAGACATGCACCTATTTTGCCAAATAGTTGTGAACGCAGGTATGCCGCGCAAGAAAGCTCGATCAGATCCGCCACTACCCCCACTCCAGACTGCTCCGGGATCTTCATACCCGTATCCGACGGGAGACATGGAAATAGCTCAAGGAGGAGAGAGCGTAACCGAATACGAAGCTAGGTTCGCTTACCTGACCAATTATTCTCCTAACCGAGAACCGGACCAAAAGAACAGAGCCGCAAGATTTATATCGGGATTAAGGCACGAAATCCGCCAAATACTCATAGGACTCGGCTACTGTTCTTATGCGGAGGCTGTCGGCCGAGCTTTGCGGGCCGAAGCAGAATTTGAAATGAGAGCTAGAGATGCCCGACTGATTACCTCGGAGGGCCAGTCATATGGATCAGGAACTCCAGTGGTCGTCCATACGACTTCTCACAATGAAGGAACCACGACTAGCGGATCCAGCGGGAGTATCATCCTCTGCATTCATTGCCAGAAGCGGAACCACGTCGCCGAGAGGTGTAGGAAGAGACTTGGGCTGTGCCTCATTTATGGTGCCGCCAATCACCTCGTCGACCAATGCCCCAACAAGAGAAAGGGTAACTGAAGGGGTTGAGGAAACTACCGAGATCGAAAAAAAAAAAAAAAAAAAAAAGAGAAGAAGGCTAGACCGGACTTCGTCTCTCGGAATAAAGGTACCATGCATATTCATAACATTCATATTTCCTCGTATTTTAATTTATTATTTGCGCGATAGCATGTTTTACTGCTTACTTGAACTCCGGGTTTATCCGGGGTATTTTAGCAATTTTCGCGCATTTTATTTCGACTCAGGGGCGCTTGCACGCCCCAATGCACGGTCTTGGTCAAGACCGTGCGGCCCAGCTCAAGACCGTGCAGACCAGTTCAGCGTTTAAACCGCTGAACTGCCCGAACCGGCGCGCACGGCCCTGCGCACGCCCGTGCAGGGCCCCAACCCATTTAAACCCCTCTTTCGCGAACAGAAACAACAGAAACCAATTCTCCCTCTTTTTCCCACTTCCAGCAGCAGAAATTGCCCAAATTTTTCCCCCAAATTCATCCTCCCCACTTTGCAAGCCTATAACTTTCGATCCGTCCGTCGGATCTTTGTAATTTTCGGAAGGTACGTAGCCGGCATTGCATATTTCAATTAGTTGGTTTTTGGGGACGATCCGCCGAGCCGATCATACACAAATCGCTGCCCAAAATACACGCCCGCCAAGTGTTCGACAAAATTCCCGAGTGAGAAATTTCACCAAATTCAACCCAACAAGCTTCAAGCAACCTTCTCACATGGCCACCGAAAGTTCTCGATGAAGGAGGAGGCGAGATGACCCTCCATCCCCACTTCCATTTAATGTGGATATTTCAAACCCCTTTCAAGCCAAAATATTTCGCCGGATGCACGAACGCCCGATTTTCTCTACCAAGTTCCTCGATATAGAAGCATTGGGAAATTTGGGACTTGGTGACGGTATTGCTCGGTATATTGAAGACGTGGTGTGGACCACATTCTTGGATATGAGGAGGAATTCGTACCCCCGGCTTGTCTACGAATTCATTGCAACACTTCAAATAATTCCCCACGAAGACGACACCGAGCTACCTTTCAAGATTGAGTTCCGAACTTTCAATGAGGATTATGAGCTCACTCTCAGACAATTGACGGCGCATTTTGGACTACCCATTTGGGGTATGATAAGCCGTGAAATAGGATGGTCCGAAGCCGCGGCGTGGAGAAATGTCTCCACTTCTAGAAGGTCCTTCCAACAAGGGAAGTCGAAGGCAACCGACCTCATCAATCCCACCTTGAGGACTTTCCATCGATTTCTCTCGTGCACCGTTTTTGCTCGAGGAGATAGCTATGGCTCTATCAATTTGGATGAACTTTACATTCTCGATTGTGCGGTCCGGAGAGAGCCGGTCAACGGCATAATGTTTTTCTTGAGGTATGTAGAGTACGTGGGCACCCGCCCGAAGGGAGATATTAGGATTGGGTCCTACATTACCGCAATCCTCGAGTGTGCCGGTGTAACCGGTATGGACCGAATGGCCCAACAGGGGGAGACAACGCAATCATCACCTACAAGCAATTCGCCCAGATGAAGCTATGCAAGAAAGTTAGAGGGCGTCATAGTAGGTATGTGCCGATGACGGCAGAGGAAGCTGCCGCCGAGAGTGACGACGATGTCGAGGAGGACATCCGAGCAGGAGGTCAACCTGAAAGGGATCAACAAGAAATTGAGGAACAAATGCTTGAACAATTATACGAAGCAGGAGGCTTCGATCCTCAACAGGTCCCGTACGTACCTGACCCTCCTAGAACCGAAGAGGCTCACTTCCAGCTGAACTTTGACGACTACCCGACTCAGCACCAGCCTGGATCCTCACAATGGGATAGACTGAGTGAGGAGCAGTAGACTCGGTGCCAACAATCGGAGTCGGAGACCCGAAGCCGGTGGGAGGCCGATAGGTGGACGGTTTGGGGAAACCGCTTCACAACCTTCGCTGAGCAGACTACCGAGCAACTGGACCAACAGTCGGCCGACCTGCAGGAGATCAGACTCGAGGCCCAACGCAACCACACCAAACTCCGGGAGAAGATTTCCGACCTTCAGAGGTCCATCACTGAGCAGCTCGCTAGCTATCTGAGCCGTCTTGGCATGACGCCTAGTTCTAGAGCATCCGATTCGTAGTCGTCATCATTTTCCTCTATTTCTCGTCATTTTCGTTTTAATTGTAATTTGATTTTATTTGAACTATTATGTAAGAATTATGCGTTAATTGCTTATTAGAATTTAACTACTAATTGTTCATTTTAATTAATTGCTTGTCTGTTAATTGCGCGACTTTTGTTTGAACAACTTTTAAATGCCGTAATATACTCCTTTTAACAAACCCCGAGGTTCGGAGGAGAATCTGAGGACAGATTCTTTTGAAGGGGGGAGTACTGTAACGACCCAAAATTCCAGAATATATTCTCGGAATAATTATTCGACATTTCGTTGAATTTTAAATGCAAAGATTAGCTTCGTTAGCTAATTTTAATTTATTCTAATTTAATTCCCTATCCTTAACCATTTATAATTACCTTTTCCACCCCTTGGAATTAATCTAATCTCTAAACGAACCCACACCCCCTTGAAACACCTTTACACCATCTTGGACACACCCACACTACCTTGAACACACTTACACCCCCTTGTGCACACTCTCTTGCACACTCTTGAACACAACTCAAAAATCGAGAGAGAGAAGGAGAGAAGAGAAGGAGAAAGGGAGAAGAAGAAGGAGAGAAAGAGAAATCCCGTTCCGAATCTGTCGCTCGATCAATCGAAATTCCGAGACCAAATCTACGATCCTCATTCAATTCTCTACCGGTAATCTTCTTTCCCCATTTCGATTCATCCATTAAATCCTTCGATTTTTAGTTTTTAAATTGAAATGAATAATTGTTAAATTGATGGGTTTGTAGGTTAGAGTTTACCATTTTTAGTGTAGTTCGGATCAAATGATAGCTATTAATGTGTACAATGCATGAGTGTGAATTTTATATGTTGATTTTAGCTATAGAATCCACCCTAGTTGATTTTAGGACGAAACCCTCGTGAGAAACCTTAAAATTGCATTTTATGCACCTGAAAGACGAACCACACGGTCCAACCCACGGTCTTGGCAAGACCGTGCACCAGACCGTGTGCACCACTTTGAGCCTGCACCGGCCGGCGCACCCCGGTGCGCAAGCCGGTGCACACTTGTTTTGGCTCGCACGGTCTTGAGTGCGTGCTCAAGACCGTGCACAAGGCCGTGCGTTAGCCCGTGCGAATGCCTTAACCAAATTTTCAGCCTTTTTTCTTAGTTGCTCACGGTAATGGGGTCAAATGACCAAAAATAAAAGTTGACTTTTTGCATACGACCCCCTAAAATCGAGCCATTTTCACCTATACCTTCCATATGATTCAAGGATGAATATTTTGTAAAGTTTTCAAAATTCCGACCTCGTTCGGACCTTGAATCGAGCCTTTTTCGTTTAGGGCTTTTTCCCCAATTTTTGAATGTCGTCCGAAAAATCCGAAAATCGCATGAGTGCTTCTTTATAATATTATATGCATGAATGTGCAATTAGAATTTCCATTGAGCATGTTTAGCATCGTTAATTTTGTACTTTCCGTTTAATCGATTTAATTGCATTTTAATTGTAAATTTAATTGCTACATGACGTTTATTGGTTTTTCTTGTGTTGTAGTGTTCGCGAATCATTGTCGTGTCTTTTCTTATTTGGTTCTTGTCGTCTATTAGTTTCAGGCCGTCTTTTCAAGGCATAGCTTGGGTTGTCTTGTCGTTTTCGTGCTTCCAGGTGAGGGTGTTAAAATGCTTTCAAACGGAGTAAGAATTCCTTTTAAATTATTGCGAACTACCCTTATGTGCTCATCTTGCTTTGATTTCCCTTCTCGTATATCTATTAGATATTTAATCTATATTTTCATGATTTTTATAAAAAATGTTTTGATATTAACTTGTATCTATAAGTATCTCTAAATCATCTTGTTTTCATGAGGTAAGTAAAATCTTTCTTTTAAGCATGACATTTTGACCTCGGTTGGCTCTATGAGGGAAGTCGTTAGGGAAGTGCGCTAGTGCAACTCGACGCGTGCGAAACTTGTAGTCACCCCCTTTTTCGTCACACACACTTGCCTAAATATCCTTTTGGTCTTAACTTATAATGTTTCTTGAAACGCGAGCAAAATCGTGGACTTTTCTTTTAATGAGGGCCCGGGAGGGTATTCGAGGGTCTCACTTGGGGACGAGCGTCCAAGGTGTTGCCCGAGATACTTTTCCTAAAATTAAGCGTCAATCGTGGCCCGTCAGGAGTTGATAGCCACGGTTGGGAGCGATGGTGGGCATTGCATGTGTTGCACGTTTTCCTAAAATTCAATTCGTCGTCCATGGTCGCACTATGGGGTCAGACACCGGAGATGGAGATTTATAATAACTTGAAGGGGTTATAAGGAGGAACAGGCCTATTCTCGCTGGGATATTACTTGCTTCCATTTATACTTTATTATTACTGCTTATTAATTGTTGTTATGCAAGTCGAAGCACATTCCGGACTTCCTTAAATTCTGCAAATGTATTTTCCTATATAGATATATAAAACCTGGAAGCGTGGCTCGTACTTGTTCCCTCTTTACCTTCACTGAGTATCATTTATACTCACCCCCTCGCTGTTTTAATTCTTACTTCAGGTTGACAGGTGGCGTTGTCACCTCTCATGTCGGTTGGCAACAGCGGGTCGTAGGTCTTGGTCTTTGTGTCCTTTGGTAATTGTCAGTAGTGTCCAACGACAGTCTGTCTTTTATTATTAAATTGTTTTATCAGTAGAAATGGATATATTAATGATGATTGATATTCGATGATGTGATGGATATTTGTTGAGCATTGACTTGTTAATTATGTATTTGTTGGAATATTGATTTATGTTAATTGATGCCCCGTGTGGCTTTGCATGTTTAATTGATATATATATTTTATAGCTTCCGCACTCTGTTATTTTTATTGTTGTTGTTGTTGGACTAGGTACGTTGTTTCCAGGTATAGATTGAGTGCTTGCCGTTCGCCGGGATGGATTTTTAAATGGAGTACATCTACCTTGTTTGGGAGATCGTCTCGGTGCGGATGTGGTGTCCTTTCTCCGTCGTTAGGAAAGGGGCGCTACATAACGTGTACGACTATAGCATGAATTACTTGGCTACATTGCAAATAAAGAAGTAAAAATTATCAAAATCACACTAATTATCAGGTCTAATAATTCAATCCAAGTCCATGAATTCAGAACTGAAGAAATCAAATACACATATATTTCTAACTTTTAAAGATTTTTATTTGATTTATAACCCACTAAATAATTTTTATACCATATATTAATATTTACAATAGTAATTACGAACTAAACTAGATTTGTAATTAATGAAAGAAGCCCCACCACTCAAGTTTCATAGTCTTACCTGTCATATCAGAGACTTAGAGTACATTATAAGAAGTACTTTATGATACCATGAATTTGGCCAGGTCTTACTTAAGCCGAGAACATGAAATTAACCCTTTGTCTTGTATAATGAAAGAAGTAAAGTTCTAAAACAGATGGGTGTAGTGAGAGAAAAAACACAAACTACTCCAACTTCCAAGGAGGAGACAGATCAAGTCAAAAGGAGCTCCAAAAAGGTGAATATTACTACTCCAACTCCATACAATGAGCCCATGGATGAAGGGGTGCTGTGTGAAGATACTGAACAGTTGCCTTCCCCCTTGGCAGATCCCATTACCGAAGCTAACAGCATACAAGATGAACAGGAGATGGAAGATCTCCACATGGATCCCTCTCAACACCATGAGGGCGAAGACCGAAAAACCTCTTACTGAGGCTCACTTGTGGGCTCTCAAGCCATCGACAGTGCTATCAGATTCTCCAGGCAGGGTGGCATCAACAAGAACCGCATCCGAATCATTAAGCCGACGGAAGAGCATCCCTTCCCACGCATTGAAGATGATGAGGATTATGAACAGGAGCTCCAAGCTTCCCTGGAAGGAAACTTTAATCCTCAAAGTCTTGGGCAAATCTGTAAGCCATGGCTTTCTCTCCACGCACATAAACCAGATGTGGCAGCTCAGCTGGGATTTCGAACTCATCGAGCTGGGGAATAGTTGCTTCATTTTGAAGCTTGGAGACCATGAAAGAAGGGAGCATGCTTTAACGGCAGGCCCTTGGATGATATCTGGCCACTATCTGGTGGTTCGAAGATGGTTCCCTAACTTTCAACCGTCGAAGGACAAGCTCACGATGGCCATGAGCTGAGTTCGCGCTCCGGAGTTATCTGTGGAGAACTACGATGAGGACCTATAGTCGAAGCCGTGGCTGAGAGCTTAGGTGAACCTATAAAAATTGATCCACAGATGTATTGGACATCTAAAGCAAACTATGCTAGATTCTGTGTAGAGCTAGACCTTCAGAAACCATTGTTGGGAGCTGTCACAGTTAGAAATCGCACCTTTACAGTTCAATATGAATGTCTGCCGGCGATCTGTTTTGGGTGTGGGAAGGTTGGTCACCGGCGACCCATGTGTCCCGATGGGATTGAGCAAATTCTGTGAGAACCATAGTCTGAAGCTGAGAAAGGGACTGTTGAAGACAAATTTCTGCAGCACCTACAAGAAAA
Source organism: Verbena officinalis (assembly GCA_958496215.1). Lineage (NCBI taxonomy): Eukaryota > Viridiplantae > Streptophyta > Magnoliopsida > Lamiales > Verbenaceae > Verbena > Verbena officinalis. Next base: position 32,542,785 of record OY292385.1, on the reverse strand, counting down.
CAAATATGGGGATTGGATGCTTGTGGAAAGAAAAATGAAAAAAGGACCTCAAAAGAGGGTAGGTAGCCAATCTTTCCATTCTCGGAGGGGCAACCGTTTCGAGGCACTGCAAAACACCCAAGAAGAGGAAAAAGAAGGCCCCATGCACACCTCTAACGTGCAAAATTTCACCGCGTTTAGGCAGCAAAAAGTGGCTGCAGGAAAAGCTGTCTCAGTGCAGCAAGACAGGCAACAGCCAAAGAAACATCAGACTGATAAGGGTTTCAGACAAGTCAACCCCTCAATAGTAAAAAAAAAAAACCTCAAACCAAAACTTGTCTAACCCTAAGTTCTCTAATCCTAGCGGCACCCAAACCTTGGTGGATGTTCCCATTATTTTGAAAAAGCATAATTCTCTCAAGCTCCTCTCGTAACCCACCCTCTCGAAACCCATCTTCACAATCCTTGCAGCCATCTTCCAACTTCACTGACTACTCCGCTAACCATATTCGCGCCGCCCTAACAAGGAGTAATCACGATGGCTTACTGGTTTAAAGAAGGGGAGATAAGTCAACCGGTGGTGAGATCAATCCAAGATCTGGGGCTGATCTGCGTGAACTATCTCGAGATAAGTTCGTTTTATTGGCAAGTGGAGATGAAGCTGAGCTACTTCATCAAGTGGAACCATCCTTATCTTCTCTACCAGATGGATTGTTGCCTTAGCTCGTGGGAGAAAGAGAGGCAATGCAATATGATGAAAGCCCTTCTGCGGCAACTGTCATGGATGGAGAGGGGACGTCAGTTTGAGTCCCCTATCACAGTAGAATCCCTTAAATGTTCTCCCATGAAAGTCTTGACATGGAATTGTAAAGGCGCCGGAAATCTCGCCTTTAAATCAAATTTCCGTAGTATTGCCCGTGAGTATAGACCTGATGTGGTTTTTCTTTTAGAAACCCAAGTAGGAGAACGGAGGGCGGCAGAAATCTCAGTCAACCTCGGTTTTCCAAATGTTGTTAGAGCACCGGCATGGGATAGGTCCGGTGGTATTTGGCTGCTATAGGACAATAATAACATTCAAGTCCAGGTCATATCCACCTCTACTGTAGCGCCCCGCTCTACAGCCCCCGAACCTGCACGGTCTGCCAAGCCGAGTACAGTGCCTCAACCCGAGAACCCATGCAAGCTAACGGGTCAATCCCGACACTTGGCAACAGCGAATCCCCAAAATTAAAACATTTAAATAAATCAGAGAATATATAGCGGAAGCATTTAAATTCATATTAACAAAAAAAATGCCACTCCGGGGCCAATTCATTAACCATTATCAACAACAGCCCATTCAGGGGCAACATAATTTAAATAAAAAGTTATGGGAATCAATATAATATTATCTACAATCCAGGTTGAAAAGAATAATGAACGAGAGAATAAAAGACAACCAACGAGACTCGGCAAAACCAAAAAGCCTATCTATGCACTGTTGCCCATCCGACACGTAAGACATGTCGGTCTCTCTCAAACCTGAGGCAAGAACCAATTAAAAGAGGGTGAGTCAAAATGCTCAGTGAAGATGTGAGAACAAGTCGAGTCATGCTTCCGGATTTTTATAGAAAATACATATGCGATAATGAAGGAACCGGAATATGCTTCGACTTGGATATTCAATTAAAAAATAAAATCAATAACACTATAAAGCAGTAAATACGATCCCAGCGAGAATGGGCCTGTTCCTCCTTATTTCTCCACGGTTCATGTAAAAATACTCTATCGCCGGTGTCAAGCTAAGGAGCAACCCGAAGCTCAACCATATTGAATTTTAGGAAAATGTGCAACGAATGCAACACCCACCATCGCTCCCAACCGTGGCTATCATCTCCTGACGGGCCACGATTGACACTTATTTTTGGGAGAAGCACCTCGGATTACACCCTGGACGCCCGTCCCCAGATGTAACCTTCGAATACCTTCCCGGGCCCATCTTGAAAATAATCATGTATTTGCTCGCTTTAAAAAAACCCATTTGAATGCCAAACAACACTCTGAGCAAGGGTGCCGACAAAGAATTAAATCCTAAGTCCAACCGTCACGTAAAATAAATAGTTTTCTTGCCCTTTTGAAAACAAATCAATTTGGTTTAATGAGGTATAATTTTGATATTAAATGATTTGAGGATAAAAACATAAAAGTATAAACTCGAAATAATTAATACAATAATAAGGGATTAAGGGATTTCGCAATTATATATATATATGTTCAAGCCCAGTTAAAAGATTTAGATCCTCACCTGGAATCAAAAAGAGAAAGCCTAGCCGCTAGACTCACTGATCTCCAACGCTCGACTGATCTGGAGATAAGACAAGACCTAGACAAATCAATAACGACAACAACACTAAAAGCGCAAATAAGCAATTATTGGACGAACGACTAACCAAACATGTTTCCAATCATGCATATGCCAATTATAATATATAAAGAAGCTATCATGTAAGTTTCACGCAATTCCGACAAGTTGTCAAAAATACACATAATTAGAATTACACTATTCACAGCCCGAACGAGGGCGAAATTAAATAAACACTCCAAAATATTAATCTACAAAATATAAGGGTTCTATAGGTGAAAACGGTGTAATTTTTGGAGTCCGTATGCAAAAAGTCAACCGAAAATATTGACTTGAGGACTCAATTGCCGAGAGCAAAATTTGAAAAAGCAGGAAAAATTCTCTAAGTGTTTCACACGGCCTGGTGCACGGTCTTGAACACAGTGTCAAGACCGTGCACGCACACACGGCCAAACACACTGGCTAGGTGCACGGGGCTCATGCCCGTGCAAGAGAAATGAGCTGCACACGGGCTCCTGCACGGTCTTGCTCAAGACCGTGCGTTAGCCTGTGTGGTTTAACTGGGTTCAGCAGAAACTTACGGGTTTTAAAAAATTCGATCCAAAAATTCATAAAAATCATATTTTCAGCGCAAATCAACACTCACAAATTATAACAATCAATAATCATCATCTAATTCACATTTTCATCCAATAAAATCACAAATTGATCAAGAAACGGGCTCGATCTAAGCATATATCCTAAAAATCCTGAAATAATCAAATAATCTCAAAACCTCGAAAATTCGTAAAAGAAATTGGGGAAATTGGTACCTATAGAAAGGTATCGAAGAAAGGATCGTTTAAAAATGATTGGCGCGAAATTCCACGGAGATTCGAGCTCGGCACGATCGATTAGGACTTCGGGAGAAAATTCTCTTTTCTTCTTCTCTCTCTCTCTCTCTCAAATTTGAAATAAGGTTTGAAATGAATTTCGATACTTTTATCAAATATCTTCGAAATATCGAAAAATACGAAGGGTTATTTTAGTAATTTTAGAAAATCCAATTAAATACGCGTCGATCAAATATAACGATTAAATATTAAACAAACGCAATTTAGACACGTAATTTAAATACACAAACAATATTATCACATTGCTTCTTATACTAAAATAATATATAATAGTTCACATATAACGAGAATTTAGGGATTAAGAATGATAATTAACGCGTAAAATTACTCACAGTAATTCTCGGATTTCTGGGTCGTTACAATACTCCCCCCTTATGAGAATCTGGTCCCCAGATTCCATCTTTATCAGAAAAGCTCGGGATAAGCTTATCCCATCTTAGCTTTCGTCTCCTAAGTAGACTGCTCGGTCGAACGGTTCCTCCAGAGAACTCTCACTAATGAAATCTGCTTGTGACGAAGCTGCTGGACCTTGCGATCTTGAATCTGAACCGGTTTCATCTCAATAGTCAAATCCGGCTCAAGCTGAACTCCGTCATCTTGGAGAATATGGGACTCGTCGGGGAAGTACTTGCGAAGCTGTGAGACATGGAAGACATTGTGGATCCCGTTAAGATAAGGTGGTAGGTCCAAACGATATGCGGTATTCCCAATCCGCTCTGTGATCTCAAATAGACTTAAGTATCTTGGAGTAAGCTTCCCACCTCTACCGATCCTCGTGAATCCCTTCCTCGGGGAGGCCATGAGAAAAACTTGGTCTCCCACTTCAAACTCCAAATGTCGACGTCTCTTGTCGGCGTAGCTCTTCTGGCGATCTTGAGCTGCTTTCATTCTTTGCCGAATGAGCTGGACTTTATCAATCGCTTCCTGAATGTAATCCGGTGGAGTAGCTCTCTCGTGGCCATTAGCTGACCACTTCCAATCCTCCAATTCCCAATAAATCGGAGATCTGCACTTCCTCCCATAAAGAGCCTTATACGGCGGCATCCCAATCGAGGCTTGATAACTGTTGTTGTAAGCGAACTCGACCAAGGGCAAGTGTGAAATCCAACTCGTATGAAAATCGAACGCACATGCCCGTAACATATCACTTAGAAACCTGACCGTCCGCTCGGATTGTCCATCAGTCTGAGGATGTGCTGCAGAGGTAAACTTTAGGGTCGTTCCCAAGTTCTTATGAAGTTCTTGCCAAAACTGAGCTGTGAACTTAGGATCCCTGTCGGAAACAATGCTTTCCGGAACACCATGAAGCCTAATAATTTCCTTCTGATACAATTCTGCGAGCTGCTTGACCTTTGCTGTTTTTCGAACTGGTAGAAAATGCGCTGACTTGGTCAATCGATCGACGATGACCCAAATACTGTTGAAACCTCCATGAATGGCAGGCAATCCAGTCACGAAGTCCATAGTGATCTCCTGCCACTTGGAAGTGGGTACAGGAAGCGGCTGAAGAGTTCCTCCAGGCCTTTGATGCTCGGCCTTGACTCTCTGACATGTTAGACAATGTTTCACATAAGTAGCCACGTTCCTTTTCATACCATTCCACCAATACTGGGTTCTGAGATCACGATACATCTTGTTGCCTCCTGGGTGAACAGCATAAGCAGACTTGTGTGCCTCGTTGAGAATTCCACGCTTCAGGTTCGTGGGAACACAAACTCGGGTTCCGAAGCGAAGCAATCCGGTACCATCGATCCTAAATTTGGTGTTAGGATCATTCTGCATTCTAGCCTTGATCTTCTGAATACCGGCATCCGAATCTTGCTCGTCTCGGATCTGTTGGACTAAATCGGGTTGGACTGAAAGGTTGGCAAGACGAGGATACGATTCAAATCGAGTCCTCCTGTCCTCTAAAGAGGTATTTGAAGATGTCCCCTCTAGGTGTGCCACGTGAGCCCTTCGGCTCAATGCATCGGCGACTACGTTCGCCTTCCCAGGGTGATACTGAATGCGGCAGTCATAATCTTCCAAGAATTCCATCCACCGTCTCTGTCTCCTGTTGAGATCCTTCTGAGTGAACAAATACTTTAAACTCTGGTGGTCAGTAAAGATGTCAAAAGTGACACCATACAGATAATGACGCCATTTTCCCAAGGCAAATATCACCGCTGCAAGTTCCAAGTCGTGAATGGGATAGTTCTTTTCGGCATCCTTTAGCTTTTTAGAAGCATAAGCAACGACTTTCCCATTTTGCATCAACACGCACCCTAAACCTTCCTTGGACGCGTCAGTATAAACCGCGTATCCCTCGTGTCCGTCTGGAAGAACAAGTATAGGTGCAGTAGTCAATCTCTTCTTCAGCTCCTTGAAACTGGCCTCGCAATTGTCGTCCCACTGAAAGGACACATCTTTACAAGTTAACTTCGTGAGTGGGGCCGCTAGTGTGGAGAAATCCTAAACGAATCGCCTGTAATATCCAGCCAATCCAAGGAAACTCCTAACTTCTGTTGGCGTCTTAGGCTGACTCCAACTCGTCACTGCCTCAATCTTTGATGGATCCACAGCAATCCCATTCCCGGAGATGATGTGACCAAGGAATGAAACCTCTTTGATCCAAAACTCGCACTTGCTAAACTTAGCATATAAGCTATGCTCTCGAAGCGTCTGTAGCACAATGCGAAGATGCTCGGCATGATCCTTGACCGTCTTGGAGAAATCCAGAATGTCATCGATGAAGATAACCACAAACTTGTCGAGGTAAGGTCGGAAAATCCTGTGCATCATATCCATGAAAGCTGCAGGGGCATTCGTCAAACCAAACGGCATCACAACAAACTCGAAGTGGCCGTACCGAGTGTTAAACCCGGTCTTAGGTATATCCTGCTCTCGGATACGAAGCTGATAGTAACCTTGTCGAAGATCCAACTTTGAATATACTTTCGAACCCTGCAATAAGTCAAATAACTCCTCTATATGGGGTAGAGGATATTTGTTCTTCACTGTCATCCGGTTCAGCTCACGGTAGTCGATGCACATTCTCAGTGTACCATCCTTCTTCTTAACAAACAAAACCGGTGCACCCCAAGGAGAGATGCTCGGTCTTATGTAACCATTCTCAAGCAATTCTTCCAGTTTCATCTTCAGTTCCTTTAACTCGGCTGGAGCCATCCTGTACGGAGTCTTCGAATAAGGCTCCGATCCCGGGGCAAGATCGACTACGAACTCAATGTCCCGATCAGGGGGTAGAGAGTTCAAACTCTGGGGAAAGACATCAGGGAAGTCCTTAATCACTTCCGTATTCTCGAGCTTCCCTTGTTCCTTCGGTCGGTTAAGTAAGTAAGCGACGAAGGCCTGAGCTCCCTCTCGGATCAAACGAGAAGCCTCAACGAAAGAAATCTTCGGTGCCAAAACTGACTCCTCAAGACTACCCTTCACAATTGTTGCCTTGGTTCCAATCTGAATAGTCTTCCTGAAACAATCTACACTGACTCTGTGCTGATAAAGCCAGTCCATTCCCAGAATAATCCCATAACGCTGCAGTGGCAACTCAATCAAGTCGGCCGGATAAACACGATCTCCTATCTTCAAAGGACAACCCTTGAAGATTCTATCCGTAATGTAAGAAGTCCCCAAAGGAGAACTGACTTGATACAAATAAGGCAGACTCTCCACAGGCATGCACAACTTGGCAGCAATATCAAGCGCAATAAACGAGTGTGTAGCACCCGGATCATATAATGCAGTAATAGGGATGTCATGAATATGCAGGATACCTCCAATCACGTCATGCGAATCGGGCTCAAGCTCCTCTCCTCCCAGTGCGAAGACTCTGGGCTGAACTCTGGGCTGACCGGCAGCCTGAATCGCCTTCAGTGGCGTGGCGAGAGCTTTCTTGTTCGGACAAGAGTCTATCATGTGATCAGAAGATGCACAAATCAAACACTGCCCCAATTGCCTCCGGCAGGAATCGGCGGTGTGGTCGGCTTGTGGCAGTAGGAACAAGTGATCGGTGCAACGGCAGTAACAGGAGCCCTATCAATATATCTGGGCCTCTTATCGCCCATAGAAGATCCAGAGCCAGCAGTGAAAGGCCTCTTGCCCTTCTGAGAAAAACCCTTAGGGGCGGCAGCAACAGGTACCGGAGCCCTACGACGGAGCTCCCTAAGATCGGACTCAATAGCCATAGCCCGGGTAACGGCCTCCTCATAAGTACGGAGGTTACTGCCAACCAACTCGGCCCTGATCTCGTCACGAAGGCCCTCTTTGAACTTTCTTGCCATCCTCCTGTCATCGTCGGCTATGTGAGGAGCATAGACGATCAATCTAGTAAAATTGGCCTCATACTGGCCCACGGTCGTACCTCCCTGAGTAAGGTTCATAAACTCCCTCTCTCGCTGATCACGGACAATCTCGGGCACATATTTCGCCTGGAACTCGTGAAGAAACTGTCTCCAAGTACGAGGGGTCTGTGCGGTGGTCCATCGCCTCTCCACCAAGCGCCACCAGTCGAGGGCGGGACCCCTCATCAGAAATACAGAGAGCTCAATCCTCTGCAAGTCATCAATATCTAGAGCTCTGAACTTCTGCTCTAGCTCTGAAATCCAGGCCTCTGCCTTGATGTCGTCCGGCTCACCCTCGAAGACCGTAGGGCGATAGGACATAAATCGATCCATAGCTCGGGCAGTAACATCCCGAAGATTCGGTGGTGGTGGCTGTGGCGGCTGTTGCTCCTGCTGAGCATGCTGTACCATCAATCTAACAGCATTAGGCGGTGGAAAACCCTCTGGTGGAGGAGGCGGTTCCTGTCGGCCTCTAGGTCTAACCATTGTGCCTGAAAAGATAAGCTGAAATGCATGTGGGTTAATGGTATGACCAATTAATCAAGTAATAATAACATATAAAAGCGCAAGTAAAGAATTAACACGAAACCTATAAATATAGCCGTACAACTTAGACACGACACTCTAGACAATAGAACCTAGGGCTCTGATACCACTCCGGACTGTAGCGCCCCGCTCTACAGCCCCCGAACCTGCACGGTCTCCCAAGCCGAGTACAGTGCCTCAACCCGAGAACCCATGCAAGCTAACGGGTCAATCCCGACACTTGGCAACAGTGAATCCCCAAAATTAAAACATTTAAATAAATTAGAGAATATATAGCGGAAGCATTTAAATTCATATTAACAAAAAAAATGCCACTCCGGGGCCAATTCATTAACCATTATCAACAACAGCCCATTCAGGGGCAACATAATTTAAATAAAAAGTTACGGGGATCAATATAATATTATCTACAATCCAGGTTGAAAAGAATAATGAATGAGAGAATAAAAGAAAACCAACGAGACTCAGCAAAACCAAAAAGCCTATCTATGCACTGTTGCCCATCCGACACGTAAGACATGTCGGTCTCTCTCAAACCTGAGGCAAGAACCAATTAAAAGAGGGTGAGTCAAAATACTCAGTGCAGATGTGAGAACAAGTCGAGTCATGCCTCCGGATTTTTATAGAAAATACAAATGCGATAATGAAGGAACCGGAATATGCTTCGACTTGGATATTCAATTAAAAAATAAAATCAATAACACTATAAAGCAGTAAATACGATCCCAGCGAGAATGGGCCTGTTCCTCCTTATTTCTCCACGGTTCATGTAAAAATACTCCATCGCCGGTGTCAAGCTAAGGAGCAACCCGAAGCTCAACCATATTGAATTTTAGGAAAATGTGCAACGAATGCAACACCCACCATCGCTCCCAACCGTGGCTATCATCTCCTGACGGGTCACGATTGACGCTTATTTTTGGGAGAAGCACCTCAGATTACACCCTGGACGCCCGTCCCCAGATGTAACCTTCGAATACCTTCCCGGGCCCATCTTGAAAATAATCATGTATTTGCTCGCTTTAAAAAAACCCATTTGAATGCCAAACAACACTCTGAGCAAGGGTGACGACAAAGAATTAAATCCTAAGTCCAACCGTCACGTAAAATAAATAGTTTTCTTGCCCTTTTGAAAACAAATCAATTTGGTTTAATAAGGTATATTTTTGATATTAAATGATTTGAGGATAAAAACATAAAAGTATAAACTCGAAATAATTAATACAATAATAAGGGATTAGGGGATTTCGCAATTATATATATATATATGTTCAAGCCCAGTTAAAAGATTTAGATCCTCACCTGGAATCAAAAAGAGAAAGCCTAGCCGCTAGACTCACTGATCTCCAACGCTCGACTGATCTGGAGATAAGACAAGACCTAGACAAATCAATAACGACAACAACACTAAAAGCGCAAATAAGCAATTATTGGACGAACGGCTAACCAAACATGTTTCCAATCATGCATATGCCAATTATAATATGTAAAGAAGCTATCATGTAAGTTTCACGCAATTCCGACAAGTTGTCAAAAATACACATAATTAGAATTACATTATTCATAGCCCGAACGAGGGCGAAATTAAATAAACTCTCCAAAATATTAATCTACAAAATATAAGGGTTCTATAGGTGAAAACGGTGTAATTTTTGGAGTCCGTATGCAAAAAGTCAACCGAAAATATTGACTTGAGGACTCAATTGCCGAGAGCAAAATTTGAAAAAGCTGGAAAAATTCTCTAAGTGTTTCACACGGCCTGGTGACCGTTCTTGAACACGGTGTCAAAACCGTGCACGCACACACGGCCAAACACACTGGCTAGGTGCACGGGCTCAAGCCCGTGCAAGAGAAATGAGCTGCACACGGGCTCCTGCACGGTCTTGCTCAATACCGTGCGTTAGCCCATGTGGTTTAACTGGGTTTAGCAGAAACTTACGGGTTTTCAAAAATTCGAGCCAAAAATTCATAAAAATCATATTTTCAGCGCAAATCAACACTCACAAATTATAACAATCAATAATCATCATCTAATTCACATTTTCATCCAATAAAATCACAAATTGATCAAGAAACGGGCTCGATCTAAGCATATATCCTAAAAATCCTGAAATAATCAAATAATCTCAAAACCTCGAAAATCCGTAAAAGAAATTGGGGAAATTGGTACCTATAGAAAGGTATCGAAGAAAGGAGATTCGAGCTCGGCACGATCGATTAGGACTTCGGGAGAAAATTCTCTTTTCTTCTTCTCTCTCTCTCTCTCTCGAATTTGAAATAAGGTTTGAAATGAATTTCGATACTTTTATCAAATATCTTCGAAATATCGAAAAATACGAAGGGTTATTTTAGTAATTTTAGAAAATCCAATTAAATACGCGTCGATCAAATATAACGATTAAATATTAAACAAACGCAATTTAGACACGTAATTTAAATACGCAAACAATATTATCACATTGGTTCTTATACTAAAATAATATATAATAGTTCACATATAACGAGAATTTAGGGATTAAGAATGATAATTAACGCGTAAAATTACTCACAGTAATTCTCGGATTTCTGGGTCGTTACATCTACTCAGGCGATTCATGCACAGATTGGTCCTCGGAGAAGAGATAGTCTGATTGTTTCAGGTATATATGCCAGTCCTAAACGGCATATACGAGAAGAACTATGGCTGGATCTTAGAAACATGAGCACTCAGATTTTAGGCCCTTGGATGCTATCATGAGACTTCAATGAGAGAGCATCTTTTAGCGAGAAAAGTGGTGGCAGATTACCCTCCTGGAGATGGTGTATTGAATTTCAAGAGAAATTTGAAGAGTGCAACTTGATTGATGTTGGCTTTCAAGGGGCTGCCTTCACATGGACTGGAAAAGGGAGACGTGGAGAGTTATTAAGGAGCGCCTTGATCGCACGCTTGCCAATGTTCAGTGGCGAACTTCCTTCCCTGAAGGACTTGTGCTCCATCTCCCGCGCACCCATTCGGATCATTGTCCGATTCTCACATGTTGCAACTGTATAGAACCTAATCCAGTCTCGCGGCCTTTTCGTTTCGAACTCGCATGGATTTCAAACCCTGATTGTGCTAAGGTCATCGAGAAAACTTGGAAAGATGAGAATGATCATATTAGGGCCATTGCCAAACTCCCGGTGATTATGGGAGAATGGAACAAGAGAGTATTTGGAAATATTTTCCACCGCAAAATAGAATTTTAGCCAAAATTGGAGGAATTCAAAAGATTCCAAACGCTCACCATATCACTAATCTTTGCAATCTTGAACGTGATCTCATCCAAGAGTACAACTCTATCCTACAGCAAGAAGAAATTTTTTGGTTTCAAAAATCGCGCGTTAATTGACTCCGTTTTGGCGACAAAAATACTCGATTCTTTCACCTTTACACGATTTGTCACTGGAGGAAAAACAAAATCAACACGTTGTTCGTAGATGGTGTTTGGCAACATGACAACGATACTCTCAGAAACCATGTGTACAACTTGTTTAATGGGCTCTTTTCTGTATCCAATGGGTCGTTGTTTCACTTACCATGCAGCCCATCTCAAAGGAAATTAAGTCCTGCAGCTTTAGAAAGTCTCACGGCCCAAATAGACATTTATGAGCTTTGGAGAGTTTTTAAGAGCATGAGCCCATATAAGGCTCTAGGCCCAGATAGACTTCAAGCTTTCTTTTTCCAAAACTTTTGGCCCACGGTTAAAAGCTCTGTTTTCTCAGCCATCGCAGAATGTTTTAACACAGGTGTCATTCCTGAAGAGTTCGGTCTTTCCCACATAGCTCTCTTACCTAAAGTCGAGAATCCTACTGTGGTCACCGAATTGCGTCCCATCGCACTTTGTAATGTTATTTTTAAGGCGATCACGAAAACTATCGTCATGAGGCTCAAACCGCATATTCGTGCTCTCATAAGCCCAAATCAAAGTAGCTTTGTATCGGGGTGAAGCACACACAACAACATACTTGTGCTTTAGGAAATCGTCCATACCTTATCGAAATCCAAAAACAAAAGGGGAGGCATGATTATTAAGTTGGATTTAGAGAAGGCCTATGATCGTATCAATTAGGAGTTCTTGCAACAAACACTTGAATTTTTTGACTTTCCTCTGATCACAAGAAATCTCATATGGCGGCAGTAAAGTGTGTCAAACCTAGCATCTTGTTGAATGGAGAACCATTACCTCGAATCCAACGCATCGGCGGACTAAGACAAGGTGAACTACTATCGCCTTATCTCTTCGTTCTTTGCATGGAGAGGTTATCGTATATAATTGACGAAGTTGTTGCCAAGAAAAAATGGAACCCTGCTTGTAACGCCCCGAAAATCCGAATTATAATCCGGTATGTCCGAATCGAGTATTTACGCAATTTATTATTTTATTTGATATTTATTATGATATTTTAAAATAATTTCGTAAATGAATGAATTTCTATATTTAAATTACGAATTGTCAATGTGCGTTTAATTATAAGAATTTTGACTGTAATTATGTATTATTTGGACAACATGAGTTTTCAAACTTATTTTGCGAAATTACGAATTTGCCCTTTCGATTTTTGACCCAAGTCAAATTGACTAAGTCTCATCACTCCCTCTCTCACCTCACTCTCGCCCAAATCACACAGCAGCAGCAAGAAAAGAAAGAAAAGAAAAGAAAGAAGAAGAGAAAGAGAAGGAAGGAGGTTCAATCGATCGTCCCGACTCCGTTTCCCGACCGATTTTCGAACCGTTTACGCCTACGAACTCCCCGTAATCTCTTCTACGAGTAAGCCTTTCACGTCCCTCTCGTTTAATGTCTCCTTTGCTTCGTTTTCCTTGTTTTTGTGAATAGTCGATTATGTTAGGGTTTAAATGATTTTGAGAGAATGTATGGATGGAATTTCGTGTTTATTGTCTCTATGTGTAGCTTAGATATTGTAGATCGATATATATGAATTTTAGGATGAGATTTACATGTTTAGATATTCATTTGTTGATTTTAGGTTTGATTTTGCGTAAGTTTTCTGGTTCTGCGAAGTTTCTGCTCTTTCTTGACGCACACGGGCTTTGCACACGGGGTGTGGCAAGGCCGTGTGGGGGTACACGGCCTCTTGCACGGCCGTGCAAGAGACCATGCGTGTGATTCATGGTGCACGGCCTTGTGCACACGGCCTTGAGGCAATGTGCAAGAGGCCGTGCGTGTCTCGCTTGGTGTGCACGGCCTTGGCACACGGCCGTGCACAAGGCCGTGTGGCCTGGTTGAACAGGGCCCTGACCTTCTGTAAGTCATGCCCATTTTGGCCTACGGGTCCCCCCGAGGCTCGTCTTTTCCGAATTCTTTCTTCGCTCGTGTATTCGATATATATGAAATAGATATGAATTGCATGATTTATGAATTTATAACATGTTCGGGTCTATGAATAGTGCGTTTTAAGGCCGTGCACAAGGCCGTGTGGCCTGGTTGAACAGGGCCCTGACCTTCTGTAAGTCATGCCCATTTTGGCCTACGGGTCCCCCCGAGGCTCGTCTTTTCCGAATTCTTTCTTCGCTCGTGTATTCGATATATATGAAATAGATATGAATTGCATGATTTATGAATTTATAACATGTTCGGGTCTATGAATAGTGCGTTTTAAGTTTTCGTCAAATTTTCTAACTTTTGCATATGAAGTCCGATTTTCCCGAAATTCGATTGCATACTCCTTTATGATATTTAAAGCATGTCCGTCAAGTTTCATTGCATTTGGATTTGATTTGCATATTTAAATTCATGAATTACTCCGTTTTCGTTTGATAATTTGAACCTAAGTGCCTTATATGATTGTATAACTTGCTTCAATATGTTATAATGTTTTCGTACAAGCCGTGCGTCGTCCTTAGTCTTATTTGGTTGTGTCTTGGTATTTTTGCAGACGATACTCCCGTGGAGTAGCACCGGTTCTTGCTTTTGCTCTTATTTTGTATAGCCATCAGGTGAGGCTTTCCGTTTCTGATTCCAGTACTATTATGTATATATATATAAATAAGCCTCTCCCGATATAAGCCATGTTTACGTTTTGTTTTCACACCGTTTCTATATATATACTTAGTAAATATTTATGCCTATTATGTTTATTCGATCTATCGAAAATGTTTTGATATGAAAAAGTACTACGTATATTCTTTCAAACGTTTGCGAAAGAGACATGTAAACCCTCTTTAATTTCTAAGGCGAACTTTGGCCTTCGGCCTCGCATATGACATATCTCGAACGGTCTTTTGGCCAACCCGAAATGATTTGAAAAGCGAGTTATGAACTGTATGTATGTATGTATGTTTGGGCCCGGAGTCAGGATGATAGGACGAAGTCGGCAGACATCGGGTCTACGGCGGAAATTGTATGGTTCCCTCCACCTTTGGGAGCTTGGGGTGAGGCCGGAGTGGCAGCCCTTTGAGTACCTGAGATTATACTGTATGTTATGCGTAGTTCGGATTTAGCGGTCCGTCTACATTGGAGGAATAAGGGTGGTTTCCCATTTTTAAGTTTGGAAATTGGAGTTAAGGGCTCGACTCGCGGAGTCATATGATAAGTTATGTTTTATGCTAAATCACCACCCGTTTACGAAAACCTTTCATTTATGTTGATTTCTTTTAAGTTTAAAATTGGTGATTTACTTCCGTTTTATAATATACATTATTATTCCCTCCTCACTTAGTCGTTTGACTAACCCCCTCTGTTTCACCCTGTATTGGTTTCAGGATACTAGGCGGGATCTTCGTCGTCGTAGTCGTCGTCGTAGAGTTGCATTTATTTTGCTCATGTATAACTCTTTTCCCGTTTGGCTATTAATTATGTTTCATGATGCTAGGATTTTATTTAGTTAGTATTCGGGATGTATATGTTGAACCCGTTATTGTACATTGTCGGGATATTGTATCGAACCCGTTTATTAATTATGTAATTGAATTTCGTTGGCCTTGGTGGGCTTTAATACTTGTGCAATTATTATGTTTTATTGTTTAGTTTATTTTCGCTTCCGCACCTCTGTCATTTTCTTTCGTTTTTGAAATCCCTGCCTAGTCATTGAGTAAATGTGTCCCATTCGCCGGGTTTCGATTCGGGTCAGATTCCATTTCGGTTCCGGGTCGGGGCTCGGTGCAGGGCATGCTTTACCCGTTTGGGGCGCCCGCTACAGTTGGTATCAGAGCCCTTTGGTCCAATGGCCTAGGCTCTGAAGCGTCTGGTTTTGTCGTGTTTGTTTAGGTCGTACGGCTTAGGATTATGTGATTGTGACAACGTGATTATGTGAATTTAACTTCTCTATGTGTTACGGCTTTTCATAATCACTTATCATCATGCATATTTGGTTTTGAATTTGCAGAATGCCTCCTCGCCGTGAACCACCAGGTCCGCCTCCAGGTGTTCCGACAGCAGCACAGTTTATGGAAGCCTTAGGGCAGTTTATGGTTAATACCAACCGAGCAACGCCACCACCTGCCCCCGAGACTGAGATGAGCAGGTTCCTTAAACTCCACCCTCCGTAGTTCGAGGGTGCCCCCGATGATGTGATTGCCGAAGCTTGGATTTCGGCTATGGAAAAGAGGTTTAGGGTAATGGAGTGTCCGGACCCTAAGAGGGTCGAATTAGCAGTGTATCAGATGACAGGAGCTGCACATGACTGGTGGGCCTGGTGGGCCCGTATAGAGCAGCGATGGCAGCGAGAGCATGTGGTCCCGACTTAGGATCAATTCTTAGTTGAGTTTCGGGCCAAGTATATTCCGTTGGTGGTCCAACAGCGACGTGAGCGAGAGTTCCTGGCTCTCAAGAAGGGTACTTCATCCGTTGACCAGTATGAGGCTCATTTCTCCAGGCTTATCATTCATTGCTCGTATATGGTGGACGATGAGCAGAGGAAGACTCGACAGTTCATTGAGGGGTTGTCGAATGAGATCCGTATGCATATGCTCGGGAACAGACTCCAGTACTACACCGATGCAGTTGAGACGGCCCTATCTATAGAGTCCGATCTCCGATAGATGAGACCGACATCTGCACCTGCCCCCGCAGCCGCCAAGAGTTTCGCTTCTGGTTCGAAGAGACCCTTTACTCATTCTGGGTCCTCTTCTGGGAAGAAGCCATTCAAGACAGCTGTTCAGCCTGCTCCTCCCCGACCTCAGGGATTTCCACGACCCGTATGTGGATTCTGTCAGGGCCCGCACTTAGAGGCCAAATGTTGGAAGAAAAATGGTCTTTGCTACGGATGTGGTAGCGCCGATCACCGGGTAAATGTATGCCCGAAGAGGAGACCGGTACAGCAGGGAGCCGTTCAGCCTCAGGCCTATGCCCGTGTTTACGCCTTGGAAGGCGATGCAGAGGATGCTGTTGCAGATCCGACCGATGTGGTGGAAGGTACTATATATATAAATGGCATCCCCATACATGCATTATACGACTCGGGTGCTTCACACTCGTTTATTGCGCCTGCTGTTTCCTTATCTGTGCATGCGCCTGTTTCCTTGCTTGATTATGTGTTAGTGGTTGGTTCGCCGTTGGGTTCGAAGGTTATTGCGAACCGAGCACTTAAGCGTTGTCCGGTTATCATCGAGGGTATCGAATACCCGACTGATTTGATCGAGTTGCCGATGAAGAAATATGGGGTTATTCTCGGAATGGATTGGTTGTACGAGCATCGGGCGAAGGTTGATTATTTCGAGAAGAAGGTTATTCTGGGTTCCAATGAAGTTAAGGGTTTCCGATCGGGAGAAGGTCCGTATATCTCAATGATGGAAGCCAAAAAGCTTGTTCAGAAAGAGGAAGCTACATGCTTTATAGCTTACCTTCTCAACCGCCCGAAAGAGCAGACGAAGATCGAGGAAACGCCCGTGGTCAATGAATTCACTGACGTGTTTCCTGAGAATCTGGAATTCTTGCCACCGGATAGGGATATAGAGTTCGTGATTGACTTAGTTCCGGGAGCCGAATCCTATTCGAAGTCGCCGTACCGAATGGCTCCTGCCGAGTTGAAAGAATTGAAGAACCAACTCGATGAACTTCTTTCTATTGGATATATCCGACCGAGTGCCTCGCCTTGGGGTGATCCAGTCTTGTTCGTGAAGAAGAAGGACGGTACACTTCGCATGTGTATCGATTACCGAGAATTGAACAGGATGACAGTGAAGAACAACTATCCGTTACCGCATATCGAGGAATTGTTCGATTTACTACAAGGATCGAGGGTTTATTCCAAGCTCGATCTCAGACAAGGATATTACCAGCTCTGTGTCCGATCAGAGGATATCCCGAAGACAGCTTTCAACACCAGATACGGACATTTCGAGTTTGTGGTCATGCCATTTGGACTCTCGAATGCCCCAGCAGCTTTTATGGACATGATGCACAGAATTTTCCGTCCGTACCTCGACAAGTTCGTCGTTATTTTCATCGACGACATCTTAGTGTTCTCGAAGTCCGAAGAAGAACACGCTGAGCACCTCCAGATGGTGCTCCAAGCTTTGAGAGAGCACCAGTTGTTCGCTAAGTTCAGCAAATGCGAATTCTGGATTGACCGAGTAACCTTCCTAGGTCATGTCATATCCAGAACGGGAGTCGAGGTAGATCCTTCGAAGATTGAGACAATGCTGGATTGGGAGAGACCTAAGACTCCTACAGAGATCCGTAGTTTCTTGGGTTTAGCAGGATACTACAGACGGTTCGTCAAGAATTTCTCTAAACTTGCAGGCCCGTTAACAGCATTGATGAAGAAAGAAGCTAAGTTTGAGTGGTCGGCCAAATGTGAAACCAGTTTTCAAGAGCTCAAGAAGAGATTGACCACAGCTCCAGTATTGACCCTGCCCGAGGGTTCTGAAGGATTTGTCGTGTATGCAGATGCGTCACACGAAGGATTAGGTTGTGTGTTAATGCAGAATGGGAAAGTTATAGCTTATACATCGAGGAAGCTAAAGCTAGCTGAAGAGAACTATCCCACTCACGACCTTGAGCTAGCCCCGTGGTATTTGCATTATTGAAATGGCGTCATTACCTCTACGGCATCACGTTCGACATCTTCACAGATCATAAGAGCCTTCAGTATTTGTTTACTTAGAAGGAATTGAACAAACGATAGCGCCGTTGGATGGAGTTATTTGAGGACTACGATTGCAAGATTCAGTACCATCCCGGAAAGGCGAATGTTGTAGCTGATGCACTGAGCCAGAAGGCAAGCATAGCCCAGCTAGAGGCTAAGTTAGAGGGAGTTCCCATCAGTTCCCAGGCCCATGTTCACAGCATATCGATCCAGTCAGAGTTGGGTCAAAAAATTCGAGATGTTCAGGCTACTGATGAGTGGACTCAGAGACAGATAGTTCACATCGCAGCTGATTTTGAGACTCAGTTTGGTGTGGACGACACAGGAATTCTCCATTACAAGTCCTGAGTTTGTGTTCCGGAGAGTCTGAGGAAAGAGATTCTTGATGAGGCTCACAACACACCTTACACAGTTCATCCAAGTGAAAGTAAGATGTATCGGGATCTAAAAGAATTATTCTGGGGGAGAGGTATGAAGAGAGACGTAGCTGATTACGTCAAGAGATGCTCGACTTGTCAGCAAGTTAAAGTTGAACATCAAAGACCGGGAGGTTTGCTTGAGCCACTACCGATTCCTACGTGGAATTGGGAGGGTATTGCCATGGACTTCGTGTCTGGTTTAACTAAAGTTAGAGGTGGCTACGATAGCATTTGGGTGATTATCGACCGATTGTCCAAGAGTGGTCATTTTCTACCGATCAACATGTCGTACAAAGTGAATAAGTTGGCAGAGATTTATCACCGAGAGATTGTCAAGCTTCGTGGGATTCCGTCTACGATAGTGTCTGACAGAGACGCTCGATTTCCTTCTCGCTTATGGCAGCAACTTCAAGAGCGAATGGGAACGAAGCTGACTTTCAGTACAGCCGCACATCCGCAGACAGATGGTCAGTCAGAGAGGATGATTAGATATCTCTGTGATATGCTTCGAGCTTGTGCCTTGGATTTTCGCAACAATTGGCACGACCAATTGCCTTTGATCGAGTTTGCCTACAATAATAGTTATGAGTCTTCGATCGAAATGGCACCTTACGAGGCATTGTACGGCAGAAAGTGTAGATCCCCGTTGTTTTGGGATCTCGAGGATTGGCTTTGAACGAAAGACGATAAGGAACGAGGAACTCCTCCAAAGTTTCTCCAAAATGCCATCGACCGTATCCAGATCATTCGGCAGAGAATGAAAGCAGCTCAGGATCGACAGAAGAGCTATGCCGACAACCGTCGCCGACCGTTGAAATTTGAGGTTGGTGACAAAGTATTCCTCAAAGCTTCTCCTCGAAAGGGATTCACTCGAATTGGAAAAGGAGGAAAACTAAGTCCGAGATTTTTGGGTCCCTATGAAATTCTGGAGAGGATTGGGAACGCCGCCTACAGGTTAGACTTGCCGCCAAGCCTAACAGGAATTCACAATGTCTTTCATGTTTCTCAACTCCGAAAGTACTTCCTGAATGAGTCCGAGATCCTTCCTGTTGAGGAAATTGAACTAGAGCCGGATTTGACCTTTGTTTTGAAGCCGGTGAAGATATTGGATAAGAATACTCAAGCTCTGCGGAACCGGGAGATTTCTCTTGTCAAAGTTCTTTGGAGAAATTAGACAACCGAAGAAGCTACATGGGAGACCGAGGACAAAATGCGCAAGTTTCATCTGGAATTATTTCAGTCGGACGAGTAGAAACTGGGGGCCAGATTCTCATGAGGGGTGATTGTAACACCCCGAAAATCCGAATTATAATCCGGTATGTCCGAATCGAGTATTTACGCAATTTATTATTTTATTTGATATTTATTATGATATTTTAGAATAATTTCATAAATGAATGAATTTCTATATTTAAATTACGAATTGTCAATATGCGTTTAATTATATGAATTTTGACTGTAATTATGTATTATTTGGACAACATGAGTTTTCAAACTTATTTTGCGAAATTACGAATTTGCCCTTTCGATTTTTCACACAAGTCAAATTGACTAAGTCTCATCACTCCCTCTCTCACCTCACTCTCGCCCAAATCACACAGCAGCAGCAAGAAAAGAAAGAAAAGAAAAGAAAGAAAAAGAGAAAGAGAAGGAAGGAGGTTCAATCGATCGTCCCGACTCCGTTTCCCGTCCGATTTTTGAACCGTTTACGCCTACAAACTCCCCGTAATCTCTTCTACGAGTAAGCCTTTCACGTCCCTCTTGATTAATGTCTCCTATGCTTCATTTCCCTCGTTTTTGTGAATAGTCAATTATGTTAGGGTTTAAATGATTTTGAGAGAATGTATGGATGGAATTTCGTGTTTATTGTCTCTATGTGTAGGTTAGATGTTGTAGATCGATATATATGAATTTTAGGATGAGATTTACATGTTTAGATATTCATTTGTTGATTTTAGGATTGATTTCGCGTAGGTTTTCTGGTTCTGCGAAGTTTCTGCTCTTTCTTGATGCACACGGGCTTTGCACACGGGGTGTGGCAAGGCCGTGTGGGGGTACACGGCCTCTTGCACGGCCGTGCAAGAGACCGTGCGTGTGATTCATGGTGCACGGCCTCGTGCACACGGCCTTGAGGCCGTGTGCAAGAGGCCGTGCGTGTCTCTCTTGGTGTGCACGGCCTTGGCACACGGCCGTGCACAAGGCCGTGTGGCCTGGTTGAACAGGGCCCTGACCTTCTGTAAGTCCGGGCCCATTTTGGCCTACGGGTCCCTCCGAGGCTCGTCTTTTCCGAATTCTTTCTTCGCTCGTGTATTCGATATATATGAAATAGATATGAATTGCATGATTTATGAATTTATAACATGTTCGGGTCTATGAATAGTGCGTTTTAAGTTTTTGTCAAATTTTCTAACTTTTGCATATGAAGTCCGATTTTCCCAAAATTCGAATGCGTACTCCTTTATGATATTTAAAGCATTTCCGTAATGTTTCATTGCATTTGGATTTGATTTGCTTATTTAAATTCATGAATTACTCCGTTTTCGTTTGATAATTTGAACCTAAGTGCCTTATGTGATTGTATAACTTGCCTCAATATGTTATAATGCTTTCATACAAGCCGTGCGTCGTCCTTAGTCTTATTTGGTTGTGTCTTGGTATTTTTGCAGACGATACTCCCGTGGAGTAGCGCCGGTTCTTGCTTTTGCTCTTATTTTGTATAGCCATCAGGTGAGGCTTTCCGTTTCTGATTCCAGTACTATTATGTATATATATATAAATAAGCCTCTCCCGATATAAGCCATGTTTATGTTTTGTTTTCACACCGTTTCTATATATATACTTAGTAAATATTTATGCCTATTATGTTTATTCGATCTATCGAAAATGTTTTGATATGAAAAAGTACTACGTATATTCTTTCAAACGTTTGCGAAAGAGACATGTAAAACCTCTTTAATTTCTAAGGCGAACTTTGGCCTTCGGCCTCGCATATGACATGTCTCGAACGGTCTTTTGGCCAACCCGAAATGATTTGAAAAGCGAGGTATGAACTGTATGTATGTATGTATGTTTGGGCCCGGAGTCAGAATGATAGGACGAAGTCGGTAGACATCGGGTCTACGGCGGAAATTCTATGGTTCCCTCCACCTTTGGGAGCTTGGGGTGAGGCCGGAGTGGCAGCCCTTTGAGTACCTGAGATTATACTGTATGTTATGCGTAGTTCGGATTTAGCGGTCCGTCTACATTGGAGGAATAAGGGTGGTTTCCCGTTTTTAAGTTTGGAAATTGGAGTTAAGGGCTCGACTCGCCGAGTCATATGATAAGTTATGTTTTATGCTAAATCACCACCCGTTTACGAAAACCTTTTGTTTATGTTAATTTCTTTTAAGTTTAAAATTGGTGATTTACTTCCGTTTTATAATATACATTATTATTCCCTCCTCACTTCGTCGTTTGACTAACCCCCTCTGTTTCACCCTGTATTGGTTTCAGGATACTAGGCGGGATCTTCGTCGTCGTAGAGTTGCATTTATTTTGCTCATGTATAACTCTTTTCCCGTTTGGCTATTAATTATGTTTCATGATGCTAGGATTTTATTTAGTTGTGCTTCTCGGTTGGACTAGTAGAATTACTAAACACAATTGAAGATTTATGGTAATTAATGATTTAGCCCGAAATCCTCGAATATAGCCGAAGTGTGTTATTAATACTTTGCATTACTCAATCAACTGCTACTCCACAAATTAATGTATCGTCAGTGAACAACAAGTGAGAGACTCTTGGGGTGTTACGACGAACAACAATTCCTATCAAATTACCCACCCCTTCCGTTTCTACAATAAACAAGAAAGGACTTTGGTGCAAAAAAGAAATAAATAAGGGGATAGAGGGCCTCCTTAACATATTTCCCTCTTCGGCTTAATATTTCCAAATTCTGTGCCATCCAAAATAAACTAATACGAAACAGTAGAAATGCAATACATAATTAATTCGATGAATGCTACTGGGAAACCCAATCTACCGAGAACCTTCTCCAAAAAGTTCCATTCAACTCGATCGTATGCTTTACTCATATCCAATTTAAGAGCAAACAAATTCTCTTTTCCTTTTTTCTTAGTTTTTATAGCATGATTCAATTCATAAGAAATTAAAACATCATCGAAAATAAGCCTGGATGTTACAAATGTTGTGATTCATGGTGCCCCGGACACATCAGAAGTAAGAGATGTCAAAATTTTTGTCCCGGTGCCTTAATCGAATTAACATGAATCTTCATCTAATGATTAGAAATTTGAAACGTTTATATATAATATAAAGAGGCACACCTTTACGCACTCCTTTTTTAGCAGATAAGGAACGAAAGCTGTCCAAAGCTTAATCCACTCTGAGCAGCAGGCTTCAAGAAATCCACCTAGGTTTCGATTTTCAACCGAAACCCTTTGAAGATAGTCCACGGCTTCTCGTAGGTAAACACGTATCTCTTAATTCCTACTAAAGAGAACGAAGAACGTTTGATTATCTATTTAATTAAGCCTTTAGAGAGTAAGACTTAATTGTATAAAGTGAAGAAGCCAATTCTCTATGATGAGAGAGAGAGAAACGGTGCTTGTGAGAGAGAGAGAGGAGCAGAAAAGTTAGGTTGTGATTTCTGTTTTTCTTACGTAAAGGATTAATCTAAGGGTTTATTTAAAACCCCTCATGGCCAAAAATTCCAAGCCCATGAAGGACTTAGATTTTTGGTCATCTCTTCTTTTGGGACTAGGATTTGAGCCTTTTCCAAAAGGCCCATTAGATTTAATACTAGATTAAATCCTTAAAGCCCAATTTTCTAATTACTCCTAATTAGAACTGGATTATTCTTTTAACTAACTTTTTGGCTTATCTTATTCCAAATAGAACTCAAGCCCACTTGAATATTAATTCTCAAATTAATATTTTCTTTCTCAATTTGACTTAATCTAATTAAATCTTTTAATTACATTTAATTAATTTCTTCATAACTAATTACAATTAATTAACTACTTCAAATTTGAATTAAACCAATTAATTCAATTCATCAATCCATATTGATCAGATAATCTGATTTGCCATTGGAAGTCATTGTGTGACCCCTCAGGTTCACCAACAGGACAGCAGCAGGAACACATTCTAAATGTCATAATTATATCTTTAATTGAGCTCTTTCAATTAAAGAAGGTTTGTGAGTCAAAACCCATTTGAACTGACAAACTCGTTCCTACATACCATGGATAACGTCTAGCAACATGTCTATGGCCACCCATCCTTCGATGAAATGGTGCTTACCTTTCAGCCTCATGATCTCTATGAGATACAATCCCTCAATCATTAAATTCCCAATTATAACCTAGGGTATAGGATACATAACCCCAGTAGTTAATAATACTATGAACGATATTCCAATAGTAATCTCATTTGAACTCTAACTCTTAGGAACTCTTTCTTAATTGAGATCAACAGTACTTTGCAAAAATTTGATATGAGATGTACTACAATGGAATTCATAGGAATTCTTCTTGTTCTTATAACAAGTGATTGATTCTATATTAACCCTCACAGCCTCCATGCATAACTCGGACATACCCAACGTACAACTTATGTGAAACTTAGAGATTCAGAAGTACATCAAAGTATGACCCATTTATACACAAGCAACCATGGAGTCTCAAGTCTAAGGATCAATTAGACACAATCATGACTAGGAAAACCTTCCTAATCTTTAAGACTCGATATGAGCCTTAACCCATTTAGGCATTCCCGTCGGGATCCTCAGTGAACTTAATCTCCATGAAGCACCCTTATATGCATAGTAGTGTCAAAACAGTAATGTCATGAAATGGGACACACTTTCATAAAGTCTATGACATACAAGAAAGTCTCAAGTGAGTCTGTTCGACATCCCCTATGCCTTTTAAACTCTTCGACTTGGAGTAGTTTAGATCACACCATTGAGTATTTATTTCATGGCCCCCATCAAATGGTGAAATCAAGTCCCTTAGCTTATTGTGATCTTGGGGTTTCATCCTTACACAAGAATAAATAATATTCAATCAAATATAAATGAAATATGATGAATTTGGCCAATAGTATAAAACGACTGATCATGTCTTTGCATTACAAGTGACTAGAAAGTTCTACTTTAGAGTATTACAAAGAATTAGCCTAAACAGTTCGGCTTTCAAGGGCACTACTCTAACAACAAAGGCCGACTAAGTCAGAGAGATAATAGAATCCATGAATGGTTTCACTCTATTAGCTAGTGTTTTCGAAGCAATTTTATAAACGACATTACATAAGCTAATAGGGCGAAATTGTGTAATTAGATCCGGATTCCTACACTTCGGAATTAAAACAACATGTGTGTAATTTAAATGCTCACAGAAGCGTTTCTCATTTAAAAAATCCAATACACATCGTACAACGTCCCTACCGACTATATTCCAATACTTTTGAAAAAAAATGGGGAAAGCCTATCCGGACCCAGGGATTTTAATGGATACATATTTTTCAATGCCAAATTTACCCCATCAATTGAAAAGGGAATTAAAAGGGATTGAGCCATCTCCTGCA
Organism: Verbena officinalis; assembly: GCA_958496215.1. NCBI lineage: Eukaryota > Viridiplantae > Streptophyta > Magnoliopsida > Lamiales > Verbenaceae > Verbena > Verbena officinalis. The sequence continues at coordinate 32,517,616 of OY292385.1, read as the reverse complement.
TGACTTTTTGCTCGTCTGCCATTAATGCTTCATCAATTTTACTTGTTGGACAAGGTTCTGATGTAAACAATCTGCCAAAATTTCAATAATTCCACGAATACTTTCTTTTGTTGTGCATCAAACTCCAGCTCGTCCATGTGATCATCAATCCTATTCGTTTCAGCCCTTTTGGAAGCTTTCTCGTGCAAGAACTTCGAATTTCGATTGCCTTCTTTAGGCCAATGTTCCTTAGCTCTTGTTTCCACATTATCTCCTCAACTCGAATCCACTCGTCGATCTTCATTTTGATGGTTAACTCCCCCACCTTTGATTCAGTTGTAATTATACCTTTTTGAATGATGAAGAGCCGGCGTTAAAGAAGTTCTAAACTCTTATCATCTTCCTTGGTGATACTTCTCCAGTTTATAAGACCCACTTTGCATGCTTCACTATTAATAACCACTGAATCAGCTGTTGAGATCCCAGCCACCTCCATCCAAGAATCCCGAATAATCCTTTCGCAATCTGCTGAAGCTGCCCAACATGCGTCAAAGCAGAAGAGTCTGCTTCTCCTTGCTGCCTTAGACTAGATTTCAGTGTAAGTAAGATAGGTAAATGGTCTGAGCATGAAGCCCAAACGTGTCGAATTGTCAAGCCCAGAAATAAAGCTATCCAATTACTATCTGCAATGCCACGGTCTAAATGAGCTCGGATGGTTTGTGAAGCGGGCCAAATGTTAGACCATGTATAAATTGGGCCCCTAAAGCCTAAATCCGTTAACCAAAAGTGCATTCCGAAAGCCCGCAAGTTGATAAGGTCCTAAACGTTTCCTCCTAAACGTTTGTTGTTGGAGAGAACTTCGTTAAAATCTCCTATGACTAGCCACGACATAATAGAATTCTAGTGCAATTCACAAAGTAAGCTCCAAGAATGGTGTCTGTTAGAACGTTTCGATTCTCCATAAAAATTGGTAAATTGCCATGATCCATGAATTCTCAAATTATCTATATAGACATCGATGTGTGACTTCGAGAAACTTGTCAAACTAACTGAAATATCTTTATGCCAAAGAAGAGCTAGGCCACCACTCTTTCCCTGACAATCAACATTGGCCAAATTGCATTTTTGATCCTATAACTATCCGAAAGTAGCATTATTAGTCCTAAGGTTTTTCATTTAGTGATTTTAGTCCTATAATTTCCAAAATGTTGCAATTTTAGTCTTGTGCTCGCCGGATTTCCAATTCCTTGCCGGATAATGCAGGACTAAAATTGCAGGACTAAAATTACAATATTTTGGAAATTATAGGACTAAAATCGCAAAATAAAAAACCTGAGGACTAATAATGCTATTTTGGATAGTTATAGGACCAAAAATCCAATTAGGCCGTATTAACACCATGCAAATTAAAAATAAACTTCAAATGATCAATAGTGCGTTTCTTGCATTTAGTCTCGCAAAGAAACACGATTCAGGTGTTGTAATCTCTAAAAAGAGACCATAAATTGTGAACACTCCGAGGCCCCCTCAAGCCTTGGCAGTTCCAGATAAGGATGCTCATTGCTCGAGGCGGGGCTGTGGAGCAGCCGCCGCCGAATTCGTGTCACCTCCTTCTGTCTGGACATTGGTTTCCGCTTGTTGAATGAGTGGATTCGGGGAATCAGTTCGTTGTAGAATGAATGGGATGGGAACGATAGGTTTAGTGGTGTTTTTGGCTGACTTTTTCGCTGATTTGAACCGACGATGTTTACGCCTCTGATCGATTTCCGGAGTTAGGATTGAGAACGTCAGTGGGACGTTGATGAGGTCCATTGTTGTGAGATTTTCTGTCGATGTGGGATTGTTGAAATTATGTCTCTTAGAGTGTTGAGTAATATCTTTAGGGGAGCAAATAATTTGTAGCGTTGCAGAGCTTGCTTGACCCGTCGACGGCAGTGGCACTTTACTCTCTGATGTTAGAGAGTTATCATCATCGACTAGAGAGTGAACTCGTTTATGTGATTTCAGTTTTGCAGCAACAACGGATGGTAGATTCTGATTCTCCTGACTTTATGTGCTCGGTTTATTCACAGTATTTGAGCCCATGGATTGACTCAAATTAGGCCTATCAATATGTTGTGGGATATAGGGTATAACGGGCTCAGTATTAATACCATGGTTTGGGCTTAGATTATAGGGATGGTATTGTTGTGTGCTGAATTGTGGGAGTTCCAGATCCTGGGCCAAATGGAAAGGAGGCCCAATACTAGGAATAAGTTATCTTTTGCGTTGGAAAGCCTAGGCTCTTGGATAGCTAGCATAATTGGATCATGGATTAGGCCCAATGAGGTGGAATTGACTTGGTTAGTGTAGTGAATTGTGTGCAGGGATAATTTTGTGCATGGATGAGAAGGCGAGTAATCGGTTCCCTGGATATGGGGGGAGTGGTTGGCTGAGATGTTGAGGCGAAAATCTAGCACTCCATTGCTGGAAACCTGGAGGAGCATGAGCAGGACTCTCCAGCGAATAGAGGCGCCGATGGCCTGGCGAGCTCAGGTCAAGAATCTGATCAGAATTATGCCATTGAGGAGGACGACGTGGCGAGGTGAATGCCGAAAACCCTTAGTTCCGGCAAGGGGTCTTGGTGTTTTCTCTGTTGGATTCCCGAAGCCATTCACCGTAAGGGTAATCTGGGGGCGGATCAACAAACAATTTCACATATCTGAGATCACAGTAACTCTCGGTATGATCACACTTCCCACATAACTAACAGAAGTTTGCCAACCTTTCATACATGAAGTTGACGACCAAATCTTTTTCGTTCGGACTCCGAAGGTTGATAGACTGCTTGAGGGGGCTATTCATCAAAACACCAATGCGTATACGTAAAGTATCCGGCCTAGAACGATTTTGTTGATGAGTTACGAGAAGTATATATTTTATCGGTGTTTTGGTGCTCAATTTCAGATGTTTCGAGGTAACTTTGGTATATAATTGTGCCTGATTGGTGTCAATTGCCATTTTATAGGAATTATGGGTGCTAAGTGCAAAACGAAGGAAAAAGGAGGTCATTTTGGATATATTGCGGAAATCTGGAGCTATGTTCCAATTCACGATCTGCAACAAAACACAGCATTTCGATAACAATGGAAGAAAGTTTGATGATCAGAGCTGTGTTCGAACGCAACTGTCTGAGTTCGAAAATAGCTAAAGCGCGTGGCAGAATCCTGATTTGATTGGACTTTCCTTTCTTGCAAATCCTATACCTTGTTGGAGACTTTTACTTGGAGATATAAAAGGGCTGACTTTGGACGAAATTTGGGGAACTTTTTATGCCCTAATACAAACTGTTTGAGAGACGGAAAATTGAAGGAAGCAAATCATAGGAACCACATCAAGCTAAGAAGATTGAAGATTCATCTCCATAGAGTTTCTTCCTTTCTTTCTTAGTTCTATGTCTTTCTTTGAACTTGTGATTATGATTTTTGTTATCTTAGAAATAGTTATGACTAATTTAGTTTCTAGGGTTATGGATGAACCTTTTGCATAATTTAAATTCCTTGTTTGAAGACTTGTGATTTTATATGAATGTTTAGTTACTTTTTATATTGTGTGCTTATTCTGTTTGATTGCCTAATCACCAGTTAAATAGTATTTCTAACTCTTGATGAAGCTCGACGGAGCTAAGTTAGGAGAGGTTGAATAATATAGAAGCTTATGATTGATTATTTGCAAAGTTCGATAATTGATTTGTGGTTAGGATAGACATATACCTAAACACCTTAGGCAAGCTTTTTCTGAACTGTTCCTGATTCGTTCTTGGTTGTTTGCTAATCACATAGACATATAGTGATTAGGACAAGTAGGGATAGTGGAGCTTGACTTCGATAGAAGCTAGTAATGGAACGACCCGAAATTTTGGATTTATTCCAGAATAATATTTTATTCGCGCCAAAGGCTTTTCATGAGAATATTTAGTATTACGAATAAGTTTTACCCGAGAACCCACTTTTTACCCAGAACTATCTATTTTACCCCGACCCTTTTTAATACTTATTTTCCATATCTACCCCTCTCATATCCCTCAATTCCACTTGTGCCCCTCTTGTTGCAAAAGAAGAATAAAAGAACAGAAAGGAAGAAGAGAAAGAGAAGGAGAGAGGAGCCGAGAGAGAGGCGTGAAAGAGGAAGAAGAAGGAGGAAAAAAGAGAGAAATCTTCCCGACGTCCTACCGAGCCCATTTCTCGCCGATCGACGAGCTGTGGAAACCCAAACGATCCTTGCTTCATCCTCTACCGGTAATCATTTTACCCCATTTCAATCCCTTCATTCCTCGTTGCGATTTCGTGGGTTTTTAGATAGGATTTTATAGAATTAGGTTTTCATGTTTAGGAAGATTTACTTGGTCATTTTGCATGATTCTTGAACCTATGTGTAGCTAATGTGATATATATGCATATATGTGAAAATTAGCATGTTTTATGGAGTCGTTTGAGAAATCTATTGATTTGTGTGATGGGCGTGAGTGAGAGCTTCGCGAACTGCTGTTTTCTGCTGCCCAGAAGATCTGCACGGATTTGCGCACGATCTTGCCAAGCCCGTGCGTAGCCCCGTGTGTCCCCCTTTTAACCTGCACTGGCTTGAGCCCGTGCACGAGCTAGTGCATAAGCCCGTTTGCAGCTGCACGGTCTTGATAGCGTGCTCAAGACCGTGCGTAAGCTAGTTCGCCCTCTTTTGTGCTTGCACCGGCTTGCCAAGCCCGTGCGCTGGCCGGTGCAACATACATAGATTCTTTTCCGGCGTTCTTCTTTCTTTCACTTCGGGAATTTGGTCAACCCCTCTTAATTAAAAGGTTGACTTTTGCAAATGACCTCCTAAAATCAATCCGATTTCACCTATAGCTTCGCAGTGTTTCCAAACCTATTTATTCCCGAAGTTATAATTTATCCGACCTTATTTGACCGTCAATTGACACCTTTCTCGTTTAGGGATTTTTCCCACTTTTCCCGTTTGTTATCCGTTCGATCCTGTTTTCGCGAGAGAGCTTCCTTATATTATTTTAAGCATGTCTACGTGCCCTAATTGCGTTTAAGCATGTCTTCGATATTTAAATTCGATATTTCTCTGTTATTTAGAATTGCATTATTATTTCCTTAATTGTTGTTCCATAATTGTGTATCTCTATATGTTTAATTATTTGGCTTTCCATATTGAACCTGTAGCATGATTGAGATTCTATTTGTATTGTCGTGCGTCGTTTGTTTGTCTCGTGTCTTGCTTTCAGTTTTGTCGATCTCGTTTTCATCCTCTAGGCCATGTGTATTACAGGTGGGACCAACGAGGGAGAAACTTGACTATCGCTTGCTCTCATACTGTCGTGTCGAGCCAAGTAAAGGTTAAAAAATGCTTTCAACTGGGGCAAGGACATAGTTATATAGGTTGCGAAATAACTTACTATCCCGCCTTTCTTATTGCTTACTGTTCTCGCCTTTATTATTTCCTTATGTGCTTAGTCAAACCTTTTAATAGTAAAGCCTATATGTATAATATTTTCACAACTGTTTTCAATTCGGGGCAAAGAAAACCCATTTGTTTTAAATGCGAACTTTGGTCTCTCGGCCTTGCACATATAACCTTGTCTCGAACGGCCCCTTTGGCCTTCCACACCCTGATCCCCTGTTTCCAAAAGGCCCCTTTGGCCACCGAAAACTTAGTGCATAGATTCTTTTCAAAAGAGAGCCATGGACTGGATCATGACTTGGGCCCGGAGTATACAGGAGGTGAGCCTGGAGACGAGCATCTAGGGCAAATTCTGATGTATAATTCTATGCGTGCTAACTTAGGTTGGCTAGCTTAAGTTGATGCGAACGGTGGTGCTAACCGCGTCTCCTTAAAACTCTGTATGGTGGTGCTAATCGCGTCTCCTTAAAAATCTGTTATTGGATCATTCTTTCCGGCGGTGGAGTACTTAACTACATGCTTTCATGATTTTCATGGTTGGGAGTTATAAGGGGATGGCCCGTTCTCGCCGGGACACATTATTGCATGACTTGTTGCACTACTTGCTTGTCTAATTGATTTACTGCTTTCGTTACAAGTCGAAGCACCTTCCGGTTTTTGTCATTTAGCATATGTATTTCCCTATATATATATAAAACCCGGAAGCGTGGCTCGAACTTGCCCAACTTAAGCCTTCTTTATTGTTCAAACTACTTAGTTGAATTACGAGCCATGTTTACTTATCATTTCCAACTTGTTTATATCATGCCTTTCGAACTTGTAATGGCCTCGTGACTCAACTAATATCCTTTCAATTGATCGGCTTGACATTATGTGCAAATGATTTTTAAAGGATCCGGTTCATCACCCTTTTTGTGTTTTGAAGGTAAGCCGAACCTGAGTGTTGCTTTGTGTTGTTTTGCAACTTATATTGTTATTTGTGTTCTTTCTCAAAATGAGCAACATTCACTACTTTTGGTTTTAAAAGATAAACGACGAACTGTGATCAAAACCCCCTTACTGAGTATCCTTTATACTCACCCCTTCTATTTTGGTTCTTGCTTCAGGTAGACAGGTGGCGGCGTCACCTATCTTGTCAGTTGGCATCAGTAGGTCTAGATAGCCTCAGTCTTGCAGTCTGGTTTGTCTTGTCAGTGGTCCCAACAAATGTCGAGTCTTGTTTTATTGTATTTAATTACTTTCGTACCATTTATTGCTTTATTTACTTTATGTACCTTATGTGCCCCTGATGAGGGATAGTTGAAGATATCTAGGATTGCACAGGGTAGGCTAGTTGAGTCATGGATGGCACTACGTGTTTATGATTCTTCTGTATCTTGAACTGCAAATGTTTAATCGAATTATGCTAGCCTCGTAGGGTTTTATGGAATTTAATTGTCTACCTTTTAAATCGCTTCCGCATTACTCTGTATTGTTGTGGTTGTTGTTGGGATGTCGTTACTGATGCCGGTAGTCATTGCTTGCGTGCCGTTCGCCGGAGTGGGTTTTTGAGTTGAGGCCCCTCGCCAAAGCTCGGGAGTTCGCTTCGGTGCGGTTGTGGCGTTCCTTCTTCAGGAGACGTACAAGTAACGACATTAGATTCAGCCTAGCAACAACTTCATATAATTTCACTAGTATAGAATAAGAGGGTTGGATTGGCAAAGTGGGGATTCCATAATTCTAGAGTTTAGTCTCATAAGTTTAAGTCTTTGATCGAATTTCATCTGCATTTTTAGTATAGTTATTCTTAGTTAATATTTGTATTTAAAATCCTATTTCTAGTTCTTAATTAGTTCAAAAATTACAACAATTGATCGTTTGAATAATATTGAGTTACATTAGTTTAGTAATCAGTGAGTAACTTATTCAGTTCTATATATATATATATATATATATCATTTATTGACAAGACCTTAATTTAAAATTAAATTTTTTTTGGAGAACCACTAACTAACATTTTGACGACTGTACATGGATCTTTTTACAAAATTAAAACTGTCAAGGGATTTAGTTCTTAATCAGTCATGGAGGCAAGCCCTAAAAATGCCTAAAACATGGCAACAGAGTGGGCGAATCCAGACTTCGGTATTAAACCTAATCCCTGCCTATTTTAATTCAAACTATCCCAGAAATCAAAATTTTTGTTCCTAGTACTCTTTTTTTTTAATTTTAAACCATGCTATTAGATCTTAGTAACATGATATTATTCAACACAAAGAACTTAACCGGCCATATAGGCGGCAATACAGAAAATAAAATTGAAATACAAAACAAGAATTAAAAATGGAGAATAAGAACTTACTTAGGAGCACACCAGAACTAGGAAACTTGAAACTTGAAACTTGCTGGAAATTTATAGAGAAATTTTTTAAAGAACTTAAAACTTCTAAATTCGAACCTGCCTAAACACAAGGAAAATCCTCTATAAATAGAGGGGAAAGGAAAGCCTTGGATTCTAAAACAGGTGAATCCAAAAAACTAACTGACAAAATAAAATAATTACCAGGCAAAATAATACAAAGCTTTATAAAAGTAAAGCTTTATTAAAGCTACTTTTGACCAAATTGAACACCTTGCTCCATTATGGGAACATGTAGGGCCTCTTAGTGGTTGGTTTCCATTATTGATGTGCCTTCCCCTTATCTGATCTTGAGCCTTTAATTTGCTCAATAATATCATGCTCAATATTATTGAGTATCGTATCAATAGAGATATCCGCCTCATCAGCATACGAATCTTGTGATTCTCCAGGGGAGATAGTGCTCATCTTCATGAGAGGATGTTGCCCTAGAAATATCAGATTGCAAATGTCCAAGATTCTTGAATAAATCTCTTTTCACTTCTTCAATATAAGAAGCAATAATTTCTTCTTTGGTCAGTTGGCCTTTTTGGAGGTTTAATTTTCGAGCAATATGCTTAAATGGACTAGGAGATTCCCTTTGGTGCTTTAATTGGATTTGCTCTTTGTATTGAGCAATAGTATCTTGAATTTTATCAATTGTGTCTTGTCCTTCAAGGACACCATGCTCATTATTTCTGCGCATTCTTTTCCAGAATTTTGTGAAGAATATTCTCCGGATGCATGGGATATTCTGTTGAGTATGACCCACCTCTGGTTCCCATTTCCAAATCCAGAGGATACCGAATTAAACAAAGATATGTAAAGAGGGCATTCCCTCGATCCATTTATTATCATGTTCCGCTTCAATTAAATTTGGTGAAATTTTTAGCCATTCAGCATATAAACCTTTATAAGGTTCAGGTAAAATTTTTTACTGAGGGGCCATAACATAACCACCATTGGTATAACCAATTTGGAATATTCCTTTTATAAACATTTGGGCAAAATTTAAAAAATCAATAATATTTTTTTACAGTATTTTGATAAAGGAAGGCTTTATTAAACGCTTCCACGTAGTCCCAATAATTAAATTTAATTGAGACCTTTTGATTAGGAAGATAATATTCTCTTTCCTTTAGGGTACTGATTCCTGAATCTTCTGCAAATATTATCTGTTTGATTATTACTTTGCTAAAGCTATAAGCTTTTATTTGTTTGCCTGCATGGAAATGTGAGAATTCGCAGGAGCCTGTAGTTTTGAGTATATTCTCAAAATGAATTCTCTGTTTGTATGAACTGGCTGTGAAAGATGCAGTATCTAAATACCTTTGCATAAGGTGCCATATTTCACCTTTCCACTTCAAATCTTTGTCATCCAAGAGTAATATTAACTCTTTGTGATTATTCTGCTCATATTGCAGATCATCAGATTAAGCTTCTTCTTCTATGACCACATTGGCATACGATGGATTGTTCTGGCTAGTATTTCCTTGCCTGGCTTTATATTCCAAGAATTCCTTAAATAAAGGATCATTATTTTCTCTCAAAGTATTACTTGAGGATGATGATGTGATATTAGCAATATTTTCGGCTATTAGCCTCTGGCTCCCAATTTGGGCTATTGTTCTTCCACCTCTCCCTCTATAAGGGGGATGTCCTCGGCCATGGTGGCTCATCTGAAAATAAGACAATCAGGCTATTAGCTCATTAATCTGGGATTTAACCCTTCTTAAATCTGCTTTATCTTCTCTCACTATTCGAGCAAGATTAGGATATCTTTGATAACCATTATTAAAAGCATGAAGCATTGATTCATCAAGCTCAATATTTTGTTGGAGATATTTCTCTTGCTGTATTAATCTAGGAATTCCAATAGGGTTAAGGTATCTAGCTGGGGTAATTTTGTTTTGGATTTTTATAATCCTGAAGTCATTGGCTCCTCTTAATGGAGGATCAAAAAGATCTTTATACATCCGCCAATTATAGGGAGTAATGTCTGGACTATTTTCCATCTGCCAACCTATCCTTTCAAGGATATTGTCTCTGTCCCTATAAACAGAAATTCCATGAGAAACCATCTTGGTTAACCATCGTTGATCAAAATCATTCATTCTTGTAAATATTCTCTGGTAAAAAAATCAGGAAGATTATTATCAGTTCCTTTTTTATAAACAATTTCAAAATCAAAAGGGGCTAATTCAGCTTGCCACCTTGCAAACATCTGTTTGGAAACATCATGTTTAAAATCTTTTTTAAACATATATTTAGCTGCTTGGAAATCAGTTTTAATTATAAATTTCTGATTATATAAATCATCTTGAAATTTTAAAACACATTTAAGAATAGCTAAAATTTCTTTAGCTATAGTAGCATAATTCTTTTGGCTATTATTCCATTTTCCTGAATGGAATCTAACAAGATATTCTTGTTTATCAGTGGGAGAAACCTTTTTAAGGATACCTCCATATCCAATATCTAAGGCATCTGTCTCAATAATTTCTTCCCAATTTGGGTTAGCTAACATGAGACAAGGCAAATTAGTGACTCTATTCTTAATTTTCTGGACAGCCTGAGTATGACTCTCAGTCCAAGGTTTGGGATTCTTCTTAAGCCTATCATATAAAATAGCAGTATCCTAGGCAAGATTCATAATATATGGAGAAATATAATTTAAACTGCTTAAGAATCTTTGAAGCTGAGTTTTATGAGTCAGCTGATCAGAGAATTTAGAAGCAAATTCAATACTTCTATTGATAGGGATAATTCTCCCCTTTTCGATATTATGACCAAAGAATCTAATCTGTGTTTGGAAGAGTAGCATCTTGGGTTTAGATATGACTAAACCACTTTGGATGACAATTTTCTTGAATATATCCAAGTGTTTAAAATGGGTTTCAATATTCTTAGAAAAGACAACGATATCATCTATATAAACTATGATAAAATCACTATAAGGATTGAAAATATCATTCATAATATTTTGAAATTGTGGAGGGGCATTCTTCAGACCAAAAGGCATAACTTTCCATTCATACTACCCAAATGGAACATTAAAAGCTGTTTTATAAATATATTTTTCATGAATTTGAATTTGCCAGTATCCTGACTTTAAATAAAATTTTGAAAATATTAAGGCATCATGAAGCCTATCAAGTAAATCCTTTTTATTAGGGATTGGATATCTAATCCATTTTAAAGCTGTATTAAGAGGTTTATAGTTGATAACTAACCTGGGGACACCTCTTTCCTGTTCTGCATGTTTATTAACATAAAAAGTTGTACAGGATCATGGAGATTTAGAGGGTCTTATTAATCCTTTATTTTGCAAAGTTTCAATCTCTTTTTTGCAAAGTTCAAGATAATCCTTATTCATTTGACAAGGTCAGGCCTTTGTCGGAATTTTTCTTTCATCAAAATTGTCTTCATATGGAAGTGAAACAATATGTTTCTTTCTATCCCAAAAAGCATTTGGATGATCATTACAAATTTGTAAGGAAAACTGATTATTAAGAAATTTTATTTTTATCCTGTAATATAGGATTTTTAAGAATCTCATCAATATTTAAAATGCTGATTTCTTGTTTAAGAAAATTAATCTGATTTTCTTTATTTTTTATGAAAGAATCCTTTATTTGGTTCAAAATACGAGTGAAAGGTTCAGTAATAAAATGAAAAGTAATTTCTTTTCCTTCAAAAGTTCCAGTAAAACCTTTCTCATCAATATTTTTTATTGGAAATATTTTCTTTAAAAAAGGGGTTGCTTCCGGGTTTTATATATATATAAGAAAATACATATGCTAAATGAAGAAAACCGGAATGTGCTTCGACTTGCAATAACAACAATCAATAACAGTAATAACAATAAAGCATGAGTAAAGGCAATTAATATCCCAGCGAGAATGGGCCTGTTCTTCCTTATAACCCCTTCAAGTCATGAAAAATACTCCGTCACCGGTGTCTGACCCCATAGCGCGACTATGGGCGACGATCATGAATTTCAAGGAAGTGTGCAACGGATGCATCACCCACCATCGCTCCAAACCGTGGCTATCAACTCCTGACGGGCCACGATTGACGCTTAGTTCTAGGAGTAGTACCTCGGGAAACACCCTGGACGCTCGTCCCCAGGTGAGACCCGTGAATACCATCCCAGTCCCCATGAAAGAAAGTACATGAATTTGCTCGCATTTCGAGAAATATTATAAGTTGAGTGCCAAACGGCATTTAGGCAAGTGTGTGACGATGAAGGGGGTGACCATAAGTTCCGTACGTGTCGGGGTGTGCTGACGGACTCCCCTAACGACTTCCCTTATAGAGCCAACCAAAGTCAATGTGCCACATTGAAAAGAAAGAGTTTTACTTGCCTCTTGAAAACAAAACGGTTTAGAGATACTTATAGATATAAGTTGATATCAAGGAGTTTGTTCAATAAAATCATGAAAATATAATCAAATATCTAATAGGATATATGTAACGACCCGAAAATCCGATTTATAATTCGCTATATTTGAATCGAGTAATTTCGCAAATTATTATTTTAATTTGATATTTATTCTAAGATATTAGGATAATTTCGTAAATGAGTGAATTTTGATATTTAAATCACTAATTGTCAATGTGCGTTTAATTATATGAATTTTGACTGTACTTACGTATTATTTGGACAACGTGAGTTTTCAAACTTACTTTACAAAATTACGATTTTACCCCCCTTCGATTTTAAACCTAGTCAACTTAATTGACTAAGTCAATCTCTCTCACCTCACACTCTCGTTCAAAAATCAACAAGGAAGAAACGAAAAGAAAAGAGGAGGAAAAAGAGAAAGAGAAGGAAGAGATTTCAATCGATCGTCCCGACTTCGTTTCCCGACGGATTTTCGAATCGTTTACGCCTACGAATTCCTCGCGATCTTTTCTACGAGTAAGCTTCTAACGATTCTCTCATTTAATGTCTTCTATACTTCGTTTTTCTCGTTTTTGTGAATAGTAGGTATTATTAGGTTTTATGTGATTTTTATAGAATTTGTGGATGGAATTTTGTGATTATCGTTTCTATATGTAGATTATATGTTGTAGATGATTATATGTGACAATCAGGGATTAATTCGCATGTTTAATTAGTTAAATGTTGAAATTAGGATTGATTTCCGCGTATTGGGTTTGATGTTCTGCATGTTCTGCTCAATTTTTACGCACACGGGGTGTGGCAAGCCCGTGTGGGTGTACACGGCCTCTTGCACGGCCGTGCAAGAGACCGTGCGTGTTTGGGATGGTGCACGGGCTGTGCACACGGCCTTGAGGCTGTGTGCATGAGGCCGTGCGTGTTTGTCCGATTGTGCACGGCCTCGGCACACGGCCGTGCACAAGGCCGTGTGGCCTGGTCGAACAGTGCCCTGACCTTTTGTAAGTCAGGGCACATTTTACACTACGGGTCCCTCCGAGACTCGTCTTTTCCGAATTCTTTCTTCACTCGTGTATTCGATATATATGAAATAGATGTGAATTGCATGATTTACGATTTTATAACATGTTCGGGTCTATGAATAGTGCGTTTTAATTTTTCGTTAAATTTTCTAACTTTTGCATGTGAAGTCCAATTTTCCCGAAATTCGAATGCATACTGCTTTATGAGAATTTAAGCATGTCCGTAAAGTTTCGTTGCGTTTGGATTTGATTTACATTTTTAAATGCATGAATTACTCTGTTTTCGTTTGAGAATTTGAACTTAAATGCTTTGTTTGATTGTGTATCATGCTTCTATGTGTTTTAATATTTTCGTATAAGCCGTGCGTCGTCGTTACTCTTATTTGGTTGTGTCTTGGTATTTTTGCAGACGATACTCTCGTGGAGTAGCGCCGGTTCTTGCTTTTTGCTCTTATTTTGCATAGCCAGGTGAGGCTTTCCTTTTCTGTTTCCAGTATTATTACGTATATATATAAATAAGCCTCTCCCGATATAAGCCACGTTTATGTTTTGTTTTCACACCGTTTATATATATACTTAATAGATATTTATGATTATTATGTTTATGTGATTTATCGAAAATGATTTGATATGAAAAAGTACTACGTATAGTCTTTGAAATGTTTACGAAAGAGACATGTAAAACCTTTTGTTTTCTAAGGCGAACTTTGGCCTTCGGCCTCGCATATGACATGTCTCGAACGGTCTTTTGGCCAACCCGAAATGATTTGAAAAGCGAGTTATGATATGTATGCATGTTTGTTTGGGCCCGGAGTAAGAGCGATAGGACAGTAGACGTCGGGTGTACAGCGTAAATCCTATGGTTTCCCCCATTTGGGAGCTCGGGGTGAGGCCGGAGTGGCAGCCCTTTGAGTACCTGAGTTATTCCCGCATGATATGAGTAGTTCGGGTTTGCAGTCCGGCTACATTGGAGGAATAAGGGTGGTTTCCGGTTTTATGTTTTGGAAATTGGAGTTCAGGGCTCGACTCGCCGAATCATATGATAAGTTATGTTTTATGTTAAATCACCACCCGATTACGAAAACCTTTCTTTTATGTTGATTTCTTTTAATTATAAAATTGGTGATTTATTTTCCGTTTTATCATATACATTATTATTCCCTCCTCACTTAGTCGTTTGACTAACCCCCTCTGTTTTACCCCTATATTGGTTTCAGGATACTAGGCGGGATTCATCGTCGTCGTCGTAGAGTTGTATTTATTTTCTCATGTATATTCCTTTTCCCCGTTTAGATGTTATTTAAGTTTTACGATTTTAGAAAATTGTGTTATTATGTTGTATTCGGGATTATATATACTTCGAACCCGTCATTATATTTATCGGGATATTGTATAGAACCCGTTAATTAACTATGTAATTGATTTTCGTTAGCCTTGGTGGGCTTTAATACTTGTGCATTTATTTATGTTTTAATGTTCGGTTTATTATTGCTTCCGCGACTCTGTCGTTTTATTTTGTTGTTTTTGAAACCCCGCCTAGTAATTGAGTAAATGCTTGCCGTTCGTCGGGTTTCAGTTCGGGTTGGATCCCATTTCGGCTCCGGGTCGGGGCTCGGTGCGGGGCGTGCGTTACCCGTTTGGGGCGCCCGCTACAGTTGGTATCAGAGCTTCTTTGGTCCAATGGCCTATGCTCTGAATCATCGTGTTTTGTTTGTTTTGTCGGTCATTGTGTGCCGGTGTAACTTAGGGAATTGCACTCACCAGTGTTCAAGAACGCTTAGTGTTTGAATTGTGACGGATCTTTGTTGGATGATCAACAACAAAAGATCTTTTACAATCAAAACACTGGGATGGGCTTGGATATAGGTGGATGTGAATCTCAAGGTTGCACTTGCCGTGCCTGGTTGTCTGTCGTGTCCGGTTGTGTCTAGGTCGTACGGCTTAGGACTTCTGTGGAATTGTGCAAATGTGTCAAGTGCTTATGTGAACACTATGTGAACATTACTTGCCTATGTGTTTACAGCTTTGCATGCTCACTTACCTGTCATGCATAACTGTTAATGACTTTACAGGATGTCTCCACGTCGTTGTCCCTGTAGACAGTCCTCGTTATCTTCATTGACACCTCAGACCGATCCACTGATTCCAACCGAAATTTTGGAAACATTAAGACAGTTCATCGCTCATGCCCCTAAAGGAAATGCTTAGCAGGAAGCATGGGCTCAATTTCTCAGATTCGAACCGCCACAATTTGAAGGTGCCCCGGATGACACTATTGCCGAGGCATGGATATCAGCACTAGAAAAGATTTATAGGATTATGGAATATCCGGACCCTCTAAGAGTCGAATTTGCTATATATCTGATGATTGGAGCTGCACAGGATTGGTGGAAACAGATTGAGCAAAGATGGAAACGCGAGCATGTAGTCCCGACTTGGGATCAGTTCTTGATCGAGTTCCGGACTGATTACATTCCGAGGATTGTTCGTCAGCAACACGAAAGTAAATTTCTGGCCCCCGTTCAGCCTATTCCTCCCCAACCTCAGGGATATCCACGACCCGTATGTGGGTTCTGTAAGGGCCCGCATTTAGAGGCCAAATGTTGGAAGAAGAATGGACTGTGCTACGGATGTGGTAGCGCCGACCACAGAGTGAATCTATGTACGAAGAAGAGACTTGTACCGCGGGGAACAGCTCAGCCTCAGACCTACGCTAGTATTGACGCCTTGGAAGGTGATACTGAGGATGCACGTCCAGCGAGTTCTACGAGGCCATTTACACATTCAGGGTCTTCCTCCGGAAAGAAAACCTTCTCGGTATCTTCATCGAAACAGAATGTACCTCCTAAACCGCAAGGAACACCAGTATGTGGCTTTTTCCAAAGAGATCATCAAGAGTCAGAATGTCGAAAGAAGCAGGGACGTTGCTTCTCATGTGGAAGTCCATCTCATCTTCGTACAAATTGCACGAGAAAGAGAATGTCGAGACGAGCCAAGAGGGCGAAGCTTGATCTTGTGTGAACGATCCAGGTATATTGCATTGTCATGACATTCATCTTAAATTTATTTAATTTCATGTTATGTGGTTTTATTTAAAAAATTATGTGTGTTAGGCGTATAATATTATATATGTGATTTCGGTGTTATTTCTTCGTGTTTGAATTTTGTGAAGTTTGTGTGGTTTTAATCACATGAACTGCCCCTGTATGCCTTGCACGGTCTCGCCACATGCCGTGACGAGACCCTGCGCACCTTTTTCACACGGCCTTCTCGCACCCGGTGCGAGAGACCGTGCGCATGAATACACACGGGCTCGTCACACGCCGTGACGAGAGCCCGTGCGTGATTTTCCTCACGGGGTCGTCACACGCCATGACGATACCCCGTGCGTGTTTCTCACACGGCCCTCGCCACACGCCGTGACGAGAGGCCGTGCGCATTTCTTCCAGGTTTTAAAATGGTCAGTAGCTTCTCATTTTCGCGCAACCTCAATTTTTCTCCTCTTCTCATGCGAAAATTGCTCTAGTTTTTCCCCCAATTTTCTCCCCATTTTGATTTCGATTAATTCTCGATCTAGCCAACGGATTTTCGTGAGGTTTTGAAGGTGTATTGTCTGCAGCAAGTTCTTTGGATTGTTGAAATTTGGGCTCGATCCGTTATACCGATCTCACACAATCTTCGCCCGAAGTAGCGCAAGCCAAGTGTTCGGTAAAAGTCTCAAGTGAAAAATTACAACTTATCTCCTCAACCCACATCAATTTAAACTCTACTATGGAATGTGATCGTGAAACCCGTAGCGGACGTCGGGCAAGGGAATTACCCGACATAGCGGCACCGGAAGGTTACCAAGTGAATTTGGGTAATGAAGACGATCAAGATATCTTCAACCGGTTAATGGAACAATCGGTTAGAGCTACGCAATTTCTCGACATGGAAGCTATGTACCAATTGGGCCTTGGCAAAGGGATCTCTCGTTACATCGACAACATTGGGTGGGCTAATTTTTGGAGTATCCAAAGGCCATCCTACCGCCGGCTCACTTGCGAATTTTTAAGCTCTCTTAGGGGCGCGGCATTTCCGGACGACATCGAGATGCCGATCGGAATCCACTTCCGAGCGTTCAACCGAGACTACACGCTTTCCTACCGGCAGTTGTCCGAGTATTTTCAGTTGGATGTTACGGCACCTAGAAGACGTGCCGACGGATGGAATCAAGCCGAGGCTTGGAGGCGTATCTCTACCTCCACCGAAATATTTAACTCTGGCGTATCCAAGGCCACGACGCTCATCACCACTCAATTGAGAATTTTGCATAGAGCCGTTTCCCGATCGGTTCTAGCCAGAGGAGACAGTCCGGGAGCGGTGAACACCGAAGATTGTCTCATACTCGATCATATGGTGCGAGGGGTCAGGTTCAACCCCATCTCGTACATGATGGACCATATGATGTATATCTCCACTCGGTCGAGAGGAGAGATTCGAGTTGGCTCCTACATCACGGCCATTCTGGAGTGTGCCCAAGTGCAAGGGCTCGATACCCAGGGTCTCGTTGGAGGTTCGACCTCGATTAGCTATGGCACTCTAGCCCAAATGGCGATCTGCACGAAGGGTCCGAGACGGAACGACCCGTATGTTCTAGTAGATGGATTACCCTTATGGGAAGCTGACCAAGAGGATGCTCCCGAAGAAGGACCCTCAGACCCAGAGGTCCGCGAGCAGGCTCAGCACATCTACTCCCAGCTGTTGAGACAGGATGCTTCTATACCTGAGTCTTCACACGGCAGAAGAAGCACTCAGAACCAGGAGTCGATAGACCTGCAACATTTTTATTTGGAGTTCACTGACTACCAACGTGTGACTGATGAGAGATTTGCCCAGCAGGAGAGGCAGATCAATGAGGGCTTTGCAGCTCAGCGTGCTCACATTGATAGTCAGTACACAGCCTTACAGGCAGAGCTTCAGAGGTCTATCTCAGAGATGCAGAGGTCACTATCAGAGCAGCTGGATCAGTATTTCCGTCGTGGTCCCGACGAGCCTTGAGCTATCTATTTCTATTTTTTATTTTCTTCTTTCCGTTAGCTTTGTTTAGGATTTGATGTAATTTTGTATTTTGTATGACTCTGAATTTTATTTGGAATATTAAGTGTTTTAAGTGGTTATTATGAATGACGTATTATTATGTGATTTAATTGCATTTGAATGTTCGATTTAATTCGAGTTATTAGAATTTATGTTATGCTCCTCTTAACTAATTCCGAGTCCGGAAGAGAATCTGAGGACAGATTCTTCCTTGAGGAAAGAGTTTTCAAATTGGAAATTTTCAATAAAGGAAAACAACGTCTTATTAATTTTGATTATGATAATCAAAATACTTTTTCAGAAGATGAAAATTTCTTATCCACTTTGGAAATGGTTACTTCTCAAAAATAGTTTATAAAAATTTCACTCCTTATTGATGGTAATTATAGAAAGGAGTTTACAACACTCGTTGATAGTGGTGCAGATTTAAATTGCATTCAAGAAGGAACTATTCCTACTAGGTATTTTCATAAAACTACCCATTCTTTATGTTCTGCAAATGGTCAAAGAATGGAAATCAATTTTAAGATTCCAAAAGCTTATATTTGCAAAAATAAATTTTGCATTCCTACTAGTTTTGTATTAGTTAAACATATTACCAACCAATAGAGAAATCCTTGACGAAATGTCTATAGTATTGTGCTAATCCCAAGAAACTACGGATCTCTGTAGGAGTCTTAGGTCTCTCCCAATCCAGCACTGTCTCAATCTTCGAAGGATCTACCTCGATTCCCGTTCTAGATATGACATGACCTAACGATCAATCCAAAATTCGCATTTGCTGAACTTAGCAAACAACTGGTGCTCTCTCAAAGCTTGGGACCACGACGGAAATACTGATCCAGCTGCTCTGATAGTGACCTCTGCATCTCTGAGATAGACCTCTGAAGCTCGTACTTGTCCCAACTTATGCCTTCACTGAGTATCCTTTATACTCACCCCTCCTCATTTTGATTCTTACTTCAGGTCGACAACAGGCGTTGTCACCTTTCATGTCGGTTGGCAATAGCGGGTCGTGTGTCTTGGGTTTCGAGTCTGTTGGTATTGTCGGTAGTGTCCAACAACAGTCTGTCATTTATTATTTGAATTGAATCTCTCCATTAATTGAATTTCTATGTAGAATGGTGATATTACTGAATTATTAATTATGGTTTATGATAATTGATGCCCCATGTGGCTTGAACTGGTAAATTGATATTGTTTAGCTTCCGCACTCTGTTTGTTGTTATTGTCGTTGTTGTTGGGCCAGGGATGTTGTTGCCAGTGTAGATCGAGTGATTGCCGTTCGCCGTGATGGATTTTTGAATGGGGTGCATTCACCTCGTTTGGGAGTTCATCTCTGTGCGGATGTGGTGTCCTTTCTCCTCCTACGGAAAGGGGCGCTACAGGTAAAATGGTAATTTAATATGTAAGGCATAGGATTACGAATAAACGAATAACATTTAATCAATTACACAATAACTAAACATAGGAATCACTCAGGGGTAAAACTGTAGCTTCACGCCATTCATGTACAATTCATTTTAATCCACAATTCAATACAACTTATAGCTTTTCACAAAAGCTCAAAGCTACAAGCTATGATCTAATTCTATTCGTATCTCGAACGAGCCAAAACCTACAATACGACTATACAATGCACAACATCAATTTTCAACAATTCACAAATATCAATCAAGTTCGGGTTCACCACAATTCGGGTACAAACGACTAATTGAATAACGGAAATGGTTCAAATGTACAACTCTCGGAATAAAAGAAAAATGGTAAATCGAATAAGGATAATACCAATGCCATTAGAACCATCGCAACGAGGCCAAAAAACTTCTCGAAAGTGTCCTCGTCGGATTCCGACCGACCACCGTCGGTTGTTGCCGGACCGCCACCGATCCTTCGGATTATTGAACCCTTATACTATGTTGATCCTCTCATCGAGCTTGTCACTTCCCTCAAGTCCGTTTCTCGATCCGACAACCCACCGGAATTTAATTCCACTCCAAAGATCCAAAACTCTGGAATTCTAAGATTCGAAATTAATGAAAATCGGTGCAATAAATTCAGAAATTGACTTCAAAGTTGGCTTACCCACGTCGAGAAGGTTGGAAATCATCTCTTGGTCAATGGAAATGGTGGCCGGAAAAGCGCGAACCACAACATTGTCGCCGTGTCTCCGCCACGTGCCACCCAGCTCCGCCGTTGCGACGATTCACGCCACGATACCACTGCCATCTCCTTCGTCTCCTCAGTCCGGTCAAGACTACAGTAGTCCGCGACTGAGCCTCCACCGGAAACCGCCAAATCGCCACCGCTACCGTCGCGCCTGAAAATCGTCCATAGCGTCGCCGTCATCGCGAATCAGATATCGGCACCACCACTAATAGAATCCTCGTGAAAAACCGGTCAAGACTTGTGCCATGGCCGCCATCGAATGTCGTCGGAAGGTAACGACGGTGAGCTCCATCGTCGCGGATCATCGCACCACCATTGCTCCGCCATCGCTGTTCCAATCGCCGGGATAATGGTATGGTTGAGTTCGTCTCATCGAGACGGTCGATTCGACATATCATACGTGCGATTCCCAGAAGAAATGAGAAAAATCACATTTTGGGGTGTAGAGCTCTCGCGCGATCGCTGTGTGTGTGTGTTCTCTCATTTTTCTGTTATGCCTAAAACTTTACAAAATTACATATTATACCCTATTTTCAAAAAATGTGCCAAAAGTATAAAGTGTTGGAATTTAGCATACTTAGTGTCTGAATGACCGAAATTGAATGATTAACAAAGTGTGAGGTTCGTTTTGTGAAAATTTAATCATTTACGAAAAGTCAACTTTTGGTTGGGGCCTAAGTGTAAATATATTTTGGCTAAAAATATAATTCTTGAAAATATGATTTAATGAAATATGTTTGAACTTTAGAAAATATTTGGAACCTCAAAATACTTGTGCTTTTAAAATATGGGACTATAGTCCAATTGCACTGTTAATTACTAGATTAGATTACTCAGGCTGAAAATATAAATTTACCTAATTGACCCTAATTAGTGTTAAAGCGATGCAAATCGAATCCTTATTAATGCTTTGAGATTTTGAATGGACAAATCGATGATTCATGAAAAATCTTTAAATATAAATGGTGAAAAATGTAAAATCATGTAATGCGTCGGGACCATAAAGGGTCTGAATTTCGATAAACGTACCAATTTCCAAACATGGATATTTCGGGGCGTTACAATCTCCCCTCCTTATGAGAATCTGGTCCCCAGATTCTACCGCTTGAATAAAATCATCCTCTGCAAATCTTCCTTCATTTGACTTCAGTTTCTGAATATCGTTTCGTCCAACTGGGTGCTCTCCCATGATAGTCTGATTAATTCTTATGGCAGATGCACATCTAATGCACATCGTCCTGTCCATAATGACCAAGAAGGATAAAACCCCTATACGAGGTTCTTAGTCTGGTCTAGCTGATAGTTCAGAGTTCGCCTAACTATAGCTGATATTCTCGTTCACGTTAGTTCTGATCTTGACTGTCTTTCGGAGTATTCTTTCTGGTCTGATCCACCAAAGTCGATGGTATCCAGATCCGCGTATCAAAATCGCACCAGAGTTTCGCTCCTATTCGGCCAAGAACTCCTTGTCCTTAGCACTCTCGAATAATGCATAACGAGTCAATCGAATTCTATACTACTCACATATGATAACATAAACTAAAATCTAAGCAGTTAATAAAGCTAAATGCATTTATGACATGCGAATCACATTAGGCATTTAGAATGTATATAAAGAGCACAATTAATGCAATTAGGAATTTAAAAGCAATGAAAGTAAACAGATCAGGCTAAACACTTAACATATATATCAAACAAGTAAACACATAAGCTCATCTGATCTCCGAATGTGGTTTGAATTTCTCGTAGTCTGTAGCCGTTCTGTCTGATCATAAATTGAAGTCCTCAAGTTTATGATCCTCGAACTATATCCCCATTCGACATCTGACTCAGGCTAAGCTTCTTTATCTATTCTCTATTTCATAGATAGCTTGCCCGATATTTCATTCCCTCAAAACTTGCACTGGTTACCTTTGCTAACTTGTGATATGTTTCTTACCACTGTCTCGAAATCTGGGCTCGAATTGATTCCATTTCCGCTGTCACTTCTGGTTCTACTGTACCGCATCTAAGAGTGGAGTACGTAGTCCGTCAGGTAGTATCTCCAGAATGGTGAGATACTGATTGTATTTCGTAACCCATGCAATCTCAGTACTGTCTCTGTCCAAAAACGATCTTCCACTGGCATGATTCCTCTGTTAGTCTTGAGCTGTTTCACACTGCGTCCTTGAAGGTAAAGTACCCTTATCGTGATCCCGAACTTCAAACCCAAATCACTCTCGACCTTCTGAATCTATTCCTGGACCCATCTATCGGATGTCAGTCTTCTGAAATCACGTCATCATCTGTCTCCACATCATCGTCAATTGTAGTTTCTGTAGGTACATTTAGCCTCTTACCCAGGTTAAATATTTAATTTCGAATTAACTCTAGTGGAATCATAAAACTCACCATATTGCATCTCAAAATTTCCGAACCTTCCCTGAACTGCTCGTCGCTGGAATGGAAGTTTCTCCTAGTTGAGTTGTGTTGGTCTCTCTTGTTCAAGGTGTATGCTGCCCGACTTGCTTCGTCTGAATGGTACTGAAGTTGATAATCATAGCCTTCTACTATTTTCCTTTTTATGTTCCATTGTCACGGTTAGTTCCTCGGAGTCGATTGCAGTAAAAGATGAAGTGAAATTCGAAAGGCCCCTAACAAACTGTAGGTAGCACCTCGCTGATCCCAGTGCTTCTCACGTCAGCCTGTCTCTTGGTTTGATTTCAACTCATAGTAAATTCAGTCTCCGTGGGACCTGTTCCAACATCATTCTTGATAATAGCACATTCGAATGAATTACTTGTGTCAACCTTCGGTTGGCCCTGAAGATCATCTTAAATTAGTTGAATTAGGGGTTGCCTTTCTTATAGTACAGTCAGAAAACTCATCATTAACGTAGCATGTCAATACCTGGATGTAGTCTTGCACCACTATGCTGTAATACCTATCAAATATGCTGGTCATGCTCTCCCACATTCACGGATGATGCTCTTAGGTTAAAGCAGTACCAATGCTAAAACCCATAAACAAATTCACCCAAAGCAAAAAGGTAAGCACATAAATGAGAGATGCACACCTAAGGCAAGTTACAAGTGATGCTCTAATGCAACGCCTAACATGCTATGCATACCTTCCAACCTTTTGAGTATAGGACCAATCTTGTATGTTGCATCCATCAGGTCGGCATCCTTCAGTAAGGTCCTATCTCAAAGGAAATCGATGTTTGATAGTCCCTGCATCACTAAGTTACACTATGCATGTATGGTTTAGTTACTATGCAATCACACAACAGAAAATTCCACTTAAGCACGTAACAAAATTAAAGCACAAAAGAAGTAATCACATAAGCAGGTAAGTTAAGCAGTAAACAGATCACAGAAATACATAACGTAATTTAAGGTACTGCTGCAATTAACCATTTATGCATTCACTTTAAACAAGTAGATAACTTACAAAAGCACCAAAGCTCATAAGCATAACAGTTCAAACCAATACAAGTTCATGATCATAGAGAGAAGTTTAACATAGAAACAAATAAGCACTTAGTTCCTAAAGTCGTACGACCTAGACAGACACAACTCGACAAGACAACGGGACTCGGCTAGTACAACCTCAAACCCCACATCCACTTATGTCTGATTCCATCTCAGTATATCAAATGTAAGAGATCTAAAGTTGATGGCCATTCCAACAGAGATCTAACACAATTTAAATACTAATCGTTCTCGAACACTCGTGACTGCGAATCTCAAAGTCCTACTAGCATGCAACGACACAAATGACAAGATACCATGCATTCAGAGCTAGACCATTGGACCTTAAGAGCTCTAATACCAACTGTAATGGCACGTCCCCAGATACAATGCGACGCGACGTACCTCACCAAGTCACAGCCCATAACGAGAACAGAGGTCCGGCTACGGACCATAACCTGGCGAAGGTAACACAACTAGTAGGCGGATATTTGGAAATCGACAATAAATGCGGAAGCGAAAAGCAAAGACAAATAAACCTATCCCACTTAGGGAGATAGTAAACAATAAATTCAAAACGCAGTTATAAAGCCCATCGAGGCTAGCGAAAACAATAATCATAAATAACGAGCCATCAAGGCCAAGAATATGAATCTATATCTTTAACTTAATTCTTAAATGAATACAGGTGATAGTATGAAATAAGTCTACAAGGCTAGAGAATGCAGAACTCCACTATGACTCGACTTCCGCGTAGTAATAAAAACCTGAAATAAAATATGGGACGCAACGGGGGTTAGTCAAAGAGACTAAGTGAGGGGGCTATAATACATATATATTAATGAAAGCAGAATAAAGATTCACCATTTTTAAATGAAAAGAAAGCAACCAAAAATAAAGGTTTTGAATAATTTGGTGAATCGAATAATGTTCGCAATAATAATTAAAAGCTCGGCGAGACGAGCACTTGCCTCCAACTTTGCAATAATAAATAAATGAAATACCACCTTATGCCTCCCGTGTAAATCCAACTTTGCAACAACACAATACTCTGTGCAATGGTTAAAACCAACACACTTTCGGCTGAGGACAAGTCTATGCGACAAGATCCCGTCCGGCACAGGTACTCAAAAGGGTTGCCACTCCGGCCACACCCCGAGCTCCCGTAGTTTTGGAGATTAGTGGCACTGAGATCCAACGTAGACCCGCTGTCTATCCGATTTCACTCCGTACCCTAATGTCTGGGCCTAATAATGTAACTGTGGCACATAGGCCAATACTTGCATTTTGAAAGGTTTGTGCGGTCAAAGGGACCAATTTATAAATCCAAGTTTTGCCTCTTTTCGAGCTAAATGGTTCTCAAAGAGTTATTATATAATAGTTTTGGTATTAAAGCATTTTTCTCGAACTCATTAAGATAATCTGGTTTTCAAATAGCTAATATGTATAATATAAGTTGGGAAGAAAACATTAAAAGTATAAAAAACAAAGCTTTGGGTTTATATTGAATATCTATATATATGTAAGAAAACTGAACTCAGAAAAGAAACCCCACCTGGACAACTATGCAAAAAGAGAAGAGGAAATGACCAACTACTCCTCGGGAGGAATAACACCTGAAAATGCAGTCAAAACACAACCACATAAGACGACAAGACGACGTATCCCTTAAGTTACAATATTAAAGCACTTATGGAAGCCACAAACGACCAAATAAGCAAATATACCAAATTCTCAATTAAAACGAATGAAGTATCGAATTAAGAAATGGGGTTCATGCTTGTATAAATTAACTACAACTGAGCACATATAACACATTTGATACATGTAATTGCATATAAGCATATCACTTATGTTTCGTGTAATTGACTAGCAAACACGCGATGTCTAAAAGTAACTATATGATCATTTGGCAATATGGGACAATCAAGAGTAAAATGGTAGTTTAATATGCAAGGCATAGGATTATGAATAAACGAATAACATTTAATCAATTACACAATAAGTAAACATAGGAATCACTCAGGGGTAAAAGTGTAGCTTCACGTCATTCATGCACAATTCATTTTAATCCACAATTCAATACAACTTATAGCTTTTCACAAAAGCTCAAAAGCTACAAGCTATGATCTAATTCTAATCATCTCTCGAATGAGCCAAACCCTACAATACGACTATACAATGCACATCAATTTTCAACAATTCACAAATATCAATCAAGTTCGGGTTCACCACAATTTAGGAACAAACGACTAAATTCATACAATTCCAATTGAATAACGGAAACAGTTCAAACGTACAACTCTCGGAATAAAACAAAAATGGTAAATCGAATAAGGATAATACTAATGCCATTAGAACCATCGCGACGAGGCGAGAAAATTGCTCGAAAGTGTCCTCGCCGGATTCCGACCGACCACCGCCGACCGCCGCCTAACCGCCACCGATCCACCACCTCGGATTATCGAACGCTTATACTATGTCGATCCTGTCATCGAGCCCGTCACTTCCCTCAAGTCCGTTTCTCGATCCAACAACCACCGGAATTTAATTCCACTCTGAAGCTCCAAAACCCTAGAATTCTATGATTTGAAATTAATGAAAATCGGTGCAATAAATTCAGAAATTTACTTCAAAATTGGCTTACCCACGTCGAGAAGGTTGGAAATCGTCTCTTGGTCAATGGAAATGGTGGCCAGAAAAGCCTGAACCACCACCTTGCTCTGCCGTCGCAACGATTCACGCCGCGACACCACTGCTATCTTCTTCGTCTCCTCAGTCCGGTCAAGACTACGGTGGTCCGCGATTGAGCCTCCACCAGAAACTGCCAAATCGCCACCTCTACCATCGCGCCGGAAAATTGTCCATAGCATCGTTGTCATCGCAAATCAGACGTCGGCACCACCACCAATAGAATCCTCATGAAAAACCGGTCAAGACCCATGCCATGGCCGCCGTCGAACGTCGCCGGAAGGTCGCGACGGTGAGCTCCATCGTTGCGGATCTTCGCGCCACTATTGCGCCACCATCGCTGCTCGAATCACCAGGATAATGGTATGGTTGAGTTCGTATCGTCGAGACGGTCGATTCAACATATCATACACGCGATTCCGAGAAGAAATGAGAAAAATCACATTTTGGGGTGGAGAGCTCTCGTGTGATCGCTATGTGTGTGCGTTCTCTCATTTTTCAGTTATGCCCCAAACCTTACAAAATTACATATTATACCCTATTTTCGAAAAATGTGCCAAAAGTATAAAGTGTCGGAATTTAGCATACTTAGTGTCAAAATGACCGAAATTGAATACTTAACAAAGTGTGAGGTTCGTTTTGTGAAAATTTAATCATTTATGAAAAGTCACTTTTGGGTGGGGCCAAAGTGTAAAAATATTTTGGCTAAAAATACAATTCTTGAAAATATGATTTAATGAAATATGTTTGAACTTTAGAAAATATTTGGAACCTCAAAATACTTCTAGTTTTAAAATATGGGACTACAGTCCAATTGCACTGTTAATTACTAGATTAGATTACTCAGGTTAAAAATATAAATTTACCAAATTGACCCTAATTAGTGTTAAAGCGATGAAAATTGAATTCTTATTAATGCTTGATATTTTAAATGCAGAAATCGATGATTCATCAAAAATCTTTAAATACAAATGTTGAAAAATGTAAGATAATGTAATGCGTCGGGACATTTCGGGGTGTTACAGTAGAGTCTGTCGAAGAGAGTATACACGAAGAAAGAGTACACAACGAATAACTATAGACACATATATGATCATGTAAGGTACCAAATACTGAAAACGTTTTAAACATATAATCACGTACATAGCAAACAAGCAAGTAATTAGTTTAAACATTCTGATAACATTTATACACATAATATTTAAACATCCTACGAACATTTAGACACAAAATAGTTAAACGACTTCAGGTCCGAACAAAACAACGAGTTACAACTAACGGAATTAAGATGTATATAACAAAAGAAATGATAGATAAGCTAGGATCTTGGGGCATCGGGTCACTGCGGGAAATGATGCTCGAAAGACCGGTAATCGTGGCCTGCATGTCTATAAACGATCGCTGGATCGGGTTCAGTCTCACATCGAAACTCCATGGTCTGACGACAAAACTTCACGAACTCTGAATAGAACTGATGAAGATTAACCGGTACTTGGCCGGAAACTGAAGTTCCGACTCCTGAAGTCTCTGGTATATCCCCAAGGGCAGGTGAGACCTACTCATGCTGCTGGGGACATTCCTCTGCAATCTCACCACCCATTCTCCGACTCCAACTCTGTCCTGTCCGTCACCGTCTCTTGCGGCATGGTTGGCACGCAAAAAGTAGGGACCTGATCGACCCTCTCTTGGACAGATCTTCTCCAAAGCTAATGTGGTAAAGCTAATCCTGATACCTCTTGCTACTGGGGTAGCTAAATCAAACTCGGGAACCTCGATTCACTCAAGGATCGCTGTGGCATAAGATCCGATCCTAATCTCAATGTTCTCATCATGGCATGAAACTTGGTAGGAGCTCGAGATTCACAAGTGACACTAGGTAAATCGGTCTCGATACAACAAAGAAAACTGTCAAACCGACACTCTCAAGGTATGGGGCTATACCGTGTCCAAGTCCCAATTCGTTCATCGCATCCATGTCCAAGAACTGAGACAGACTAATCGGTCGTCCTATTATTCCGCTGAAGATTCTCTCTCTGGCATCACTTTCAAACTCCACTTCATAACCTTCCGGTTGCACTTGGTTGAGTCGACGTCTTCCAGGCACTCTTGTATCGAACACTTGGCGTGCGTACTTCGGCTTTAGATTTGCGTAGATCGAGAACTCGGATGAACCTAAATACCAACTAAAATAGAGAACACACGAGGAAAAACACACTGGATCAAACGAATCAGAAATCTGTGCGAACCATCTAAACACGAAAATAGGGATGCACATTCAAAAGCACACCTTCTTGTCCATAATGACCAAGAACGGAAATCCCAATACAAGGTCTTCAGTCTGCTGTAACTGAAAGCTCGTTGTTCCTCTAGTCAAGTTCGACATCCAGATGCATGTCGGTTCTCACTCTGGCTATCTTTAGAAGTACTCTCCTTCAAACTCGATCTGTCAAAGTCGATGCTATCCAAACTCGCATAACGCTCCCGCAACAGAATCGATCATAGTCGGTCAAGAACTCCGTGTCCTTAGCACTCTCTAATAGCGTATAATGAAATTATCGAATTCTACACCATCCACACAGAGATCATATAAGGACTAAGCAACTAATCATGCAATTAATACAAGTATGAATTTAAAAGCAGTTAAACACGTAAGTCGTATATAACTATTAACAGATATTTAAAAACAATTATCATTTGAAATAAATAACTAGATGAATGCTATGATAATGCAATGTACCTTCACCCGTGTAACGACCCAAAATTTCAGAATAATTATGCGACCCCTCGTTGAATTTTAAATGTAAAGATTACCTTTGTTAGCTAATTTTGTTTTATTTTCAAATCTTTATTCTCTCATAATTACCTTTTCACCCTTCGAATTTCCTTTAATCTCATTCGAACCCCACACCCTCTTTCCTCACTTGCACCCCTTTGTGCACACTCTTGAATACTTTGCACCCTCTTGGACACTCACCCACACCCCCCAAAACCGAGAGAGAGAGATAGAGAAGAAGAAGAAAGCACGAGGAAGAAAAGAGAAGGAAGGAGGAAGAAGAGGAAAAAGCTCACCCCGAACCCGTCGTTTGATCCCTCGAAATTCCGAGAACACCTCGACGATCCTCGTCCGATTCTCTACCGGTAACCTTCTTCCACATTTTCATTTCGTCCATTAAATCTCGTTATATGCTAGCGTTTGTAGAAATTGTTTATTTTTGCAATTTGATGGGTTTGTATGATTTAGTTCACCATTTTTCGTGTTGTTCGGATTAAATGATAACCCTTAATGTGCTTAATGCATGAGGGGAATTTTAAGTGTTGATTTTAGCTCTAGAATCCGCCATGAAAGATTTTGTGTTGAAACCCTCGCGAGATACCTAAAAATCGCGATTCTGCACCTGAAAGTGGAACCGCACGGGTTTACGCACGGTTTTGGCAAGCCGGTGCGCAAGCCAGTGCGCTCCCTTTAACACCTGCACCGGCCAGCGCACCCTGGTGCGCAAGCCAGTGCGCAAGCCTTTCAGCCTGCACGGTCTTGAGGTTGTCTTCAAGACCGTGCATAGCCCAGTGCCCGAGCCCGTGCGTATGCCTTAACCATTTTTCAGACCTCTTTCCTTAATTGCTCACGGCAATTTGGTCAAATGGTCAAAAATAAAAGTTGACTCTTTGCATACGACCTCCTAAAATCAAACCGATTTCACCTATAGCTTCCATATGATTCAAGGATTAATATTTTGCAAAGTTTTCAAAATTTTGCTCTCGTTCAGGCCTTGAATAGTGCCTTTTTCGTTTAGGACTTTCTCCCTAATTTTTGAATGTTGTCCGAATGATCCGAAATTTGCATGAGTGCTTCTTTACATTATATTATGCATGAATGTGAAGTTAGAATTTCAATTGAGCATGTTTAGCACCATTAATTATATGCATTCCCTTTAATTGATCTAATTGCATTTTTACTTTTAATTTTAATTGCTAAGTGATTTTATTTGGCCTTTCATGTATTGTAACTTCCTGAGAGTCGTGTGTCGTGTATTGTCTTGATTGGTTTTGTCGTCTGTCAGTTTCAGGCCGCTCTCTCAAGGATTTGCTTGAACTGTCTTGTCTTTCCCCGTGCTTCCAGGTGAGGGTTTTAAGATGTTTTCACTGGAGTACGAATCCTTTTATTCATTGCGAAATAACTACCCGTACGTGCTCATAATGCTTTGTTTCCTCATCGGGCGAAGGTTGATTGTTTCGAGAAGAAGGTTATTCTGGGTTCCAATGAGGTTAAGGGTTTCCGATCAGGAGAAGGTCCGTATATCTCTATGATGGAAGCCAAGAAGCTCGTTCAGAAAGAAGAAGCTACGTGCTTTATAGCTTACCTTCTCAACCGTCCGAAAGACCAGACGAAGATCGAGGAAACGCCCGTGGTCAATGAATTCACTGACGTGTTCCCCGAGAATCTGGAATTCTTGCCACCGGATCGGGATATAGAGTTCGTGATTGACCTAGTTCCAGGAGCCGAGCCTTATTCGAAGTCGCCGTACCGAATGGATCCTGCCGAGTTGAAAGAATTGAAGAACCAACTCGATGAACTTCTTTCTGTTGGATATATCCGACCGAGTGCCTCGCCTTGGGGTGCTCCAGTCTTGTTCGTGAAGAAGAAGGATGGTACACTTCGCATGTGTATTGATTACCGAGAATTGAACAGGATGACAGTGAAGAACAAGTATCCTTTACCTCATATCGAGGAATTTGTAGCGGGCGCCCCAAACGGGTAACGCACGCCCCGCACCGAGCCTCAATCCGAAGCCGAAACAGAAATCCGACCCTAAATTGAAACCCGGCGAACGGCAAACCGATTTACTCAATCACTAGGCGGGGCTTTTGTAAAACAATAGACGACAACAATGCGGGAGCGGAAGCAACAACCAAACCAAATTCTATATAGCAACATTCAAAGCAGCTCAATTGCACAAATAATTAAAGCTCACCAAGGCTAGCGGAATTCAATTACTATAATATAATAAACGGGTTCGATACAATATCCCGGTGACACCCAATAACGGGTTCAATATATCAATCCCGATAACATATACATATAACCTAATCATGAACTTAAAACAATCTAGAAAGGAACAATCACCGAAAAGAAAGAAAACCCGCGAAACAAAACTGACGATGCCCACCTAGTTACCCCCTGAAACAGATAAGGTTAAAAGCAGGGAGGGTTAGTCAAATGACTAAGTGAGGGAAAAAATGGGAATACATACATAATAACATACAAGAATAAATCACCATTTTAACTTAAAAGAAAACAAACGTAAGAGAAGGATTTTCATAAACATTCGGTGATTTATCATAACATATCATAACGGGACATATCATAATACTCGGCGAGACGAGCCCTCAACTCCTCATATCATATCATAACATACCTGAAAACCATACCAACCTTATTCCTCCCATGTAGCAAAAGGACCGCTAAATCCAACTGCTCTATAGGCATAATAGCCTATCTCACGGTTGACACGAAGTCTCCGTCGCAGGAGCACAAAGGTTGCCACTCCGGCCTCACCCGTGCTCCCGGTAAACATGGAGCAAGCTACCGAATTCCACCGTAGACCCACTGTCTATCCGGCTTCATCCGATCGCCATACACCGGGGCCCACAAAGACATAACGGACACACATATCATATCTCGCATTTTTCATAACTATCATTTTCCTATTAAAATAGGAATCAAGACATTTCGGGGAGGGCCAAAAGGGCCGTTTGAGACAGGCGATGTAACGGTAGGAAACGCAACCGGTTGTTCCATCGTCCTGGGGGAGAAACCCGCCCTAACGACTTCACTCAACGAGAAGGTTTCCAAACCCAAAAATTTCATTTAAATCGAAACATAGTTCGCTTGTCTCTTTTTGAAAACATTTCGAAATCATCTACATAATAGTCATTTGATATCAAATCCGTTGTTCTTAAACTTCATAAAAGTAATAAGAATAAAGTATTTACTAAGTATAGTAATACGGGATGAAAACGTAAATTATACATGCGAGGCTTATTTAGTGAGGCTTAACAATACATATCTACATAATACGGAATAACAACGGAAACCTCACCTGGCGACAACCCAAAAGAAAGCCCAAAACGGAAACGAGCAACCTAATCCACGAGAGTGGAACCTGCAACTGACAAATGACATAACCAAGTAAGACATACGACGACGCACGGCTCATACGAAAGCATAGAAACACGTAAAAGCACGTTATACAATCACATAAAACACTTAGGTTCAATTATCAAACATAACGAAGTAATTCATGCATTTAAAAATGCAAATCAAATCCAAATGCAACGAAACTTTATGGACATGCTTAAATTATCATAAAGGAGTATGCATTCGAATTTTGGGAAAATCAGACTTCACATGCAAAAGTTAGAAAATTTAACGAAAACTTAAAACATACTATTCATAGACCCGAACATGCTATAAATTCATAAATCATACGATTCATATCTATTTCATATATATCGAATACACGAGCGAAGAAAGAATTCAGAAAAGACGAGCCTCGAAGGGACCCGTAGGCTAAAATTGCCCCTGACTTACAGAAGGTCACGGAGCTGTTCATGCCGGTCCACCCGGGCTCGTGCACACGGCCTTGACCAAGGCCGTGTGCACACCAAAAGACACGCACGGCCTCTTGCACACGGCCTCAAGGCCGTGTGCACAAGGCCGTGCACCATGCACCATGCGCACGGTCTCTTGCACGGCCGTGCAAGAGGCCGTGTACCTCCACACGGGCTTGCCACACCCCGTGTGCAAAGCCCGTGTGCGTCGAGAAAGAGCAGAAACTCGCAGAACATCAAAAACCAACGCGAAATCAAACCAAAATTCAACATTTAATCGATTAATCATGCAAATCAATCCCTAATCCTCACATATAAACATCTACAACATATAATCTACATATAGAAACGATAAACACGAAAATCCATCCACAATTTCTATCAAAATCAAATAAAACCTAATATATAATCTACTATAAACAAAACGAGAAATACGAGGAATAGGGGACATTAAACGAGAGGGACGTAAAAGGCTTACTCGTAGAAGAGATCGTGGGGAGTTCGTAGGCGTAAACGGTTCGAAAATCGGTCGGGAAACGAGGTCAGAACGATCGTTTGAATCTCTTCCTTCTCTTTCTCTTCTTCTTCTCTTTTCTTTTCTTTTTCCTTTGCTGTTTACGTGAATGAGGTGAGAGGGAGAGAGTTGAGAGTTAGTCAAATAATTTGACTAGGGTTTAAAATCGAAAGGGCAAATCCGTAATTTCGTAAAATAAGTTCAAAAACTCACATTGTCTAAATAACACATAATTACAGTCAAAATTCATATTATTAAACGCACATTGACAATTCGTAATTTAAATATTAAAAATCACTCATATACGAAATTGTTATAAAATCATATAATAATTATTAAAATAAATAATGAATCGCGCAACAAACTCGATTCGGGTTCCCGGTTCATACACGAATTTTTGGGGCGTTACAATCACCCCTCCTTATGAGAATCTGGTCCCCAGATTCTACTGATTAGAGTTAAACAACTCTGGGTGAAACTTACGCGTCTTCATTCGGATCTCTCACGAAGCTCCTTCGACTGTCTGATTCATTCAAGGGACTCGCTAGGAGATATTTTGTGGATTGCACAACTCCAAGCCTGTTCGGGGTTCTTGTAAGTAGCTTTTCAGTAGAACTTGAGCTATCTCCATTTATTGTCGAAAGGCCTGAATCCGATCGACAGCACCTTGGAGAAATCCCAGATAAACCTGTAACAGTAATTACCATCTTAAACCTTCAGTAGTCCAGACACGAAGTCCATGGTGAATCCATTCCCAATCCCACATAGGGGTATGCAGTAGTCATAGCTAACTCCTTAGTCTTTGATGCTCGGCTTTGATCTGCTGGCAAGCCAGGTATCTCTTGACTTAATCGAGTAAATCTCTTTCTTTCGACTCTTCGAATCATGGGTCCGGGACTTATATTGGGAAGTATTGGGGTTACCAACACAAAGTTGAAACTTTGGATTATTCTTCGCTCGAATTGTCTGACTCGGGATCCATTCTTTTGCAGACTAGGCATTTTAGATTCTTCAACCCAATTCTGACTGGGTCGCAAGGCTATGAATGAAATTATCGAAATTGGTGCAAGTCCAATTCGGTTTAGCCTCACTTTGTGACATGCTCGTGATTTGGTTCAAAGTACCAACTAAGATATGCGCTTTTCCCAAGGGACACTGATTCTTGTAATCTTAGTCCTCAAACATTTTCCATTAACGACATTGGGGTTGGTTCAACTCCTCCTGAGTTAACACTTGTTAAACTCTCATAATCTGTGGGGATGTCAACAAATTCCATAAGAGATAGTGGCAACGCTTCAGCCAATCCTCTCCTATAGTAGCTAGTGCAATGTCATGAGGGGATACTTTCTGGTTGATTTTAGCTTCCCGAGCATGAGCTATGGTTTCTTCATTAGTACCATTCACTAATTCAACCTTTCATGTGACGCATTCCCACTCACGACGATTCCTTCGATGATTCCTTCGGAATCCCTTGAGCAGGGTTAATATTGAAGTTGTAGTTAATCTCTTCTCGACTCCTAAGAACAAGTCTTACAGAGATCGTCCATTCGAGTTCGTTTTTTTTCCCGTTGACTCAAGCAACGGGGTTGCAAGCTTAGAGAAATTCCACTCGAAGTCTTGGTTTGTTCCCATTCCAGTACTGCTCAAATCTTCAAAGATCCTCCTTCTCTTCTCACTCCGGATCCGAAATGACTTAAAAGGTCACTAAGTCGATCCAGATTTCACATCCGTTAGGTGGGGCAACTAGCAGGTGCCCGTTGTTTTCTGGCGTACCATACGGAGGTGTTCTACGTTCTTCCTCTAATCTCGAGGACACCAAGGTGACTCCTTAGGAAGCAACAACTAACTCACTACGATATGAACGGGGTCCATTGTAGCGGGCGCCCCAAGCGGGTAACGCACGCCCCGCACCGAGCCCCGACTCGGAACCGAAATGGGATCCGACCCGAACCAAAACCCGGCGAACGGAAAGCATTTACTCAATAACTAGGCGGGGATTTCAAAACAACGAAAGGACAGAAGTGCGGAAGCGAAATAAACGAAACATAAATAATTACACAAGTATCAAAGCCCACCAAGGCTAACGAAATTCCATTAATTAAATAACAAACGGGTTCGATACAATATCCCGATAATAATATCATAACGGGTTCAATATTTATACATAATCCCGAATACAAACTAATTAAATCCTAATATCGTAAAATATAAAAATAAAAGCCATACGGGAAAGAGTTATACATGAGCAAAAATTAATGCAACTCTAAAACGCGACGACGACGACGCAGATCCCGCCTAGTGTCCTGAAACCAGTACAGGGGTAAAATAGAGGGGGTTAGTCAAACGACTAAGTGAGGAGGGAATAATAATGTATATCGTAAAACGGAAGTAAATCACCAAATTTTTAAACTTAAAAGAAATCAACATAAAAGAAAGGTTTTCGTAATCGGGTGGTGATTTAACATAAAACATAACATATCTAATGACTCGGCGAGTCGAGTCCTGAACTCCAATATCCAAACATAAAAAACCGGAAACCACCCTTATGCCTCCAATGTAGACAGACCGCTAAATCCGAACTACTCGTAACTGACGGGAATAACTCAGGTACTCAAAAGGGCTGCCACTCCGGCCTCACCCCGAGCTCCCAAATGGAGGAAACCATAGGATTTACGCCTTAGACCCGACGTCTACCGACTTCGTCCTATCGCTCTTACTCCGGGCCCAAACGATCATGCATACAGTTCATAACTCGCTTTTCAAAACATTTCGGGTTGGCCAAAAGACCGTTCGAGACATGACATATGCGAGGCCGAAGGCCAAAGTTCGCCTTAGAAAACAAAAGGTTTTACATGTCTCTTTCGTAAACATTTCAAAGTCTATACGTAGTACTTTTCATATCAAATCATTTTCGATAAATCAAATGAACATAATAATCATAAATATCTATTAAGTATATATATATAAACGGTGTGAAAACAAAACATAAATGTGGCTTATATCGGGAGAGGCTTATTTATATATATATACGTAGCAATACTGGAATCAGAAAAGGAAAGCCTCACCTGGTTGCTATGCAAAAAGAAGAGCAAAAAAGCAAGAACTGGCGCTACTCCACGGGAGTATCGTCTGCAAAAATACCAAGACACAACCAATTAAGACTAAAGACGACGCACGGCTTATACGAAAGTATTAAAACACATAGGAGCACGTTATACAATTAAATCAATCACTTAAGTTCAAATTATCAAACGAAAACAGAGTAATTCATGCATTTAAAAATGTAAATCAAGTCCAAATACAACGAAACTTTACGGACATGCTTAAATTATCATAAAGAAGTATGCATTCGAATTTCGAGAAAATCGGAATTCACATGCAAAAGTTAGAAAATTTGACGAAAACTTAAAACGCACTATTCATATATCCGAACATGTCGTAAATTCATAAATCATGTAATTCCTATCTATATCATATATATCGAATACACGAGCGAAGAAAGAATTCGTAAAAGACGAGCCGAAGCGGGACCCGTAGGCCAAATTGTGCCCTGACTAACAGAAGGTCAGGGCACTGTTCGACCAGGCCACACGGCCTTGTGCACGGCCGTGTGGAGAGGCCGTGCACGATCAAGAAACGCGCACGGCCTCATGCACACGGCCTCAAGGCCGTGTGCACCAGCCCGTGTGCGATTCCTCACGCGCACGGCCTCATGCACACGGCCTCGAGGCCGTGTGCACAAGCCCGTGTGCGATCAAAATGAGCAGAAACTCGCAGACAGAAAATCATACGCAAAAATCAAACCCTAATCCAACAATTAATCACTAAAACATGCAAATCAAACCCTAATTCTCACATATAATCATCTACAATACATAAGCTATACGTAGAAACAATAAACACGAAAATCCATCCACAATTTCTATCAAAATCGTATAAAAACCTAAATTATTCAACTATATTCAAAAATCCAAAAATCGAAGTAATGAAGGCATTAAATGAAAAATTTCGAGAGAGCATACACGCAGATGAGATCGCGAGGAGTTCGTAGACGTAAACGGCTCGAAAATCCGTCGGGAAACGGAGTCGGAACGATCGTTGGAATCTCTTTCTTCTTTCTTCTCTTTTTCTCTCTTTTTCTTTCTTCTCCTTTTCTTTTTTGTGCGTGAATGGAATAGAGAGGGAGAGAGATTGACTTAGTCAAATCTTGACTAAGGTTTAGAAATCGAAGGGGCAAAGTCGTAATTTTGCAAAATAAGTTCGAAAACTCACGTTGTCCAAATAACATGTAATTATAGTCAAAATTCATATTATTAAACGCACATTGACAATTTGTAATTTAAATACAGAATTCATTCATATACGAATTAATTCTAAAATTACATAATAAATATCAAATAAAATAATAATTGCGCAAATATTCGATTCGAACATACAGATTTATAATTCGGATTTTCGGGGCGTTACATCCATCAAGTCGCAAAGCACTTGTCAGTACTAGAGGCAGACATACGAATTCAAGACGTCTACATCAGGCACTGAAAGCTGTCTTCAGAACATATTCGTCTCGAGCACAAAGCTGATGATACCCTAATCAAATGTTGTTCAGACAAAATCCTTGATCTCAAAGCATATCGGACATTCCTTCATCGACGGTAGAGAATACTTACCTTCGTTAATATTCTGTGCAACTCTCGGTGAACAATACACACAGGAAGTGCACTATCTTCTTTCTCTACAAGTAACGTTGGAGTACCCCAGATCAAGACACTCGTTCGGGCACGTTCAAGGGAGGGAAGTTCATCAAGTCGGTTTCTCGATTCTGTCAGATCGGCAGAATCCATTCGGTTAGGCGACTTCGACCACGGTTCGACTTCTTAGAGTTAGATCTTTCACAAACCATACATTCCGATCTAATCGCAAGAGCTCTCAGACTCTCGGGAAGTACGTCTGTGAATTCTATGACCAACTTGGTTCTCTGGACTTAGTCAAGTCCAAAATAATCCTTTGCTGGCAACTTGGTCAAATCTGCTGCTAACGGTTCCTTCGATGATAAACGGCAGCACGCGCACGAATCGCAATTGTCCTCCAATCCGGCAACAAAGAAATAGAAAGAGAAACATGCAAAGAATCCAACATGCACACGCACAAGTACAGCAATGAAAAGCGCAACAAGTGAGTGTAAACCACTTGAATTATAAAATGCATGTATCGAATGCCAATTAATATTTGTACCTTGCACCGAAGCATTCGGATCTAAGTTCTCCTCGACTGTCTCGATCTTTTCTTCCTCGTGCAATTTGCGCGGAGATGGAAGGGACTTCCACATGAGAAGCAACGTCCAGCTTTCTTTCGGCATTCCGACTCTTGATGGTCTCTTTGGCAAAAGCCCCATACAGGTCGTAGGGCTCCCTGCGGTTGGGGAGGTGCATTCTGCTTCGATGAAGACACTTGGGAGGTCTTCTTTCCGAAAGATGGCCCTGAAGGTGTAAATGGCCTCTTAGAACTCGCTGGAGGGTACTGAACGGTGGTAGTGGCAAGAATAGGACTCGGTCCCATTAGGTTGAGTTCAGACTCAATATGCAGAGCCATTTCCACTGCGTCGGTATAATCATTGAGGTCGGACCACCATCATAGCCTTTCTGATCTTGTAAGTCAATCCCTCTACAAACTGGCGAGTCTTCCTCTGCTCGTCGGCGACCATATACGGGCAGTGAATAATAAGTCTAGAGAAATGAGCCTCGTACTGGTCAACGGATGAAGTACCCTGCTTGAGAGCCAGGAACTCTCGCTCACGTCGCTGTCGGACCAGCAACGGAATATACTTGGCCCGAAACTCAACTAAGAATTGATCCTAAGTCGGGACCACATGCTCTTGCTGCCATCGCTGCTCGATACGGGCCCACCAGTCATGTGCAGCTCCTGTCATCTGATACATTGCTAATTCGACCCTCTCAGGGTCCGGACATTCCATTACTCTGAACCTCTTCTCCATTGCCGCTATCCAAGATTCGGCAATAACATCATCGGGGGCACCCTCGAACTGTGGAGGGTGGAGTTTAAGGAACCTGCTCATCTCTGTCTCGGGGGCAGGTGGTGGTGTTGCTCGGTTGGTATTAACCATAAACTTCCCTAAGGCTTCCATAAATTGTGCTGGTGTCGGAACACCTGGAGGCGGACCATTTGTTCTTCACTGTCATCCGGTTCAGCTCTCGGTAGTCGATGCACATTCTCAGCGTGCCATCCTTCTTCCTTACAAACAAAACTGGTGCACCCCAAGGAGAGATGCTCGGTCTAATGTAACCACTCTCAAGAAACTCTTCAAGTTTCATCTTAAGTTCCTTCAACTAGGCGGGAGCCACCCTGTACGGAGTCTTTGAATAAGGCTTCGATCCCGGGGCAAGATCGACTATGAACTCGATGTCACGATCGGGGGGTAAAGAGTTCAAACTCTCGGGAAAGACATCTTGGAAGTTCTTAACCACTTCCGAGTCCTCAAGCTTCCGTTGTTCTTTCGGTCGGTTAAGCAGGTAAGCGACGAAAGCCTGAGCTCCCTGTAACGACCCAAATATTTTAATTATATTATTAATTATTACGCGAATTCTTTCTTGCCTAATTTCTCGATCTATCCAATTGGATTAATTAATCTTGTGGAAAAGATTGATTTAACCTATCTTTTAAATACCCTCAATTACTTAAATTACATAAATGCCCTTGAAAGCCTAAATGACCATTTTACCCCCCCGAGATATTTTCCTAAATATCTACCTATCTCTCATTCTCTCATTACACACAAAGAAAGAAAAAGAACAAAGGAAGGAGAAAGAAGGGAAACTTCCCGACGCCCTACCGAGCCCGTTTCTCGCCCGATCGACGAGCCGTGAAAACCCGAACAATCCTCACTACATTCTCTACCGGTAATCCTTTTACCCCATTTCATTTTGTTCCCTCTTCATTATGATTTTCGTGGCTTTTGTATAAGAATTTTATTATATTAGGATTTTCGTGTTTAGGAAGAATTAGTTGACCATTTTACGTGATTCTTGTGCCTATGTGTAGCTTATATGATATATATGATTATATGTGAGAATTAGGATGATTTATGGAGTAAATTAGGAGATGTATGAATTTATACGTTGATTTCGCGTGTGAGGTTTCGCGATCTGCTGAGTCTGCTGCTCAGTAGATCCACACGGGCGAACGCACGGTCTTGATCAAGACCGTGCAAGAGGCCGTGCGCAGCCCTTTTCAACCTGCACGGGCTTGAGCCCGTGCATAGGCCCGTGCGCAGGCCCGTTTGCACCTGCATGGTCTTGGCACCGTGCTCAAGACCGTACGTGAGGCCGTGCACCTCTATTTGTGCTTGCACCGGCTTGCCAAGCCAGTGCGTTGGCCGGTGCAACCTACTTAGTGGATTTTCTAGCCTTTTCCTTTCTTGCACTTCGGGAATTGGGTCAACCCCACTCATTTAAATGTTGACTTTTCACATAAGACCTCCTAAAATTAATCTGATTTCACCTATAGCTTCCTTGAGCTTCGGGATTTGATATTCTTCATAATTTACAATTTATCCGACCCTATTTGACCGTCAATTGACACCTTTCTCGTTTAGGGATTTATCCCACCTTTTCCGTTCCTTATCCGTTCGATCCCGTATTCGCGAGAGAGCGTCCTTATATTATTTTAAGCATGCCTATGTGCCCTAATTGCGTTTTAGCATGTCTTTGATATTTAATTTCTAATGTTCTCCCATTAATTATAACTGCATTACTACTCCTTTAAATGTTGTTCCCTATTTTATATATCCTTACATGTTAAATTATCTGACTTTCCATATTGCACCTGTAGCATGAGTGGAGTTTATATGAATTGCCATGCGTCATCTGTTGTCTTGTGTCTTGCTTTTAGTATTGTCGGTCTTGTTTTCATCCTCTAGGCCCTGTGTATTACAGGTGGGACCAACGAGGGAGAAACTTGACTACCGCTTGCTTTAATACTGTCGTGTTGAGCCAGGTAAGGGTTTTAAATTGTTTTCAACTGGAGTAAGAACATAGTTACTTAGGTTTGCGAAATAAACCACTATCCCGCTTTCTTATTACTTGTTGTATTGCCTTTACTATTTCTCTATATGCTTAGTCAAACCGTCTTGATAGCAAACCAAAATGTTTTAAATACTTTCAACTAGAGGCAAGGAAAACCTATTTGTTTTAAATGCGAACTTTGGTCTCTCGACCTCGCAATTATAACCTTGTCTCGAATGGCCCCTTTGGCCTCCCACACCCCGATGTCCTACTTTCGAATGGCCCTTTTGGCCACCCAAACTATCATGGATTTCAAAAGCGAGCCATAGATTGATTAATGATTTGGGCCCGGGGTATACAGGAGGTGAGCCTGGGGACGAGCGTCTAGGGCAAATCCCGATGTATACTTCTAGCGTGTTAACTTGGGCCGGCTAGGAGGTTGGCTAGCCTAAGTTGATGCGAATGGTGGTGCTAACCGCGTCTCCTTAAATTCTGATACGGTGGTGCTAATCGCGTCTCCTTAAATTCTGATGGTACCAATTGTTGGTGGTGGAGTACTTGACTATATGCTTGCATGATTTTCAATTGGGAGTTATAAGGAGAGGGCCCGTTCTCGCCAGGACACATTATTGCATGATTTATTGCATTTATTGCTTGTCTAATTGTTTTACGGCTTTCGTTACAAGTCGAAGCACATTCTGGTTTTCTTCATATATCATATGTATTTCCCTATATATATATATAAAACCCGGAAGCGTGACTCGTACTTGCTAACCTAAGCCTCCTTTATTATTCAATTAATTAGTTGAATTACGAGCCGTATTTATTTATCATTCCTAACTTATTGAATCGTGCCTTTCGAACTTGTAACGGCCTCGTGACTCAACTAATACCCCTTTCAACTTATCTGCTTAACATTATGTGGAAATGTTTTTAAAGGATCCGGTTCGTCAACCCTTTCGTGTTTTCCAAGCAAGCCGAACCGAGTGTTGCCTTCTATTATTGTTTTCCAACTTGTATTTCGTTATTTATCTTCTTTCCCAAAATGGGCAACACTCACCACTTTTA
The DNA here is from genome assembly GCA_958496215.1 of Verbena officinalis. Lineage (NCBI taxonomy): Eukaryota > Viridiplantae > Streptophyta > Magnoliopsida > Lamiales > Verbenaceae > Verbena > Verbena officinalis. Next base: position 32,474,791 of record OY292385.1, on the reverse strand, counting down.
GTTTTAAAAGATAAATGACAAACTGTGAACAAAACCCTCTTACTGAGTATCCTTTATACTCACCCCTGCTATTTTGGTTCTTGCTTCAGGTAGATAGGTGGCGACGTCACCTATCTTGTCAGTCGGCATCAGCAGGTCTAGATAGGCTCAGTCTTTCTGGTTTGTCTTGTCAGTGGTCCCAACGACCGTCGAGTCTTGTTTATTGTATTTATTTACTTTACGTACTTATGTGCCCCTGATGTGGGATAGTTGAAGATATCTAGGATTGCACAGGATAGGCTAGTTGAGTCATGGATGGCACTACGTGTTTATGGTTCTGTTGTATTTCGAACTGCAAATGTTTACTTGATATTATGTTAGCCTCGTAGGTGTTTATGAATTTATTTGATTATCTTTTAAATCGCTTCCGCATATCTCTGTATTGTTGTGATTTTTGTTGGGATGGTTGTCGCTGTTGCCGATGGTTATTGCTTGAGTGCCGTTTGCCGGAGTGGATTTTTGAGTTGAGGCTCCTCGCTGAAGCTCGGGAGTTCGCTTCGGTGCGAATGTGGCGGTCCTTCTTCAGGGGGCGCTACAGTCAGTGGTATCAGAGCCTAGGTTCCCATAAGGAACCGAAGCTTTGTAATCGCGTCGTGTCTTGTCTCTTGTGTCTGTCCGTTTCGTGTCAATGAGGCTTAGAGTTTCCAGTCACAGGTGCTTGAGAACTCCTTAGTATTGAAATTGTGATTGATCTTCTTTTGGAATGGCCAACCTACCGTTTGATCTCTTACAATTGTAGTACTGAGTTGGGATCGAATGCAGGTGGATGCGGAACTCAATGTAGCGTCTGTCTTGTCTTGTCGTCTTGTCGTGTTCTGCTTGGGTCTTGTCGTGTCTAGGTCGTACGGCTATAGGATCGATTTTTGCTTGTTCCATGATTTGTTTTATGCTCTAAATTGATCATATGCTATTCGAATAAAATATGCATGCTTTATTTGAATTTTACATGCCTTATGTGATCATCCCATTAACCGAGCATGCATCGATTTCTAGTTTGTTATTCACAGATACATAATGCCTCGCCGAGGACCCCCTGCAGCTCCCCCATCTCCGAATTCGATTGCAGGAGAGTTAGTGATAGCTATGAGGCAGATTGCTGAGCAAGTACATCAGGAAAGGCAACAACAGCAACAGCCTGTAACTGCGAGACAAGTCGAGGGCCAATCCCTGGACAGATTTCTGCACTGCAACCCACCCTGCTTCGTGGGTGAACCAGATGATCTTAAGGCCGAGGCTTGGATAGCCGATTTATAACGAATCTTTCGAGTCATACGCTGCGGTGACCCCGAGAGGGTCGAGTATGCCATCTTTCTCATGAGAGGACCAGCTGAGGATTGGTGGCGTTACATAGAACAGAGATGGATCGCTGAGAGAATTCCGTACACTTGGTCACGGTTCCTATCCGACTTTCGAGAGAAGTACGTGCCGCAAGTGGTACGTGACAGCCGAGAAAGAGAGTTCATGTCCCTCACCCAAGGAGCTCTCCCTGTTGCACAATACGAGACACTTTTCAGCCGCCTCATTGTCTATGCTCCTCACATTGCATCCGACGATCGAAGAAGACCGCGAAAGTTCATCGAGGGACTTCAACCGGAGATCTTGGAAAGATTAGTGGGATTGGACATTTGAGTTTATCACGAGGCAGTTAACCGAGCTATGAGAGTGGAGTCCGATCTTCAAGAGATGAGATGAAGTATTCCTCACGTGAAAGGATCCTCTTTCAACGAGAAGGCAAGAAGAGAGCCATCCGGACCGAGCACCTTTCAGACATGGGAACCACACTACGAGATGCCGGAACCTACCAGACCAGAAGTGAACGAGGACCCCATTCCCTGTGAGCACTGTGGAAAGATGAATCACAAGACTGCAAAGTGTAGGAGGAAACTGGGGCGTTGCCTCAGATGTGGGAGTAGCAAGCATCGAGTTCAAGACCGCCCCGACTCAAGCAACCATCGGGGAAGAAAAAGGGGATCTCGACCCTAATACTGACTCGCAGAGGTACATTGCATTATCATCGCATTCATTCATAGTATTTTGTTTCGAATGGTAATTGCTTTAAATATCTATTAAGTGTTTTATATAACTTACGTGCTTTAACTGCTTTCAAAATTCACACTTGCACTGATTGAATGATTAGATGGTAAGATTTATGTGACATCTGTGTGGATAGCGTGGAATTTGATAAATTCGTTGTACGCTATTAGAGAGTGCTAAGGACAATGAGTTCTTGGCCGACTAGGATCGATTCTGTTGCGAGTACGTTATGCAGTTGTGGATAGCACCGACGTTGACAAATCTAGTTTAAAGGAGAATACTTCTGAAGATAGTCGGAGTGAGAACCGACATGAACCCGGATGTCGAACTCGACCAGAAGAACACCGAGCTTTCAGCTACACCAAACTGAAGACCTTACACTGGGATTTTCTGTTCTTGGTCATTATGGACGAACGAACATGATTCTTCAGGAATCAAAGGAGTCGGTACATCTCCACTCGGCCGAGAGGGGAGATTCGAGTAGGCTCCTACATCACTGCTACATTGGAGTGTGCCCAAGTGGAAAGGCTCGATACTCAGGTTGCCATTGGAGGTTCGACCTCGATTAGTTATGGGACTCTAGTCCAGATGGCGATCTGCACAAAAGGTCCGAGGCGAAACGACCCGTACGTCTTAGTAGATGGTCTACCCTTAGGGGAAGTCGCCGAGGATGATGCACACGAAGAAGGACCCCGAACTTAGAGGCCCATGAGTAGGCTCGGCATATCTACCGACAGTTATTGGGACAGGATGCATCGATCCCTAAGTTTTCGCACGCCAGAGGAAACGCTCAGGACTAGGAACCTATTGATCTGCAGCGATTCTATACGGAGTTTCCCGATTACCGCCGTATGAACGACGAGAGATTCGCCCAGCAGGAGAGACCGATCAATGAGGGCTTTGGAGTTCAGCACGCTCGCATCGACAGCCAGCACTCAGCACTTCATAGATCTATTGCCGAGATGCAGAAGTCACTTTCAGAGCAGCTCGAGTAGTATTCCCGTCGTGGTCCCGATGAGCCATGATCTATTTATCTTTATTTTCTTCTCCGTCGTTAGCTTTGTTTAGGGTTTTTGTAATGCCGTCTTTCGCATGACTTTGAATTTTATTTGGAATGTTATTTGCATTTAAATATTTTTGTTAGGAATGATGTTTTTTTTATGTAATTTAATTGCTCCTAAATGTTCATTTTTTCTTAATTCGCGTTATTAGAATTTTTATAGATTTTGCTCCTCTTAACTAACCCCTAAGTCCGGAGGAGAATCTGAGGACAGATTCTCTTGAAGAGGGGAGTATTGTAACGACCCGAATATTTTAATTATATTATTAATTATTACACGAATTCTTTCTTGCCTAATTTCTCGATCTATCCAATTGGATTAATTAATCTTGTGGAAAAGATTGATTTAACCTATCTTTTAAATACCCTCAATTACTTAAATTACATAAATGCCCTTGAAAGCCTAAATGACCATTTTACCCCCCCGAGATATTTTCCTAAATATCTACCTATCTCTCTCATTCTCTCATTACACACACAGAAGGAAAAAGAAGAAAGGAAGGAGAAAGAAGGAGAAGAAAGAAGGGAAACTTCCCGACGCCCTACCGAGCCCGTTTCTCGCCCGATCGACGAGCCGTGAAAACCCGAACGATCCTCACTACATTCTCTACCGGTAATCCTTTTACCCATTTCATTTCGTTCCCTATTCATTATGATTTTCGTGGCTTTTGTATAAGAATTTTATTATATTAGGATTTTCGTGTTTATGAAGAATTCCTTGACCATTTTACGTGATTCTTGTGCCTATGTGTAGCTTATATGATATATATGATTATATGTGAGAATTAGGATGATTTATGGAGTAAATTAGGAGATGTATGAATTTATATGTTGATTTCGCATGTGATGTTTCGCGATCTGCTGAGTCTGCTGCTCAGTAGATCCACACGGGCGAACGCACGGTCTTGATCAAGATAGTGCAGGAGCCCGTGCACAGCCCTTTTCAACCTGCACGGGCTTGAGCCCGTGCACAGGCCCATGCGCAGGCCCGTTTGCACCTGCACGGTCTTGGCACCGTGCTCAAGACCGTGCGTGAGGCCTTGCACCGACTTGCCAAGCCAGTGCGTTGGCCGGTGCAACCTACTTAGTGGATTTTCTAGCCTTTTCCTTTCTTGCACTTCGGGAATTGGGTCAACCCCACTCATTTAAATGTTGACTTTTCACATAAGACCTCCGAAAATTAATCCGATTTTACCTATAGCTTCCTTGAGCCGCGGGATTTGATATTCTTCATAATTTACAATTTATCCGACCCTATTTGACCGTCAATTGACACCTTTCTCGTTTAGGGATTTTATCCCACCTTTTCCGTTCCTTATCCGTATGATCCCGTATTCGCGAGACAGCGTCCTTATATTATTTTAAGCATGCCTACGTGCCCTAATTGCGTTTTAGCATGTCTTTGATATTTAATTTCTAATGTTCTCCCATTAATTATAACTGCATTAATACTCCTTTAAATGTTGTTCCCTATTTTATATATCCTTACATGTTAAATTATCTGACTTTCCATATTGCACCTGTAGCATGAGTGGAGTTTATATGAATTGCCGCGCGTCATCTGTTGTCTTGTGTCTTGCTTTTAGTATTGTCGGTCTTGTTTCCATCCTCTAGGCCCTGTGTATTACAGGTGGGACCAATGAGGGAGAAACTTGACTACCGTTTGCTTTAATACTGTCGTGTTGAGCCAGGTAAGGGTTTTAAATTGTTTTCAACTGGAGTAAGAACATAGTTACTTAGGTTTGCGAAATAAACCACTATCCCGCTTTCTTATTACTTGTTGTACTGCCTTTACTATTTCTCTATCTGCTTAGTCAAACCGTTTTGATAGCAAACCAAAATGTTTTAAATACTTTTGTAACGACCCGAAAATCCGAGTTTCAATTCGGTATATTTTAATCGAGTAATTTCGTTATTTAATATTTTATTTACTATTTATTCTAAGATTTTAGAATAATTTTATAAATGAGTGAATTTCATATTTAAATCGCGAATTGTCAATGTGCGTTTAATTATGTGAATTTTAACTGTAACTACGTATTATTTGGACGACGTGAGTCTTCGAACTTATTTTGTAAAATTACGACTTTGCCCCTTTCGACTTTTAACCCTAGACAACCCATTGACTTAATCCCTCTCTCCACTCACACTCTCGCACATCAGCAGCAAGAAGGAAAGAAAGAAAAGAAAAGAGAAGGAAAAAGAGAAGGAGAAGGAAGGAAGTTCAATCGATCGTCCCGACTTCGTTTCCCGACGGATTGTCGAATAATTTACGTCTACGGATTCTTCGCGAACTCTTCTACGAGTAAGCTTCTAACGATTCTGTCGTTTAATATCTCGTATGTTTCGTTTTTCTCGTTTTTGTGAATAGTTGACATTATTAGGTTTTATGTGTTTTGTATAGGATTTGTGGATGGATTTTCGTGTTTATCGTTTCTATATGTAGGTTACATGTTGTAGATAATTATATGTGAAAATTAGGGAGTGATTTGCATGATTAATCGATTTAAGGTTGAATTATATTTGATTTTCGCGTATTGGGTTTGATGTTCTGCATGTTCTGCTCAATTTTTACGCACACGGGCCATGCACACGGGGTGTGGCAAGCCCGTGTGGGTGTACACGGCCTCTTGCACGGCCGTGCAAGAGACCGTGCGTGTTTGGGGATGGTGCACGGGCTGTGCACACGGCCTTGAGGCCGTGTGCATGAGGCCGTGCGCGTTCGTCCGATTGTGCACGGCCTCGGCACACGGCCGTGCACAAGGCCGTGTGGCCCGATCGCACAGTGCCCTGACCTTCTGTAAGTCAGGGCCCGTTTTGCACTACGGGTCCCGCTTCGGCCCGTCTTTTCCGAATTCTTTCTTCGCTCGTGTATTCGATATATATAAAATAGATATGAATTGCATGAGTTATGAATTTACGACATGTTCGGGTATATGAATAGTGTGTTTTAAGTTTTCGTTAAATTTTCTAACTTTTGCATGTGAAGTCCGATTTTCCCGAAATTCGAATGCATGCTCCTTTATGATATCTTAAGCATGTTCGTAAAGTTTCGTTTCTTTTGGAATTGATTTGCATTTTTAAATGAATGAATTACTCTATTTTCGTTTGATAATTTGAACTTAAGTGTTTGATTTAATTGTGTGACGTGCTCCTATGTGTTCTAATATTCTCGTATAAGCCGTGCGTCGTCTTTAGTCTTATTTGGTTGTGTCCTGGTATTTTGCAGACGATACTCCTGTGGAGTAGCGCCGGTTCTAGCTTTTGCTCTTCTTTTGCATAGCAGCCAGGTGAGGTTTTCCGTTTCTGTTTCCAGTATTATTATGTATATATATAAATAAGCCCTCCCGATATAAGCCACGTTTATGTTTTGTTTTCACACCGTTCATATATATATACGTAATAGATATTTATGATTATTATGTTCATTTGATTTATCGAAAATGATTTGATATGAAAAGTACTACGTATAGACTTCGAAATGTTTACGAAAGAGACATGTAAAACCTTTTGTTTTCTAAGACGAACTTTGGCCTTCGGCCTCGCATATGACATGTCTCGAACGGTCTTTTGGCCAACCCGAAATGTTTGAAAAGCGAGTTATGAAATGTTTGCATGATCGTTTGGGCCCGGAGTAAGAGCGATAGGACGAAGTCGGTAGACGTCGGGTCTACGGCGTAAATCCTATGGTTTCCTCCATTTGGGAGCTCGGGGTGAGGCCGGAGTGGCAGCCCTTTGAGTACCTGAGTTATTCTAGTAAGTTATGAGTAGTTCGGGTTTGCAGTCCGACTACATTGGAGGAATAAGGGTGGTTTCCGGTTTTATGTTTTTGGATATTGGAGTTTCAGGGCTCGACTCGCCGAGTCATATGATAAGTTATGTTTTATGTTAAATCACCACCCGTTTACGAAAACCTTTCTTTTATGTTGATTTCTTTTAATTATAAAATTGGTGATTTACTTCCGTTTTATTATATACATTATTATTTCCCCCCCCCCTCACTTAGTCGTTTGGCTAACCCTCTCTGTCTCACCCTATATTGGTTTCAGGATACTAGGCGGGATTCGTCGTCGTCATAGGCGTCGTAGGTTTATATTTATTTTCTCATGTATATTCTTTCCCGGTTGTCTTTTATTTACGTATTATGTTATTATGTTGTATTTACGGGATTTATATACCGAACCTGTGGTTAGATTTGGTCGGGATATTGTATCGAACCCGTTTGATATTATGTAATTGAATTTCATTAGCCTTGGTGGGCTTTCATAATTGTGTTATTAATTATGTTTTAAATATTTGGTTTATTATTGCTTCGGCACTTCTGTCTTTTCGTTGTTTATAAAAACCCCGCCTAGTAATTGAGTAAATGCTTGCCGTTCGCCGGGTTTCGGTTCGGGTCGGATCCCATTTCGGCTCCGGGTCGGGGCTCGGTTCGGGGCGTGCGTTACCCGTTTGGGGCGCCCGCTACAGTTGGTATCAGAGCTCTTTGGTCCAATGGCCTAAGCTCTGAATTGTCGTGTTTTGCTGGTTTGGTCGGTCGTTGTGCGCCTGTGTAACTTAGGGAATTACATTCACCAGTGTTGAAGAACGCTTAGTGTTTGAATTGTCACGGATCTTTGTTGGATGATCAACAACAAAAGATCTTTTACAATCAAAATACTGGGATGGGCTTGGATATAGGTGGATGTGAAACTCAAGGTTGTACTTGCCATGCCTGGTTGTCTGTCGGGTCCGGTTGTGTCTAGGTCGTACGGCTTAGGACTTCTGTGAATTTGTGCAAATGTGCTAAGTGCTTATGTGAACACTAAGTGAACATTACTTGCCTATGTGTTTACAGCTTTGCATGCTCACTTACCTGTCATGCATAACTGTTAATGACTTTACAGGATGCCTCCACGTCGTTGTCCCTGTGGACAGTCTTCGTCATCTTCATTGACACTTCAGACCGATCCACCGATTCCAGCCAGAATTTTGGAAACATTAAGACGATTTATCGCTCATGCCCCTAAAGGAAATGCTGAGCAGGATGCATGGGCCCAATTTCTTAGATTCGAACCACCACAATTTGAAGGTACCCTGGATGAAGCTATTGCCGAGGCATGGATATCGGCTCTAGAAAAGATTTTTAGGATTATGGAATATCCGGATCCTCTAAGAGTCGGGTTTGCTATTTATTTGATGATTGGAGCTGCTCAGGAATGGTGGAAACAGATTGAACACCGATGGGAACGCGAGCATGTAGTCCCGACTTGGGATCAATTCTTGACTGAGTTCCGGGCTGAATACATTACGAGGATTGTTCATCAGCAAAATGAAAGTGAAATTCAGGCCCCCGTTCAGCCTAATCCTCCCCAACCTCAGGGATATCCACGACCAGTATGTGGATTTTGTAAGGGCCCGCATGTAGAGGCTAAATGTTGGAGGAAGAATGGACTGTGCTTCGGATGTGGTAGCCCCGATCACATAGTGAATCTATGTCCGAAGAAGAGGCAAGTACCGCGGGATATAACAGGCGATACTGAGGATGCACATCCAGCGAGTTCTACGAGGCCACTTAAACAATCAGGGTCTTCTTCCGGCAAGAAAACCTTCTCGGTATCTTCATCGAAGCAGAATGTACCTCCAAAACGGCAGGGAACGCCAATATGTGGCTTTTGCCAAAGAGATCATCAAGAGTCAGAATGCCGAGAGAAGCAGGGACGTTGCTTCTCATGTGGAAGTCCGTTTCATCTTCGTACAAATTGCACGTGAAAGAGAATGTCGAGACGAGCCAGAAGAATGAAGCTTGATTCTGTATGAACGATCCAGGTATATTGCATTGTCATGACATTCATTCTAAATTAATTTAATTTCATATTATGTGAATTTAAATTATGTGCGTTAAGCGTATTATATTATGCATGTGATTTCGATATTATTATTTGTGTTTGAATTTCGTGAAGTTTGTGTGGTTTTAATCACACGAACTGCCCCTGTATGCCTTGCACGGTCTCGCCACACGCCGTGACGAGACCCTGTGCACCCTTTTTCACACGGCCCCGTTGCACCCTGTGCAAGAGGCCGTGCGCATGAATACACACGGGCTCGTCACACGCCGTGACGAGAGCCCGTGCGTGTTTATCCTCACGGGGTCGTCACACGCCGTGACGAGACCCCGTGCGTGTTTCTCACACGGCCTCGTCACACGCCGTGACGAGAGGCCGTGCGCGTTTCTTCCGGATTTTAAAATGGTCAGTAGCTTTTCATTCTCGCGCACACCCTCACTTTCTCTCCCTCTTTCATGCGAAATTTCCCCATTTTTCTCCCCCAAATTTCATCCCAACTTTGAGCTCGAATTATTCTCGATCTACCCGACGGATTTTCAAGAAATTTTGAAGGTGTGTTGTCTGCAGCAAGTTCTTGGTACTGTTAAAGTTTGGGCCCGATCCGTTTTACCGATCTCACACAATCTTCGCCCGAAGTAGCGCACGCCAAGTGTTCGGTAAAAGTCCCGAGTGAAAAGTTTGCAACTTATCTCCTTCAACCCACACAACTTGAACTCTACTATGGAAGGTGCTCGTGAAACCCGTGGCGGACGTCGGGCAAGGGAATTACCCGACATAGCGGCCCCGGAAGGTTACCAAGTGGATTTGGGTAACGAAGACGATCAAGATGTCTTCAACCGGTTAATGGAACGACCGGTTAGAGCCACGCAATTTCTAGACATGGAAGCTATGTACCAATTGGGACTTGGCGAAGGGATCTCCCATTACATCGACAACATTGGGTGGGCTAATTTTTGGAGTATTCAAAGGCCATCCTATCGCCGCCTTACTTGCGAATTTTTAAGCTCTCTTAAGGGCGCGGCATTTCCGGACGACGACGAGATGCCGATAGGAATCCACTTCAGAGCGTTCAACCGAGACTATACGCTCTCATACCGGCAGTTGACCGAGTATTTTCAACTGGATGTTATGGCACCGAGGAGACGTGCCGACGGATGGAATCAAGCCGAAGTGTGGAGACGTATCTCTACCTCCACCGAAATATTTAATTCCGGCGTATCCAAGGCCCCGATGCTCATCACTACCCAGTTGAGAATTTTGCACAGAGCCGTGTCTCGATCGGTTCTAGCCCGAGGAGACAGTCCGGGTGCGGTGAACACCGAAGACTGTCTAATACTCGATCATATGGTACGAGGAGAAAGGTTCAACCCCATCTCGTACATGATGGATCATATGAAGTATATCTCCACTCGGTCGAGAGGAGAAATTCGAGTTGGCTCATACATCACCGCCATTTTGGAGTGTGCCCAGGTGGAAGGGCTCGATACTCAGGTTCCTGTTGGAGGTTCGACCTCAATTAGCTACGGCACTCTAGCTCAAATGGCTATCTGCACGAAGGGTCCAAGGCGGAACGACCCATATATTCTGGTGGCTGGACTACCTTTGTGGGAAGCTGACCAAGGGAATGCTCCCGAAGAAGGACCTTCAGACCCAGAGGTCCGAGAGCAGGCTCAGCATATCTACCCCCAACTGATGAGACAGGATGCTTCTATACCTGAGTCTTCACATGGCAGGAGAAGCACTCAGCACCAGGAATCGATAAACCTGCAACAGTTTTATTCAGAGTTTACTGACTACCGACGTGTGTCGGATGAGAGATTTGCCCAGCAGGAGAGGCAGATCAACGAGGGCTTTGCAGCTCAGCGAGCTCACATTGATAGTCAGTACACCGCCTTGCAGGTAGAGCTTCAGAGATCGATCTCGGATATGCAAAGGTCACTATCAGAGCAGCTGGATCAGTATTTCCGCCGTGGTCCGGACGAGCCTTGAGCTATCTAGTCTATTTTATTTTCTTCTTTTCCGTAAACTTTGTTTAGGATTTGATGTAATTTTCTATTTTGTATGAATTCGAATTTTAATTGGAATATTAAGTGCTTTAAGTGTTTATTATGAATTGCGTTTTATTATGTGAATTAATTTTATTTTAATGTTCGATTTAATTCGTATTATTAGAATTTCCGCTAGGTTATGCTCCGCTTAACTAACTCCGAGACCGGAAGAGAATCTGAGGACAGATTCTTCTGAAGAGGGGAGTATTGTAACGACCCGACAATCCGAGTTTCAATTCGGTATATTTTAATCGAGTAATTTCGTTATTTAATATTTTATTTACTATTTATTCTAAGATTTTAGAATAATTTTATAAATGAGTGAATTTCATATTTAAATCGCGAATTGTCAATGTGCGTTTAATTATGTGAATTTTAACTGTAACTACGTATTATTTGGACAACGTGAGTCTTCGAACTTATTTTGTAAAATTACGACTTTGCCCCTTTCGACTTTTAACCCTAGACAACCCATTGACTTAATCCCTCTCTCCACTCACACTCTCGCACATCAGCAGCAAGAAGGAAAGAAAGAAAAGAAAAGAGAAGGAAAAAGAGAAGGAGAAGGAAGGAAGTTCAATCGATCGTCCCGACTTCGTTTCCCGACGGATTGTCGAATAATTTACGTCTACGGATTCCTCACGAACTCTTCTACGAGTAAGCTTCTAACGATTCTCTCGTTTAATATCTCGTATGTTTCGTTTTTCTCGTTTTTGTGAATAGTTGACATTATTAGGTTTTATGTGTTTTGTATAGGATTTGTGGATGGATTTTCGTGTTTATCGTTTCTATATGTAGGTTACATGTTGTAGATAATTATATGTGAAAATTAGGGAGTGATTTGCATGATTAATCGATTTAAGGTTGAATTATATTTGATTTTCGCGTATTGGGTTTGATGTTCTGCATGTTCTGCTCAATTTTTACGCACACGGGCCATGCACACGGGGTGTGGCAAGCCCGTGTGGGTGTACACGGCCTCTTGCACGGCCGTGCAAGAGACCGTGCGTGTTTGGGGATGGTGCACGGGCTGTGCACACGGCCTTGAGGCCGTGTGCATGAGGCCGTGCGCGTTCGTCCGATTGTGCACGGCCTCGGCACACGGCCGTGCACAAGGCCGTGTGGCCCGATCGCACAGTGCCCTGACCTTCTGTAAGTCAGGGCCCGTTTTGCACTACGGGTCCCGCTTCGGCCCGTCTTTTCCGAATTCTTTCTTCGCTCGTGTATTCGATATATATAAAATACATATGAATTGCATGAGTTATGAATTTACGACATGTTCGGGTATATGAATAGTATGTTTTAAGTTTTCGTTAAATTTTCTAACTTTTGCATGTGAAGTCCGATTTTCCCGAAATTCGAATGCATGCTCCTTTATGATATCTTAAGCATGTTCGTAAAGTTTCGTTTCTTTTGGAATTGATTTGCATTTTTAAATGAATGAATTACTCTATTTTCGTTTGATAATTTGAACTTAAGTGTTTGATTTAATTGTGTGACGTGCTCCTATGTGTTCTAATATTCTCGTATAAGCCGTGCGTCGTCTTTAGTCTTATTTGGTTGTGTCCTGGTATTTTGCAGACGATACTCCTGTGGAGTAGCGCCGGTTCTAGCTTTTGCTCTTCTTTTGCATAGCAGCCAGGTGAGGTTTTCCGTTTCTGTTTCCAGTATTATTATGTATATATATAAATAAGCCCTCCCGATATAAGCCACGTTTATGTTTTGTTTTCACACCGTTCATATATATATACGTAATAGATATTTATGATTATTATGTTCATTTGATTTATCGAAAATGATTTGATATGAAAAGTACTACGTATAGACTTCGAAATGTTTACGAAAGAGACATGTAAAACCTTTTGTTTTCTAAGACGAACTTTGGCCTTCGGCCTCGCATATGACATGTCTCGAACGGTCTTTTGGCCAACCCGAAATGTTTGAAAAGCGAGTTATGAAATGTTTGCATGATCGTTTGGGCCCGGAGTAAGAGCGATAGGACGAAGTCGGTAGACGTCGGGTCTACGGCGTAAATCCTATGGTTTCCTCCATTTGGGAGCTCGGGGTGAGGCCGGAGTGGCAGCCCTTTGAGTACCTGAGTTATTCTAGTAAGTTATGAGTAGTTCGGGTTTGCAGTCCGACTACATTGGAGGAATAAGGGTGGTTTCCGGTTTTATGTTTTTGGATATTGGAGTTTCAGGGCTCGACTCGCCGAGTCATATGATAAGTTATGTTTTATGTTAAATCACCACCCGTTTACGAAAACCTTTCTTTTATGTTGATTTCTTTTAATTATAAAATTGGTGATTTACTTCCGTTTTATTATATACATTATTATTTCCCCCCCCCCCCCCTCACTTAGTCGTTTGGCTAACCCTCTCTGTCTCACCCTATATTGGTTTCAGGATACTAGGCGGGATTCGTCGTCGTCATAGGCGTCGTAGGTTTATATTTATTTTCTCATGTATATTCTTTCCCGGTTGTCTTTTATTTACGTATTATGTTATTATGTTGTATTTACGGGATTTATATACCGAACCCGTGGTTAGATTTGGTCGGGATATTGTATCGAACCCGTTTGATATTATGTAATTGAATTTCATTAGCCTTGGTGGGCTTTCATAATTGTGTTATTAATTATGTTTTAAATATTTGGTTTATTATTGCTTCCGCACTTCTGTCTTTTTGTTGTTTATAAAAACCCCGCCTAGTAATTGAGTAAATGCTTGCCGTTCGCCGGGTTTCGGTTCGGGTCGGATCCCATTTCGGCTCCGGGTCGGGGCTCGGTGCGGGGCGTGCGTTACCCGTTTGGGGCGCCCGCTACAACTTTCAACTAGAGGCAAGGAAAACCTATTTGTTTTAAATGCGAACTTTGGTCTCTCGACCTCGCAATTATAACCTTGTCTCGAATGGCCCCTTTGGCCTCCCACACCCCGATGTCCTACTTTCGAATGGCCCTTTTGGCCACCCAAACTATCATGGATTTCAAAAGCGAGCCATAGATTGATTAATGATTTGGGCCCGGGGTATACAGGAGGTGAGCCTGGGGACGAGCGTCTAGGGCAAATCCCGATGTATACTTCTAGCGTGTTAACTTGGGCTGGCTAGGAGGTTGGCTAGCCTAAGTTGATGCGAACGGTGGTGCTAACCACGTCTCCTTAAATTCAGATACGGTGGTGCTAATCGCGTCTCCTTAAATTCTGATGGTACCAATTGTTGGTGGTGGAGTACTTGACTATATGCTTGCATGATTTCCAATTGGGATTTATAAGGAGAGGGCCCGTTCTCGATGGGACACATTATTGCATGATTTATTGCATTTATTGCTTGTCTAATTATTTTACGGCTTTCGTTACAAGTCGAAGCACATTCCGGTTTTCTTCATTTATCATATGTATTTCCCTATATATATATATAAAACCCGGAAGCGTAACTCGTACTTGCTACCCTAAGCCTCCTTTATTATTCAATTAATTAGTTGAATTACGAGCCGTATTTATTTATCATTTCTAACTTATTGAATCGTGCCTTTCGAACTTGTAACGGCCTCGTGACTCAACTAATACCCCTTTCAACTTACCTGCTTGACATTATGTGCAAATGTTTTTAAAGGATCCGGTTCGTCAACCCTTTCGTGTTTTCCAAGCAAGCCGAACCGAGTGTTGCCTTGTGTTATTGTTTTACAACTTGTATTTCGTTAATTATCTTCTTTCTCAAAACGGGCAACACTCGCCACTTTTAGTTTTAAAAGATAAATGACGAACTGTGAACAAAACCCCCTTACTAAGTATCCTTTATACTCACCCCTGCTATTTTGGTTCTTGCTTCAGGTAGACAGGTGGCGACGTCACCTATCTTGTCAGTCGGCATCAGCAGGTCTAGATAGGCTCAGTCTTTATGGTTTGTCTTATCAGTGGTCCCAACAACCGTCGAGTCTTGTTTATTGTATTTATTTACTTTACGTACTTATGTGCCCCTGATGTGGGATAGTTGAAGATATCTAGGATTGCACAGGATAGGCTAGTTGAGCCATTGATGGCACTACATGTTTATGCTTCTGTTGTATTTCGAACTACAAATGTTTAATTGATATTATGTTAGCCTCGTAGGCGTTTATGAATTTATTTGATTATCTTTTAAATCGCTTCCGCATATCTCTGTATTGTTGTGATTATTGTTGGGATGGTTGTCGCTGTTGCCGATGGTTATTGCTTGAGTGCCGTTCGCCGGAGTGGATTTTTGAGTTGAGGCTCCTCGCTGAAGCTCGGGAGTTCGCTTTGGTGCGGATGTGGCGGTCCTTCTTCAGGGGGCGCTACACTCCCTCTCGTATCATACGCGAAGCCTCGACATAAGAAATCTTTGGTGTCGAATCTGACTTCTCAAGAATACCCTTCACAATTGTCGCCTCGGTCCCAATTTGCATTGTCTTCTTGAAACAATCCACACTGACACTGAAACAGTCCATCCCAAGAATAATCCCATAACGCTGTAGCGGCAACTCGATCAAATCGACGGGATAAACACGAACTCCTATCTTCAAAGGGCAACCCTTGAAGATCCTATCCGTAACGTATGAAGTCCCCAAAGGAGAACTGACTCGATACAAATAAGGTAGACTCTCCATAGGCATGCACAACTTAGCAGCAATATCAAGCGCAATAAACGAGTGTGTCACACCCGGATCATATAATGCAGTAATAGGGATGTCATGAATATGCAGGGTACCTCCAATCACGTCATGCTGATCGGGCTCAAGCTCCTCTCCTCCCAGTGCGAAGACTCTGGGCTGCACTCTCGGCTAACCTCCCTGATGTCCGGCAGCCTCAATCGCCTTCTGAGGCGTGGTGATCCTCTTGTTCGGACACACGTCCAGCATATGATCAGATGAACCACATAATAAGCATTGTCCCAAACGTCTCCTGCAGAACTCGGCAGTGTGGTTCGGCTTGCGGCAGTAGGAGCATAGAACTGGTGCGATGGTGCCAATCGGGGCCGACTCAATATACCTGGGCTTTTTCTCGCCCGTGGAAGATCCAGATCCAGCAGAAAATGGCCTCTTGTTTCTCTCGGGAAAGCCCTTAGGGGCGGCAGGAATAGGAGCCCTACGATGGAGCTCTCCAAGATCGGACTCGATAGCCACAGCCCGCATCACAGCCTCCTCATAAGAACGGGAGGTCACTGCCAACTAACTCTGCTCGGATCTCATCCCGAAGACCCTTCTTAAACTTCCTCATCATCCTCCTGTCGTCGGTCGCCATGTGAGGAGCATAGGCGATCAATCTGGTAAACTTGGCCTCGTACTGGCCTACAGACACCTCCCTGGGAGAGATTCATGAACTCCCTCTCCTTCTGATCCCTAACAATCTCCGGCACATACTTCGCACGGAACTCATAAAGGAACTGTGCCCAAGTGCGCGGGGTCTGTGCGGCCGTCCATCTCCTCTTGACAAATTGCCACCAGCCAAGGGCTGGTCCCCTCATTAGAAACACGGCGAGCTCTATCCTTTGTAAGTCCTCGACATCCAGAGCTCTAAACTTCTGCTCCAGTTCAGAAATCCAGGCCTCAGTCTTGAAGTCATCTGGTTCGCCCTCGAAGACCGTAGGGCGATACGATATAAAGCGATCCATAGTATGGGCGGTCGCATCCCGAGGGTTCGGTGGTGGCGGCTGATGCTGTTGCTGCTCCTGCTGAGCCTGCTGAACAATTAATCGAACAGCATCATAGAAGGCATTGGGCGGAGGAAAGCCCTCTGGCGGTGGAGGCGGATCCTGTAGGCCACGTGGTCTAACCATTATACCTGAAAACAATGAGCTGAAAATGCATGTGGGTTAATGATATATTCAAGTAATCACGTATTGATAAGCATATATAAAAGCGCAAGTAAAGAAAAGTAACACGAAACCTATAGCCGTACGACTTAGACACGACACTTCTAGACAATAGAGCCTAAAGCTCTGATACCACTCCAGACTGTAGCGCCCCGCTCTACAGCCCCCGAACCTGCACCGATTCCCAAGCCGAGAACGGCGCCTCAACCCGAGAACCCATACAAGCCAACGGGTCTATCCCGGCTCTTGGCAACAGCGGATCCCCAAAGACACAACAACTAAACAATTCAGAATATATATGTAGCGGAAGCAAATTAAAACATAATAACATAAATGCTACTTCGGGGCTAATCTAAATATCAATTATCATCACAGCCCATTTAGGGCCAACATAAAGTAAATATATAGGGAGTGGGGATCAATATAATATTAAATACAAGCCCGAACCAAGAATAGCCTAATGAGAGTGTAGAAGACAACAATTAAGACAACGGCAAAACCAAAAGGCCTATCTATGAACTGTTGCCAATCCGATACGTGAGACATGTCGGTCTCTCAATCTACCTAAGGCAAGAACCAATAAAAGAGGGTGAGTCAAAGAACTCAGTGAAGATATAGGTGGAGCAAGTCGAGTCACGCTTTCGGGTTTTAATAGAAAATACATATGCAATAAGGAAGAAACCGTAATGTGCTTCGACTTGATTATTTAATAAAGCAATAAAGACAATAATAATATAAAGCAATAAATAAATATCCCAGCGAGATCAGGCCTGTTCCTCCGTATTTCTTCTCAAGACATTATAAAAACTCCATCTCCGGTGTCGAACCAAGGAGCAACCCGAGGCTCGACTATAGTGAATTTAAGGAAAGCATGCAACACATGCAACACCCACCATCGCTCCCAACTGTGGCTATCAAACTCCTGACGGGACACGATTGACGCTTAATTTTGGGAGAAGCACCTCGGATTACACTCTGGACGCTCGTCCCCAAATGCAAACTCCGGATACCATCCCGGGCCCAAATGAAAAATCCTTTATTTTACTCGCTTTACAAAAGGGTTTGAGTGCCAAACGGGCAATTGGGGAAGTGGTGACGACAAAGGGGGTAACTACAAGTTTCGCACGCTTCGGGTTGCACTGGCGCACTCCCCTAACGACTTTCCTCATAGACCCAATCCTAAGTCAAATCATCACATTAAAAGGAAAGAGTTTACTTGCCCTTTTCAAAACAAATCAATTTTCGGTACTAATGTATAATTTGATATTAAAGGATTTGTTGGTAAGATCATAAAAGTATATGCTCGAAATACTTAATACCAATAATAAGGGAATACGGGGATTTCGCAAGTATACATAGACATATATGTTCAAGCCCAGTTTAAATAATTTAAATCCTCACCTGGTGTGCCAAAAAGAAAGCCTAGCAGCTACAACTCACTGCTCACCGACCTCTGACTGATCTGTAGACAAGAAAGGACCTAGACGAATTAATAACTACTCTAAAAGCGCAAATAAGCAAGTATTTGACGAACGGCTAACCAAATGAATCAACAAGCATGCATATCTCAATAATAATATTTATGGAAGCTACCAAGTAAATTTCAATTAATTCCGACAAGTTTCCAAAAATGCATACACGAAAAATTGCACTATTCACAAACTGAACGAGGTCGAAATTCAACAAACATTTCAAAATATTAATCTACAACTTAAAAGGGATCTATCGGTGAAATCGGTGTAATCTTTGGAGTCCGTATGCGAAAAGTCAACCAAAAATGGCGACACATTGACTCACTTCCCAAGAGCAACTTGTAAAAAAGTTGGAAAAATTGCCTAAGGCATTTTCACCGGCTTATGCACGGTCTTGAACTCGGTGTCAAGACCGTGCACTACACACGGCCATCCGCACGGTCCCGGTGCCCGTGCAAGCACAAAAGGGTGAACACGGGCTCCTACACGGTCTTGATCAAGACCGTGCGTTAGCCCGTGCGGTTTATCAGAACCCAGCAGAAAGTCGCGATCTCAATGCGAATCCGAGCCAAAAATGCAATTAAATCATATTTTGAGCGCAAATCGACACCCACAATTTATAATAATCAATAAGCAACATGTAAGGAATATTTCTATCCAAGAATCACAAGAAATGACCAAGAAACGGGTTCGATTTCATTAAAAATCCTATAAATCCCGAAATATAAAAATAAGCTCAAAACATCAAAAATTCGTAGAAAGAATTGGGGAAAAAGGTACCTAAAGCAAGGTCTTGTTGAGAGGATCATTTAGGTTCGATTGGCACGAAATTCCACGAAGAAACAAGCTCGGCACGATCGATTAGGGCTTCGGAGCAAAAATCCTCTTTTCCTTCTTCTCTCTCCCTCTCTAATTCGAATAAGGGTTCAAATGAGGGTTTCGAGACTTTTATCAAATACTTCGAAATGTCGAAAATACGAAGGGGTATTTCGGTAATTTTGGAAAGTCCAATAAATCATTTTGGTAAGATATAACAATATTAATATTAACGAAAGCTAAACAATTAAGGAAATTTAAATACGCACATAATATTATCACGTAAGGTCGTATACGAAATAATATAATATAATTCACATAATACGAGAAATAGGGTTGAGAAGGATAATTAATCGAGAAAAAGAACTCACAATGGTTCTTGGATTTTTGGGTCGTTACAATAACAAAGCCTTCGGTTGCCTTCCGGAAACCTAGGGCTCTGATACCACCTCATATAGCGCCCCTCTCCAAGGCTGGGAAGAAGAACACCACGCCCGAACTGAAACAGACTCCCGAGCACGACATAACGCCCTACCCGAAAATCCATCCCAGCGAACGGCACTCACTCAAGCAAATAAACTGGCAACAACAACTAGTCCAACAACAACAATGCTAAAAGGTAATCAGAGTGCGAAAGCAATAAAACATAATATACTAGATTATATATATATCCACATAAGGTAATAGTTCTCAAGTAATTAACATTATTATCTTACGCCCTTCAAAGGCTCAACTATAACTGTGTGGAGTGTAATAGAAATAAGCATCAAGACCTGACTGTTGTTGGACATTAACCGAACAAAACTAAGACCTGAATCAAACCTAGACCTGTTGTTGCCAACTGACGACAAAGGTGACACTGCCACCCGTCTGCCTAAAGAAACCTAAAGTAAGAACCAAAACAGCAGGGGTGAGTATAAAGGATACTCAGTAAGGGGCTATATAATATATATTGATCACAGTTCGTCGTTTATCATTCAAAACCAAAATGGTGAATGTTGCTTGTTTTAAGAAATAATATAAATAATATAAGTTGTAAAACTGTGCGATAAAGCAACACTCGGGTTCGGCTTATTTTAAAACAGTCAAAGATTGAGAAACGGATCCTTTGAAATCATTTTTAGCACATAATTAAGCCGATCAGTTTAAAAGGATTCTTAGTCGATTTACAACCTGTTGACAGTTGATAATATACAGTTCTAGCAGTTGAAAATAAATAATAAAGGTCGGCATTGTAATTCAACTAAGTAATTAAAATGGTAAATCATTCATTTGTTCGTTAGTTATATATCCCGGCGAGCACGGGCCCTCTCCTTATGACTCCCACAACAAGCATGTACAAGAAAATACACCCCACCATGGTCGTTATACAGAATTTGAGAGACGTCAACGCCAGCATCATGATACAGAATTTATGGAAATGCGATACGCGCCACCGTTTGTACTAACTTAGGCTAGCCAACCTCCTAACCAGCCTAAGTCAACAAGCAAGAAGCATACACCGGGATTTGCCCTAGACGCTCGTCTCTAGGCTCACCTCCTGTATAACTTCGGGCCCAACGATACATTCTCATTACAGTTCTTTCTTTGCAATCATTACACTACATTTTGGTGGCCAAAGGGGCCCTTCGAGACAAGGTTATAGTTGCGGGGCCAAAAGACCAAAGTCCGCCTTTTAAAACAAAATAGGTTTCCTTGACTCTAGTTGAAAATATTGGGAAAACATATATACATATACAATTTGATATTAAAACGGTTTGATCAACATCATAAAGATAATAATTAAATATCTAATATGATAAAATAAAAGGGCAGGAAAACATTAAAGCAATATCTAAAGCAGGATGATAAGTTGGCTCGCAAATAGTATTACGGGCTCTTACTCCAGTTCAAAACATTTTTAAACCCTTACCTATGGCTCAACAATACAGAAGGAAGCAAGCGGTAGTCAAGTCCCTCCCTCGTTGGTCCCACCTATAATACACAGGACCTAGAGGATGAAAACATGACCGACAATACTAAAAAGAAGATACGAGACCACAAATGATGCATGGAAATTCATATAAGTTAGCACTCATGCTAGAAAGATAATAAATGAAGTAAAGACACGTAAGCATGTAGGTATATACGATTACGAACTAATAATAATGAATTAACAACGCAATTATAATAAAGAAGGAAATAATATAATTAAATAATAAATACATGCTTAAATTCAATTTGAACACTTAAACATGCTTAAAATAATATAAAGAAGTTCTCACGCGAATTCTGGATCAAACGGATAACAAATGGAAAAATGGGTAAGAATCCTTAAACGGAAAAAGCATCAACTTCCATGCATCATTGCTCTTTCCCTGTTACTCAAACCCAGAAGATATTGGTACCTATGCGTTCTTCTTGTCGAGTAGATGAATTTTCATATAAAGTTCGTCTAATTCTGATAAGAAATTGCCTCTTTTCGAGCTAAACGGCTCTCAAAGAGTTATTATATAATAGTTTTGGTATCAAAGCGTTTTTCTCGAACTTATTAAGATAATACAGTTGTCAAAAAGCTAATATGTATAATATAAGTTGGGAAGAAAACATTAAGAGCATAAAAACCAAGGCTTCGGGTTTATGTTGAATATCTATATATAGGTAAGGAAACCGAACTCGGAAAAGAAACCCCACCTGGACAACGATGCAAAAAGAGAAGACAAAATGACCAACTACTCCTCGGGAGGAATAACACCTGAAAATGCAGTCAAGACAAAACCACATAAGACAACAAGACGACGTATGCCTTAAGTTACAATATTAAAGCACTTATGGAAGCCAGAAACGAGCAAATAAGCAACTATACCAAATTCTCAATTAAAACGAATGAAGTATCGAATTAAGAAATGAGGTTCATGCTTGTATAAATTAACTACAACTGAGCACGTATAGCACATTTGATACAAGTAATTGCATATAAACATATCACTTATGTTTCGTGTAATCAACTAGCAAACACGCGATGTCTAAAAGTAACTATATGATCATTTGGCAATATGGGACAATCAAAGGTAAAATGGTAATTTAATATGCAAGGCATAGGATTACGAATAAACAAATAACATTTAATCAATTACACAATAACTAAACATAGGAATCACTCAGGGGTAAAAGTGTAGCTTCACGTTATTCATGTACAATTCATTTTAATCCACAATTCAATACAACTTATAGCTTTTCACAAAAGCTCAAAAGCTACAAGGTATGATCTAATTCTAATCATATCTCGAACGATCCAAACCCTACAATACGACTATACAATGCGCAACATCAATTTTCAACAATTCACAAATATCAATCAAGTTTAGGTTCACCACAATTCGGGTATAAACGACTAAATTCATACAATTCCAGTTGAATAACGTAAACGGTTCAAACGTACAACTCTCGGAATAAAAAAAATGGTAAATCGAATAAGGATAATACCAATGCTATTAGAACCTTCACGACGAGGCGAGAAAACTGCTCGAAAGTGTCCTCGCCGGATTCTGACCGACCACCGCCGGACCACCACCGGTCCACCACCTCGGATTATCAAACCCTTACACTATGTCGATCCTCTCATCGAGCCCATCACCTCCCTCAAGTCCGTTTCTCGATCCGACAACCCACCGGAATTTAATTCCACTCCGAAGCTCCAAAACCCTAGAATTCTAAGATTCGAAATTAACGAAAATCGGTGCAATAAATTCAGAAATTGACTACAAAATTGGTTCACCCACGTCGAGAAGGTTGGAAATCGTCTCTTGGTTAATGGAAATGGTGTCAGGAAAAGCCCGAACCACCACATTGCCGCCGCGTCTCCGCCACGCGCCACCCAGCTCTGCCGTCGCAATGATGCACGCCGCGACACCATTGCCATCTTTTTCGTCTCAGTCCGGTCAAGACTACGGTGGTCCGAGACTGAGCCTCCACCGGAAACCGCCAAATCACCACCTCTACCGTCGTGCCAGAAAATCATCCATAGCGTTTCCGTCATCGAAATTAGACGTCGGCACCACCACCAATAGAATCCTCATGAAAAACTGGTCAAGACCCATGCCATGGCCGCCGTTGAACGTCGCGACGGTAAGCTCCACCGTCGCGGATCTTTGCGCCACCATTGCTGTAGCGGGCGCCCCAAACGGGTAACGCACGCCCCGCACCGAGCCCCAACCCGGAACTGAAATGGAATCCGACCCAAATCGAAACCCGGCGAACGGCACACATTTACTTAAATAACGAAAGAAAACGACAGAGGTGCGGAAGCGAAATTAAACCAAACAATAAATCATAATAATTGCACAAGTATTAAAGCCCACCAAGGCCAACGAAATTCAATTACTTAAATAATAAACGGGTTCGATACAATATCCCGACAATAAATAATAACGGGTTCAACATATAATCCCGAATACTACATAAATAAAATCCTACTATCGCAAACATAAATATTAGCCAAACGGGAATAGAGTTATACATGAGCAAAATAACTGCAACTCTAACGACGACGATCAAATCCCGCCTAGTATCCTGAAAATAATACAAGGGTGAAACAGAGGGGGTTAGTCAAATGACTAAGTGAGGAGGGTAAACGGGTGGTGATTTAGCATAAAACATAAACATATCGTATGACTCGGCGAGTCGAGCCCTTAACTCCAATTTCCAAACATAAAACGGGAAACCACCCTTATGCCTCCAATGTAGACGGACCGCTAAATCCGAACTACGCATAACATATCATACGGTAACTCAGGTACTCAAAGGGCTGCCACTCCGGCCTCACCCCGAGCTCCTAAAGGTGGAGGGAACCAAAGGATTTCTGCCGTAGACCCGATGTCTACCGACTTCGTCCTATCATCCTTACTCCGAGCCCAAACATACATACATACAATTCATAACTCACTTTTCAAATCATTTCGGGTTGGCCAAAAAACCATTCGAGACATGTCATATGCGAGGCCGAAGGCCAAAGTTCGCCATAGAAAACAAAGGGGTTTTACATGTCTCTTTCGCAAATGTTTCGAAGACTATACGTAGTACTTTTTCATATCAAATCATTTTCGATAAATCGAATAAACATAATAGGCATAAATATCTACTAAGTATATATATAGAAACGGTGTAAAAACAAAACGTAAACAAGGCTTATATCGGGAGAGGCTTATTTATATATACATAATAGTACTGGAATCAGAAACGGAAAGCCTCACCTGTTGGCTATACAAAAAGAATGGATAAATGCAAGAACCGGCGCTACTCCACGGGAGTATCGTCTGCAAAAATATCGAGACACAACCAATTAAGACTAAGGACGACGCACGGCTTATACAAAAATATTAAACACATAGAAGCACGTTAAACAATCAAATAAAGCACTTAAGTTCAAATTATCAAGCATAAACGGAGAAATTCATGAATTCGAAAATGCAAATCAATTCCAAATGAAATGAAACTTTACGGACATGCTTTAAATATCATAAAGGAGTATGCATTCGAATTTCGAGAAAATCGGACTTCATATGCAAAAGTTAGAAAATTTGACGAAAACTTAAAAGGCGTAATTAAAATCCCGAACATGTTATAAATTCGTAAATCATGCAATTCATATCTATTTCATATATATTGAATACACGAGTGAAGAAAGAATTCGGAAAAGACGAGCCACGAAGGGACCCGTAGGCCAAAACAGCCCCTGACTTACAGAAGGTCAGGAACCTGTTCATACATGTCCACACGGGCTCAAGCACGGCCGTGCAGGAGGCCGCGCAGCCCAAGGGAGTGCGCACCAACAATGTGGAAATCCTATGGTTCCCTCTACCTTTGAAATCCGACCCTCAATTGAAATCACTAGGCGGGGCTTTTGTAAAACAACTGACGAGAACAATGTTGAAGCGGAAGCAACAGCAACCAAAACGAATTCTACTAACGGGAAATTAAAGCAATAAACTAATTGCGCAAATAGTTAAAGCCCACCAAGGCTAGCGGAATTCACTTACAAAACTTGAATCAAATCATAACGGGTTCAACATTAAATAATCCCGAACTCATATCATAACCTACAGAATACATATAACGGTCAAGTACCTAAAACACCCTAGGAATGAACAATGACAAAAGCAGAATAATTCCGCAATACAAGACAGACGATGCCCACCTAGTAACCACCTGAAACAGATAAGGTTAAAAACAGGGAGGGTTAGTCAAAAGACTAAGTGAGGGGAAAAAGGGAGTACATAAATAATAGCATACAGGAATAAATCACCATTTTAACTTAAAAGAAAACAAACGTAAAAGAAGGCTTTTCATAAACATTAGGTGATTTATCATAACATAACATAACGGGACATATCATATTGCTCGGCGAGTCGAGCCCTCAACTCCTCATATCATATCATAACATACCTGAAAACCATACCAGCCTTATTCCTCCCATATAGCAGAAGGACCGCTAAATCCAACTGCTCTATAGGCATAATAGTCTATCTCTCAGTTGACACGAAGTCAACCGTCACAGGAGCACAAAGGTTGCCACTCTGGCCTCACCCGTACTCCTGGTAAACATGGAGCAAGCTACCGAATTCCACCGTAGACCCGCTGTCTATCCGGCTTCATCCGATCGCCATACTCCGGGGCCCACATATCATATCATACATATCATATCTCGCATTTTTCATAACTATCATTTTCCTATTAAAATAGGAATCAAGACATTTCGGAGAGGGCAAAAAGGGCCATTCGAGACAGGCGATGTAACGGTAGGAAACGCAACTGGGTGTTCCGTCGTCATGGGGGAGAAACCCACCCTAACGACTTCACTCAACGAGAAGGTTTCGAAACCCAAAATTACATTTAAATCGAAACATAGTTCGCTTGTCTCTTTTTGAAAATATTTCGAAATCATATACATAATATTCATTTGATATCAAATTCGTTGTTCTTAAACCTCATAAAAGTAATAAGAATAAAGTATTTACTAAATATAGTAATACGGGATGAAAATGTAAATTACACATGTGAGACTTTTTTAGTGAGGCTTAATAATACATATCTACATAATACGGAATAACAACGGAAACCTCACCTGGCGACAACCAAAAGAAAGCCCAAAACGGAAACGAGCAACCTAATCTACGAGAGTGGAACCTGCAACTGACAAATGACATAACCACGTAAGACATACGACGATGCACGGCTCATACGAAAGTATAGAAACACATAAAAGCACGTTATACAATCACGTAAAACACTTAGGTTCAATTATCAAACGAAACGAAGTAATTTATGAATTTAAATATGCAAATCAAGTCCAAATGCAACGAGACTTTACGGACATTCTTTAAATACCATAAGAGAGTATGCATTCGAATTTTGGAAGAATCGGACTTCATATGCAAAAGTTAGAAAATTTGACGAAAACTTAAAACGTACTATTCATAGACCCGAACATGCTATAAATTCATAAATTATGCAATTCATATCTATTTCATATATATCGAATACATGAGCGAAGAAAGAATTCAGAAAAGACTAGCCTCAGAGGGACCTACAGGGTAAAATTGGCCCTGATTTACAGAAGGTCAGGGCCCTGTTCAAACGGGCCACACGGCCTTGTGCACGACCGTGTGCACCAAGGCCGTGCACATCAAGGAGGGACACGCACGGCCTCTTGAGGCCGTGTGCACAAGGCCGTGCACCACCACAACACGCACGGTCTCCTGCACGGCCGTGCGGGAGACCGTGTACACCCACACGGGCTTGCCACACCCCGTGTGCAAAGCCCGTGCACGTCAAGAAACAGCAGAAACTTCACAAAACCAGAAAAACCACGCGAAATCAATCCTAATTTCAACATTTGATCATCTAAACATGCAAATCACGCCCTAATATTTACATATAATGATCTACAACATATAAGCTACACATAGGATCCAAAAACACGAAAATCCATCCATAAATTCTCTCGAAATCACATAAACCCTAAATGATTCAACTATTTACAAAAATGAGAAATACGAGGCTTAGGAGACATTAAACGAGAGGGATGTGAAAGGCTTACTCGTAGAAGAGATCGTGAGGAGTTCGTAGGCGTAAACGGTTCAAAAATCCGTCAACCACACTGAACTCCGGGAGCAGATTTCCGACCTTGAGAGGTCTATCACTGAGCAGCTCGCTAGCTATCTCAGCCGTCTTGGCATGCCGCCTAGTTCTGGAGCATCCGATTCTTAGTCGGCATCATTTTCCTCTATTTCTCATCATTTTCGTTTTAATTGTAATTTGATTTTTATTTGAACTATTATGTATGAACCATGCGTTAAATGCTTAATTGAATTTAACTGTTAATTGTTCGTTTTAATTAATTGCCTGTGTATTAATTGCGCGATTTTTGTTTGAATAACTTTTAAATGCCGTAATATACTCCCTTAATCAACCCCGAGGTTCGGAGGAGAATCTGAGGACAGATTCTTTTGAAGGGGGGAGTATTGTAACGACCCAAAATTCCAGAATATATTCTCGGAATAATTATTCGACATTTCGTTGAATTTTATATGAAAAGATTAGCTTCGTTAGCTAATTTTAAGTTATTTAATTTAATTCCCTATCCTCAACCATTTATAATTACATTTTCCACCCCTCGAAATTAATCTAATCTGTAACGCCCCGAAAATCCGCATTATTATCTGGTACGTCCGATTTGTTATTTTGCGCGATTTAATTATTTTATTTGATAGTTAGTATGTGAATTTTTAACAATTTCATAAATGAGTGAATTTTGGTTTTTAAACCATTGCATGTCAACGTGTGTTCAATTATATGAGCTTTGACTGTAAAATTGTTTAATTCCGACAACCTGCTATTTTTAGTAAGTTCGGAGTAATTACGGTTTTGCCCCTCGTTTCTAAGTCAAGTCAAAGTTTGACTTGACCACTCTCTCTCTCCCTCAAACCTCATTCACGTAAGAAAGAAGAAAAGAAAGAAGAAAAAAGAGAAAAAGAAGAGAGAAAAGAAAGAAAGCTTCGATTGCTCATTCCGATTTCGATTTCCGACCGAATTTCGATTCGTGAAACTTTTCGAACTCCTCACGATCTATTCTTCAAGTAAGCTTCTCACGTCCTTCGCGTTTAATGCTTCCTAGGTTGTGATTTATAGAATTTTGTGAATAGTTTAATAATATATGAAAAATGTGAATATGAATGATTTTGTGGATGGATTTACGTGTTTCTTGGTCCTATAAGTAGATTAGATGTTGTAGATCATTATATGTAAGTTTAGTTTGAGGTTTTGCATGATTTATATGATTTAAATGTTAATTTTTGGCTCATTCCCGAGAACCCTCGCGATTTTCTGCTGTTCTGATGATCCACACGGCCTGACGCACGGTCTTGAGACCATGCGCCAAGACCGTGTGCATATTTTGGCCTTGCACTGCCTAACGCACGGCCGTGCGCAAGCCGGTGCACAGGCCAGTGCAAGTTTGTCCGCACCGGCTTGAGCACGTGTTCAAGCCCGTGCGTTTGCCCGTCCCCAAGACCGTGTGTATGCCTTAACCAAAATTTCTCCATTTTCAACTTCTTGCTCTCGGCATTGAGGGTCAAAGGGGTAATTAAAAAGTTGACTTTCTTCGTTTGACCTCCGATTCGAGATCCGATTTCACCTATAGGTCCTATAAATCATAAAATACATATTTTAAGTAGTTAGAATTTTTCCGACTTCGTTTGGGTCCCGTTTCTCGTGTTTTTCGTTTAAGCCTTTTTGGCTATTTTTCAAATGTTGTTCGTTTCTTCCGAAACTTGAATGCATGCTTCCTTATTGCATTTTATGCATGTTTATGAGCTTTTATTGCATTCCAACTTGTTTTGCTTATCGAATTCTATGAATTTCTATGTTTTGTTACAATGTGAACCTAAGTGATATGAATGATTGTTAAACGTGCTTCTATGTGTTTTAAATCTTTCGTATAAGCCGTGCGTCATCGTTAGTCTTATTTGGTTGTGTCTTTGTCTTTTGCAGACGATACTCCCGTGGAGTAGTGTGCCTGTCTCGCATTTTGCTCTCGTTTTTGTCAAGCCAACAGGTGGGGTTTTCAGTTTCTTATAGTAGACGATAATACGTACATAATACCAACCCTACTACCCGATAAGCCTCGTTTTATGATTTGTTTTACATCCGTCTGTATATATAGTAGATATTTAAGCTTATACTTTTATGATCTTGAAAACGATTTAATATGAAAAGTATTATGTATAAGTTTGTGAAATGTTTACGAAAGAGGCAAGCAAATCTTTGTTTTCCGAAAGCGAACTTTGGCATTATAGCCTCGCACACGACTTGCCTCGAACGGTCTTTTGACCACATGGAAATGTTTGAAAAGCGAGCTATGTATATGAATATGTTTGACCTGTTCTGATGGGCCCGGAGTAAGGACGATAGGACGAAGTCGGTAGACGTCGGGTCTACGGCGGAAATTCTATGGTTTCCTCCACCTTTGGGAGCTCGGGGTGAGGCCGGAGTGGCAGCCCTTTGAGTACCTGAGCTTGTTTATGTATGATATGTGTAGTTAGGGGTTGCTCCCTGATTACAACTGGAGGAATAAGGTGGGTTTCTGTTTTTATGATTTGACTGGTGGTTCAGAACTCTTCTCGCTGAGTTATACGCTTTGTTATGTTTCATTTTGAGCTAGTTCACCAATCGTTTGCGAAAACCTTTGCTTCTGTTGTTTTGTTTCTGTTAAACTGGTGATCTACTTTCGTTTTTATTATGTACTGTCTTTTTCCCCCTCACTTAGTCATTTGACTAACCCCATTCGTTTCACCCTTTGGTTTCAGGATTCTAGGCGGGCTTCAGTAGTATTGAGTCGTTGTCAATCAAGTTACAAGCTTTTGTCTTATGTAAACTCTCGTTTCTTGTTGACTTATGATGTATGTAGGATTTGAATTGTGCTTATGAAAATCCGGGAATAATATTCATTGGAATTTGCTAGCCTTGGTGGGCTTTACCTATCTGCGCAATCATTATGGGTTTTATGTTTTGTTTTATATTGCTTCCGCTTTTGGGTTTGTCTCTGTTTTGAAACTCCCGCCTAGTAGTAAATGTCCGGTTTGCTGTTCGCCGGGTTTTGGTTCGGGTCGGACTCCTTTCGATTCCGGGTCAGGATCCGGTGCGGGGCGTGCGTCTGCCCGTTTGGCGGCGCCCGCTACAGTTGGTATCAGAGCCCTATGGGTTCAATGGCCTATGCTCTGAAGCGTCGAGTCTGTCTAGGTCCGTACGGCTTAGGAACTATGTGAATTGCGTGATTGTGCTTAAGTGATTGTGTGAATTTGAATTCCTTACGTGTTAATGCTTTACATGATCACTTACCGTCATGCATATTTGTACAGTTTTGCAGGATGCGTCGTGGTAGAGGTCCTCCTCCGCCTCCTCCCCCGCCAGAGGGACCTACGCCAGCCCAATTTATGGCGGCGTTACAGCAGTATGCTCTTCATGCACCTCAGGAGACGCCGGAACAGACGGCTATGAAAGCAATGAATCAGTTTCTCAATCGTAATCCGCCACAGTTTGTGGGAGCACCGGATGATGTGGCTGCAGAGGCCTGGATATCGGCCTTGGAGAAGATATTCAGACTAATGCACATTACGGATCCACAGAGGGTCGAGTATGCTGCCTACCTGATGATTGGGGCAGCACAGGACTGGTGGACACGGATCGATCAGCGTTGGACGCGTGATCGGGTGGTTCCGACATGGGCTCAGTTTTTGGTGGAGTTCAGGGCTAAGTACATACCGTTGGTAGTCAGACAACAGCGGGAAAGGGAGTTTTTGAACTTGAAACAGGGCACGTCCTCGGTAGATCAGTATGAGGCACATTTCTCTCGCCTCATTGTTCACTGTTCCTATATGGTTGAGGACGAGGAAAGAAAGACACGCCAGTTCGTGGAGGGTTTGTCTCACAGCATTCGACTGCATATGATGGCTGTCCGCCCCCGATTTTATTCCGATGCAGTTGACATGGCTCTTGCTATAGAGTCAGAGATGAGACAGATGAGGCCTACGTCAGCACCTGCCCCCGCAGCCGCTAAGGGTTTTCTGTCGGGTCCGAAGAGGTCTTTTCATTCTGTAGGACCATCTTCTTCTTCAGCTGGGAAGAAACCATTTCAGCAGGCTCCGAAGCCGAACGTTCCTCCCCAAGCTCAGGGTTTTCCACGACCAGTTTGTGGATATTGTGGAGGTCCCCATTTGGAGTCTAAGTGTCGAAGGAAGTTAGGGCTTTGCTTTGGATGTGGTAGCTCCGATCATCTTATGAATGCATGCCCGATGAAGAGAGGTCAGAAGCAGCCAGCTCAGCCTCAAGCCCAGGCCCGACTTTATGCCTTGGAAGGCGATGCTGAAGATGTCGCGCCAGATGCGAATGCCGTGGTGGAAGGTACGATATATATACATGGCATTCCCATTCATGCATTGTACGACCCGGGTGCTTCTCACTCGTTTATTGCGCCTGCCGTTGCTTTATCTGTGCATGCGCCTGTTGAGTTGCTTGAGTATGTGTTAGTTGTTAGCTCGCCGATGGGTTCTAGAGTAGCTACGAACCGCGTTCTCAAGCGTTGTCCGATGATTATTGAGGGTACCGAGTACCTTGGGGATTTAATCGTACTGCCGATGAAGGATTATGGGGTTATTCTTGGGATGGATTGGTTATTTGAGCACCGAGCGAAGATCGACTGCTATGAGAAGAAAGTTGTGCTTGGTTCCAGTGAAGTTAGAGGTTTTAGAATGGGTGAAGGCCCGTATATCTCTATGATGGAAGCCAAGAAGCTTATCCAGAAGGGAGAAGCAACTGGTTTTCTAGCTTATCTTCTCAACCGTCCGAAAGAGCAGACGAAGATCGAGGATACCGATGTGGTTAAGGAATTCATGGATGTGTTTCCCGAGAACTTGGAGTTTCTGCCCCCTGATAGGGACATTGAGTTCGTTATTGATCTAGTCCCGGGTGCCGAGCCGTACTCGAAGTCTCCGTACCGTATGGCTCCTGCCGAGTTGAAGGAATTGAAGAATCAGCTCGACGAACTCCTTTCGATTGGATATATCCGCCCGAGTACCTCGCCTTGGGGTGCTCCAGTCTTGTTCGTGAAGAAGAAGGACGGGACACTCCGTATGTGTATCGATTATCGCGAGTTGAACAGGATGACGGTGAAGAATAAGTATCCTTTGCCGCATATTGAGGAGTTGTTTGATTTACTCCAGGGATCGAGAGTTTATTCTAAGCTTGATCTCAGACAAGGGTATTACCAGCTCCGTATCCGAGCCAAGGATATTCCGAAGACAGCGTTCAACTCCAGATATGGTCACTTTGAGTTCGTGGTCATGCCGTTTGGACTCACGAATGCTCCTGCCGCTTTTATGGATATGATGCACAGGATCTTTCGTCCGTACCTCGATAAGTTTGTTGTAATCTTTATCGATGACATTCTAGTGTTCTCGAAGTCAGAGGAAGAGCACGCAGAACACCTCAGGATTGTTCTTCAGGCTTTGAGAGAGCATCAGTTATTTGCTAAGTTTAGCAAATGCGAATTCTGGATCGACAGAGTGACTTTTCTAGGTCATGTCATATCCGGAACGGGAGTTGAGGTAGATCCTTCGAAGATCGAGACTGTGTTGGATTGGGAGAAACCTAAGACTCCTACAGAGATTCGCAGTTTCTTGGGATTAGCAGGATACTATAGACGTTTTGTCAAGGACTTTTCCAAGCTTGCTAGTCCGTTGACTGCGTTGACAAAGAAGGATGCCAAGTTTGAGTGGTCAGACAAATGTGAAGCAAGTTTCCAAGAGCTCAAGAAGAGATTAACTACAGCCCCAGTGTTAGCTATGCCTAATGGATTGGAGGGACTCGTTGTGTACACAGATGCGTCACACGAGGGATTGGGTTGTGTGTTGATGCAAAATGGGAGAGTTATAGCTTACGCCTCGAGGAAGCTAAAGCCAGCCGAAGAGAACTATCCCACGCATGATCTTGAGCTAGCAGCCGTTGTGTTTGCTTTGCTAAAGTGGCGTCATTATCTGTATGGCACTACGTTCGATATCTTCACTGATCACAAGAGTCTTCAGTATTTGTTCACTCAGAAGGATTTGAACAAGAGACAGCGTCGATGGATGGAATTGTTTGAGGATTATGATTGCAAGATTCAATACCATCCTGGAAAGGCGAATGTGGTAGCCGATGCATTGAGTCGTAAGGCGAGTGTAGCTCTGCTAGAGGCTAAGTTTGAGCGAGTTAATATCACCTCGCAGGCTCACGTTCACAGTATATCGATTCAGTCAGAATTGGGTCGTAAGATTCGAGATGTTCAGGCTACTGACGAATGGACTCAGAGGCAGATAGTTCATATTTCAGATGAATCAGAGTCCCAGTTTCGTGTTGATGATTCTGGCATTCTCCGCTTCGAGACTCGAGTTTGTGTTCCTGAGAGTCTTAAGAAGGAGATTCTTGCTGAGGCGCATAATACGCCTTATACAGTACATCCTGGTGGAAGTAAGATGTACCGGGATCTAAAAGAGTTGTTCTGGTGGAGAGGTATGAAGAGAGACGTAGCTGATTACGTCAAGAGATGTCAGACATGTCAGCAGGTCAAGGTAGAGCACCAGAGACCTGGAGGATTGCTACAGCCACTACCGATTCCTACGTGGAATTGGGAGCAGATTGCGATGGACTTTGTGTCCGGTTTACCGAAAGTTAAAGGTGGCTATGATAGTATTTGGGTGATAATTGACCGACTTTCCAAGACTGCTCACTTTCTGCCGGTCAAGAAGTCATTCAAGGTGGAGAAGTTGGCAGAGATTTATCACCGAGAGATTGTCAGGCTTCATGGAGTTCCTGTGAGTATTGTGTCTGACAGAGATGCTAGATTCACTTCTCAATTATGGCAGCATCTTCAGGAGAAAATGGGAACGAAACTGACATTCAGTACAGCAGCACATCCGCAGACCGATGGCCAATCTGAGAGAACGATTCGATATCTCAGTGATATGCTTCGTGCGTGTGCCTTAGACTTTCGCACCAATTGGCACGACCAATTACCGTTGATTGAGTTCGCCTACAACAACAGTTTTCAGTCTACGATCAAGATGGCACCTTACGAAGCTCTGTATGGAAGGAAGTGTAGATCCCCGTTGTTTTGGGATCTTGAGGATTGGCGTTGGACAAGGGATAACAAAGGAAGAGGAGATTCTCCGCAGTCTCTTCAGAGAGCGATTGACCGAATTCAGATCATCCGTCAGAGGATGAAAGCAGCCCAGGATCGCCAGAAAAGTTATGCCGATACACGCCGCCGACCTTTGGAGTTCGAGGTTGGTGACCGAGTGTTTCTTAAAGCTTCACCTCGAAAGGGATTCACTCGTATTGGCAAAGGTGGTAAGTTAGGTCCGAGATTCTTAGGACCTTTTGAGATTCTGGAGAAGATTGGAGAAGCTGCTTACAGATTAGACTTGCCACCGAGTCTGACAGGAATCCACAACGTTTTCCACGTTTCACAACTCCGGAAGTATCACCCGAGTGATTCACACGTTCTTCCTATCGAAGATGTTGAGATAGAGCCGGACTTGACCTTCGTTTCACAGCCGGTGAAAATTTTAGACAAGAAGACTCAAGCACTGCGTAACAGAGAGATTCCTATGGTTAAAGTGCTTTGGAGGAGTCAGTCGGTTGAAGAAGCTACATGGGAAACTGAAGAGAAGATGCGCAAGTTTCATCCCGCATTATTTGTAGCAGACGAGAAGAATCTGGGGACAGATTCTCATAAGGAGGGGTGATTGTAACGCCCCGAAAATCCGCATTATTATCCGGTACGTCCGATTTGTTATTTTGCGCGATTTAATTATTTTATTTGATAGTTAGTATGTGAATTTTTAACAATTTCATAAATGAGTGAATTTTGGTTTTTAAACCATTGCATGTCAACGTGTGTTCAATTATATGAGCTTTGACTGTAAAATTGTTTAATTCCGACAACCTGCTATTTTTAGTAAGTTCGGAGTAATTACGGTTTTGCCCCTCGTTTCTAAGTCAAGTCAAAGTTTGACTTGACCACTCTCTCTCTCCCTCAAACCTCATTCACGTAAGAAAGAAGAAAAGAAAGAAGAAAAAAGAGAAAAAGAAGAGAGAAAAGAAAGAAAGCTTCGATTGCTCATTCCGATTTCGATTTCCGACCGAATTTCGATTCGTGAAACTTTTCGAACTCCTCACGATCTATTCTTCAAGTAAGCTTCTCACGTCCTTCGCGTTTAATGCTTCCTAGGTTGTGATTTATAGAATTTTGTGAATAGTTTAATAATATATGAAAAATGTGAATATGAATGATTTTGTGGATGGATTTACGTGTTTCTTGGTCCTATAAGTAGATTAGATGTTGTAGATCATTATATGTAAGTTTAGTTTGAGGTTTTGCATGATTTATATGATTTAAATGTTAATTTTTGGCTCATTCCCGAGAACCCTCGCGATTTTCTGCTGTTCTGATGATCCACACGGCCTGACGCACGGTCTTGAGACCATGCGCCAAGACCGTGTACATATTTTGGCCTTGCACTGCCTAACGCACGGCCGTGCGCAAGCCGGTGCACAGGCCAGTGCAAGTTTGTCCGCACCGGCTTGAGCACGTGTTCAAGCCCGTGCGTTTGCCCGTCCCCAAGACCGTGTGTATGCCTTAACCAAAATTTCTCCATTTTCAACTTCTTGCTCTCGGCATTGAGGGTCAAAGGGGTAATTAAAAAGTTGACTTTCTTCGTTTGACCTCCGATTCGAGATCCGATTTCACCTATAGGTCCTATAAATCATAAAATACATATTTTAAGTAGTTAGAATTTTTCCGACTTCGTTTGGGTCCCGTTTCTCGTGTTTTTCGTTTAAGCCTTTTTGGCTATTTTTCAAATGTTGTTCGTTTCTTCCGAAACTTGAATGCATGCTTCCTTATTGCATTTTATGCATGTTTATGAGCTTTTATTGCATTCCAACTTGTTTTGCTTATCGAATTCTATGAATTTCTATGTTTTGTTACAATGTGAACCTAAGTGATATGAATGATTGTTAAACGTGCTTCTATGTGTTTTAAATCTTTCGTATAAGCCGTGCGTCATCGTTAGTCTTATTTGGTTGTGTCTTTGTCTTTTGCAGACGATACTCCCGTGGAGTAGTGTGCCTGTCTCGCATTTTGCTCTCGTTTTTGTCAAGCCAACAGGTGGGGTTTTCAGTTTCTTATAGTAGACGATAATACGTACATAATACCAACCCTACTACCCGATAAGCCTCGTTTTATGATTTGTTTTACATCCGTCTGTATATATAGTAGATATTTAAGCTTATACTTTTATGATCTTGAAAACGATTTAATATGAAAAGTATTATGTATAAGTTTGTGAAATGTTTACGAAAGAGGCAAGCAAATCTTTGTTTTCCGAAAGCGAACTTTGGCATTATAGCCTCGCACACGACTTGCCTCGAACGGTCTTTTGACCACATGGAAATGTTTGAAAAGCGAGCTATGTATATGAATATGTTTGACCTGTTCTGATGGGCCCGGAGTAAGGACGATAGGACGAAGTCGGTAGACGTCGGGTCTACGGCGGAAATTCTATGGTTTCCTCCACCTTTGGGAGCTCGGGGTGAGGCCGGAGTGGCAGCCCTTTGAGTACCTGAGCTTGTTTATGTATGATATGTGTAGTTAGGGGTTGCTCCCTGATTACAACTGGAGGAATAAGGTGGGTTTCTGTTTTTATGATTTGACTGGTGGTTCAGAACTCTTCTCGCTGAGTTATACGCTTTGTTATGTTTCATTTTGAGCTAGTTCACCAATCGTTTGCGAAAACCTTTGCTTCTGTTGTTTTGTTTCTGTTAAACTGGTGATCTACTTTCGTTTTTATTATGTACTGTCTTTTTCCCCCTCACTTAGTCATTTGACTAACCCCATTCGTTTCACCCTTTGGTTTCAGGATTCTAGGCGGGTTTCAGTAGTATTGAGTCGTTGTCAATCAAGTTACAAGCTTTTGTCTTATGTAAACTCTCGTTTCTTGTTGACTTATGATGTATGTAGGATTTGAATTGTGCTTATGAAAATCCGGGAATAATATTCATTGGAATTTGCTAGCCTTGGTGGGCTTTACCTATCTGCGCAATCATTATGGGTTTTATGTTTTGTTTTATATTGCTTCCGCTTTTGGGTTTGTCTCTGTTTTGAAACTCCCGCCTAGTAGTAAATGTCCGGTTTGCTGTTCGCCGGGTTTTGGTTCGGGTCGGACTCCTTTCGATTCCGGGTCAGGATCCGGTGCGGGGCGTGCGTCTGCCCGTTTGGCGGCGCCCGCTACATAATCTCTAAACGAACCCACACCCCCTTGAAACACCTTTGCACCATCTTGAACACACCCACACTACCTTGAACACACTTACACCCTCTTGTGCATACTCTTGAACACACCAAAAATCGAGAGAGAGAGAAGGAGAGAAGAGAAGGAGAAAGGGAGAAGAAGAAGGAGAGAAAGTGAAATTCCGTTCCGAATCCGTCGCTCGATCAATCGAAATTCCGAGACCAAATATACGACCCTCATTCAATTCTCTACCGGTAATCTTCTTTCCCCATTTCGATTCACCCATTAAATCCTCCTATTTTCTAGTTTTTATATTGATATGAATAATTGGTAATTTGATGAATTTATAGGTTAGAGTTTACCATTTTTTGTATAGTTCGGATCAAATGGTAGCTATTAATGTATACAATGCATGAGCGTGAATTTTATATGTTGATTTTAGCTATAGAATCCACCCTAGTTGATTTTAGGATGAAACCCTCGTGAGAAACCTTGAAATCGCGTTTCTGCACTTGTTAGATAGAACCACACGGTCCAACGCACGGTCTTGGCAAGACCGTGCGCCAGACCGTGCGCAACACTTTTATCTTGCACCGGCCTGTGCAAGCCCGTGCGCGCTTTTTTTAGCTTGCACAGTCTTGAGTGTGTGCTCAAGACCATGCACAAGGCCGTGCGTTAGGCCGTGCGAATGCCTTAACCAAATTTTCAGCCTTTTTCCTTAGTTGCTCACGGTAATGGGGTCAATTGGCCAAAAAATAAAAGTTGACTTTTTGCATACGACCCCCAAAAATCGAGTCGTTTTCACCTATAGCTTCCATATGATTCAAGGATGAATATTTTGTAAATTTTTCAAAATTCCGACCTCGTTCGGACCTTGAATCAAGCCTTTTTCGTTTAGGGCTTTTTCCCCAATTTTTGAATGTCATCCGAAAAATCTGAAAATCTCATGAGTGCTTCTTTATAACATTATAAGCATGAATGCGCAATTAGAATCTCAATTGAGCATGTTTAGCATCGTTAATTGCATATCTTCCGTTTAATTGATTTAATTGCTACATGACGATTATTGGTTATTCATGTGTTGTAGTCTTCGTGAGTCGTTGTCGTGTCTTGTCTTAATTGGTTCTTGTCGTCTATTAGTTTCAGGTCGTCTTCTCAAGGCATAGCTTGGGTTGTCTTGTCGTTTTCGTGCTTCCAGGTGAGGGTTTTAAAATGCTTTCAAACGGAGTAAGAATTTCTTTTAAATTATTGCGAACTACCCTTATGTGCTCATCTTGCTTTGATTTCCTTTCTCGTATATCTATTAGATATTTAATTTATATTTTATAACAAATGTTTTGATATTAACTTGTATCTATAGGTATCTCTAAATCATTTTGAGGAGCAACCCGAGATCCGAGCAGGAAATTCTTGGGTTTAAGGACAACGTGCAACAAATGCAACGCCACCACCACCCTATCTAAAGCCAGCCAACCACCAACCGACTCTAAACAATGCTGCCAAGTTGGAAATCATATACTTGGATCGACCCTAGACGCTCGTCTCCAGGTCCCACCTCCTATATAATTCCCTGGCCCATAACAATATAGGAAACTCTGAGGTTTTCTCGCGTTTCAAAACAGGACTGCACGGAGGCAGTAAACAGTAAACAAGGATGCAGGATTGAGTGAGACTAGGTGTAACGAACTAACGAATCAGTCAAAATTGTTACTTAAAACCCCAAATGGTTTGTCTCATTTTCATTTAAACAATGTACTATATATACTTTGATATTAAAACGTTTTGCTCGAAACCATTAAGATATAACTCGAAATATCTAATAAAGTATACAGGAGAGGAAAATGTAAAGCGTCTAGAGCACATAAGGGATGGGTAGTTGGTTCACAATTACATATGTACTTATATATGTTCTTGCCCAGTCGAAAGAATTTAGGAACCCTCACCTAGATTGTCAAAAGAGTATACGAGCTAAACACGGGCTCACTGACTGTCCTCCTGGGACTGATCTGAAAGACATAGGACCTAACGGGTCAAAATAGACTTCTAGAAATACGAAAAATACAATAAAAGACGAATGGCTAAACAACTAGTTTAACAATCATGCATACAATGTTTAACACTCATAAGGAAGGTGTCACATAAGTTTCGGGTCAAACGGACCTCATATGAAAAAGTTAGAAATTTTATCAAAAACTTAAAGTATACTATTCACCATCACGAACATGTCGTAAAATTATAAATTATGCAATTCATACATATATTAACATAATAGAATACGTGTGCGAAGAAAGAATTCGGAAAAGACAAGCCTCGGATAAGGCTACAGTGCAATGTAGTACTGTTCCTTCCAGAAGCAAACATGCACAGTCACGGGGTCTAAGCAGTGAGTGAGAGGCCTTGATTGTGATAGACACACGCACGGTCTCTCGTCACAAGGTGAGAGGAGGCTGTGAGCATGTTCACGGGGTACAGGCACCCCGTGACTAGAGGCCGTGACAAATTAAATCATCAGCAGAAAACAGAGCTCGCGAGGAAGAACAGCAGAAAATCAACATAAATCATCATCACGTAAAAAATACTTCTCCAATCATGCTCAAACTTTGATACAAGTTCATACACTTCATAACACTCATTTACATCCAAACAACACAACAAACCAACAAGATTGGCACTCATAATCATCAAATACTCAATATCATCTACTATTCATCAACCTCTACAAAAATCAGTAAAAATAAGATGAAATGAAAGGAAATATGGTACCTACCATAGAGGGGATCGAATGGAGTTCGTAGGAATTTACGGTGCCTAAATCCGTCCACAAACGAGCAAGAAATGTTGATTTGAGTGAAACTTCAAAACCTAAGAAAATCCTTCTTCTTCTTCTCTCTTTGAACGTGAATAGTGAAGTGAGGCAAAAAGGTGATTTGTTCAAACTAAATATCCAAGACTTGCTATTTTGGGAAGGTAGGGGCTAGAGTGCAAATTTTGAAAGTTTTAGGCTTTAGGGACTAAAACGCAAATAACTCAATATTATACTCATTTTGAAGGTAATCGAATAACGAACATAAATACGGTATTGAAAACGCAATTAAGCACATAATTCACGAAATTACGAGAAATGGGGAAAAAAATAGAAATATCACGATAAAACATACCTGATTCTTATTTAAAAGTTTGGGTCGTCACAAACATGTTATTATTATCGGTATTGT
Organism: Verbena officinalis; assembly: GCA_958496215.1. NCBI lineage: Eukaryota > Viridiplantae > Streptophyta > Magnoliopsida > Lamiales > Verbenaceae > Verbena > Verbena officinalis. The sequence continues at coordinate 32,434,088 of OY292385.1, read as the reverse complement.
ATTAGGATTCTCGTAACGTAAATGCTTATTAACTTATGGAAATTTCGCTGGCCTTGGTGGGCTTTTCTAATTGCGCATTGTTTTATTATTTTCTTCGGTATGGGATAGATTTGAATTGTTTACGCTTCGGCTACTGTTTATTTGTTGTTGGGTTGGTATTTGAAACAAGTTGCCGCCTAGTATTGAGTAAATTATCTCCGTTCGCTGCGTTGTGATTCGCTAGCGGACCCTCGTTCCGTTTGCGGGTTATGGTTCGGTGTGGGGTGTGGTGTTACCCGTTTGGGGCGCCAGATTATTAGATTCTATAACTTCTATTAAATAAAACATGAGTGTGTGTTAGTGAGTGTAGAGATTTAGTGTGTGTAGAAGGTGTAGTGTGTGCATTTGTCTTCATTTTATTTAAAGCCAAGTCAAACCTATTTCCAACAATTATAATTTTCACCACAAGATAATTACACTTTGGCTCCACCTTTCATGACTTGGTACTTGGCAACTTTTTCAAACATTCTCTTCACAAAAAGGACACTTACGGGAAAGAGAAAGAAAAAAAAGGAAAGTGAAGCATTCTTTTACTATTCATCATCTTCATCAAGCTTGGAGCTCCACTTCTTGTTTCCGTCAGTTTGTATCATTCATTTCCTAGGTATTAACTTCACCTATCTTTTTCTTATTGAAGCCAGAGCATGATTTAAAAGTGATTTTTGGAGAAACTAGGGCTTTTATGTGTTTTGTAAAAGTTGATGGGTTTGTATAATGGAGGAATTTTCTTGTTGTTTATGACTTGTAAATGATTTCTTAAGCCTCGTGTTTGGGTTGAGCTTGATTTGAATGCGAGATTCTTGGCATAATTGATAGATCTTCGAAAGTTTAGGTTTCAAGCTCTTACATTTTTATTGTAGCGCCCCCTGAAGAAGGAACGCCACATCCGCACCGAAGCGAACTCCCGAGCTTCAGCGAGGGCCTCAACTCAAAAACCCACTCCGGCGAACGGCACTCAAGCAACAACCTTCGGCAACAGCGACAACCATCCCAACAACGACTAGAAAAGAGCAGAGAAATGCGGAAGCGATTAAGGTAAACATGTGACGTCCCCAACATCACAACCCCCGGACCGAAACGAGCCCCCGAGCGATAGTTAAATACCACCACTCGAAAACCCGCCCCGGACAACGGGATTCCCACAATCTGGCAACAGCAACTCCCCAACAACAATACCAACATCAACAACAACAATAGCAATAACAGGTCATCAACGGAAGCAAATATCAACATATATATATATATATATCCACTAATCTCATCAAGTTCAAATATCCAAATATCATCATGTCTCAACTTCCATTAATTCAAGTTAACATGCCAAAATAAATAAGAGTTCAGTCGTAACAAAATATCTACATAGACTGACTCCAAAGACCTATAAGCCTACACTGCTGCTGCCAGTACCCAACAACCACTCGAACTGCTAACCTGAAGCATGAACCAAAAAGGGGATGTGCGTCAAACGAACTCAGTGAGGAGGGGAGTATACATAATAAAACATATATTTAATCCACGCTTAGGTTGATGAAAGCAAATCTAGTAACGATATGCTCTTTTTCAATTCAGCTAAGCTTTGTGAATTAAATATTAATCAAACATAAAACATATTTAATCCACCCTTGATTAATAGAGAAACGAATCTAATGACGATACTTTCTCTTTATAATTCATCAAAGCTTTGTGAATTAAATATTAAAGTAAAACATTTTAGAAAACATTTTTATTCCCGGCGAGAACGGGCCATCTCCTTATAACTCCCAAAAACATATCAAATATAATGAAATCCCATAACACCGTTTGGCTTATCAAGGAGCAACCCGAGATTTCGCCATACCCGACTAATGGCGCCGGTGTAAGTATTATTCAGGCTAGACTACCTCCGACCAGCCATGAACAATACCCTTTGATTATTTGTCAGGTTCTAGAATACCTGCTTATAATCGGCGGATTATGAACCCGGCTTAAACCCTAGACGCACGTCTCCGGGTATCCGCCTCTCACATAATCCAGGGCCCAAATACTCCCAAGAGCATCCTCAATGGGGTTAAATGTGTATGATCTCGCTTTTAAAAATATTTGAATGGACCAAATGGTCTTTCGAGACAAGGTTTTAAACCGTCTAGGGTATCCCGTCACGTTGCCAATATCTCGAGGCATACGCGCAAGTCCCGAGACCAAATGTTACTTTTAAAACAAAATAGTTCTCTTGTCTCTATTTTCAAACCATTTTAGAAAAGATACACATATATCATTTGACATTAAAACCTTTTTATTTCAAATATTGATAACATATAATTGAAATATAAAGGGATAGGGTTTTTGCAAATATTTGTTCAAGCTTCAGTTAAAAATATTTTACATCCTCACCTGTAGGCTTAGCAAAAAGGATGTTTTGACGACCAGAAATCAGTACCGCGAGGTCCCACCTGTAAGACACAGGCCTCGAGGTAAGACACGACTCGACAAACCAACCCAATAGACGAACGGCTTTATGAAAATGTAAAACATGCTTATAAAATGGAAAATCATGTATAAACGCACTCAAACACGTTCAAATGCACGAGATATTAAGCATAGAAAAGGCATACATGTGATATGGAAATTCAAGTATGCGCACGTTGCACTAAAACTAGCATATCTCTGTCCTCGGAATGATTTTTAACAAACCTCAAAATTCTTAGTAAACTAGACAAACATATGTTTCCATAGGTATAAGGCCCAAAATTTGGTTCATTCTAAGAAAATTCAGATTTTTGTCCAAAGTAGGCATAAAACAGAAAATACGTCACAGCAATACATTTTGGAAGAAAATTTCGTTACCTAAGAAAATGAAGTCCAAATGATCTAAAAATTTATGGAGGCACTTCAAACACATTGAAAAATACTACTGTGAAACAGTTTTTTAAAATTCCATCGTTTGCCCTATTTTCCGAAGCTTCTGCCCCAAAACTGAAACAGGGGGCAGCAGGGTCATTTTTGTAATTTTTCAGTGATCAAATCAGCTCCGTTTAACACAAAAATTGGATAACATGAGTCTTAATATGTTGAGAAGCTTCAGTTAAAACAGTTTCTAGAAATTCCAACGTTTCGGCCCAAAATCCCATTTTTGAGAATTTGTGCCGCCACCTACACTTTCATGCACAACTTTGTGTTTTCAATCCCAATCTCCATAAAACTTCACCTAATTGCTTAATATCATCAACTAACATGAATTTCCTAACCATTTAAGCATTTAAGATCATTAAGCCAATATTGCAAATTGATCAAATTCAATGAAAATTTCGCAAGTGATGCTACATGCAACCAACAACCAAACCAAGCTCATCAATCATTCATTCTAGCATGCTTCTTCACATTGTCAACATATGAAACCATGAAAACCAAAGAATAAAGAGAAACATGAACTCACCTTTAAAGAAAAGAATTGGAGAGAAAGAGATGGTAAGATCTTCTTTGTGAGAATTTCAAGTTGTAGTGTGTTCTTTGGATGATAGAGCAACTTTTTGTAGCAATTTAAGGTTGAGTTTCTTGGTGATTTGAGAGGATGAAGGTGGCGGTGGAGAGAGGAGAGAGTGGCGGTGGAATGGAGTGAAGGAGAAGAGAGTTGTTGCTTTTGGAATAGTGTAGAAAATTTGAGAGAAATATGGTATAATCATATAATTAAAAGAAATGAAATAATAAAAGAAATAAGGATATTTATTATAATTATAGATATTATTTAGAAAAGTCAAAATTGTTGGCTATTAGTATAAAATTATACTGGTTAATTCCCGAACCAGTCCGAGAATACAGAAAATTGCTATTCCGGGCTAAAGGGTCGACTTATCAAAATAAGTCAATATTACAGTCAAAACGACCGATTTTTAGCCGTCGGTAGCAGTACGAAGTCGGAAATTGCAAAATAGTTCTAATATGAAATTTCTTATGAAATCTTCATATTATTCACATATAAAATCACACCTTAATTCATATAATCCACATAATTGCAGATAATGCAAACAAGAGCAATAATCGGCTAACGTACCGAAGCGCTCTAAAATAGCGGGGCGTTACACTATCCCCCCCTTCGGAGAATCTGGTCCCCAGATTCTAATTCGACTCCGCAAATAACTCGGGATAATGAGTTCGCATCTTCTCTTCTGTCTCCCAAGTTACTTGTTCGGTGGTTCGGTTTCTCCACAACACACGAACCAAGGGAATCTATCGGTTGCGGAGTTGCTTGAACTTACGATCCTGAATCTCAACAGGTTTCATCTCGATCGTCAAGTCAGGCTCTACCTGGACTTCTTCATCTCGGAGAATATGAGATTCGTCGGGATAGTATTTTCGCAATTGAGAAACATGGAAGACGTTGTGAATCCCAGTTAGAGTCGAGGGCAGGTTCAGGCGGTAGGCAGTCTTCCCAATCCGTTCAATAACCTCATAGGGTCCCAAATATCTCGGACTGAGCTTCCCACCTTTTCCCACTCTAGCGAATCCTTTCCTCAACGTCGCCTTAAGAAACACTTTGTCTCCCTCTTCAAATTCCAAATCCCGGCGTCTCTTATCAGCATAACTCTTTTGGCGATCCTGGGCAGCTTTCATTCTCTGTCGAATGATCGCAATCTTATCAAGTGTTTCCTGGATCGTCTTTGGAGGTAGAGTTCGTTCCACTCCGTCTTTAGTTCTTCGTCAGTCTTCTAATTCCCAGTACAGAGGGGATCGGCATTTACGTCCATAAAGCGCTTCGTAAGGGGGCATCCCAATTGTTGCTTGGTAACTGTTATTGTAGGCGAATTCAATGAGTGGCAGTTGCTTGTCCCAACTCGTGGCGAAGTCGAGAGCACAAGCTCGCAGCATATCGCCTAGAATCTTGAGGGTTCTCTCAGATTGACCATCAGTTTGCAGGTGAGCGGCCGTGCTGAATTTCAAATTCGTTCCCAAGTTTCTGTGAATTTCTTGCCAAAGTCAAGAAGTAAACTTGGGATCTCGATCGGACACGATACTCTTCGGAACTCCGTGTAGCTTTACAATCTGCTCGATGTACAGTTCAGCTAACTTCTTGACATTAGTGGTCTTTCGAATTGGAATGAAATGGGCGGATTTCGTCAAACGATCCACAATTACCCAGATTGTATCATATCCGCCTCGAACTCTTGGTAATCCGGACATGAAATCCATAGCAATATCTTCCCATTTCCAATCCGAAATAGAGAGTGGCTGTAGAGTTCCACCGGGTTGCTGATGTTCGGCTTTAACTCGTTGACAAGTCAAACACCGTCTCACGAAATCAGCAACTTCTCGTTTCATTCCATGCCACCAATATTGAGTCTTGAGATCTCGGTACATCTTATTACCTCCCGGATGGACGGCATAAGCAGATTTATGTGCCTCCTCCATGATTTCGGTCTTCAGATTCTTCGGCACGCAAATTCGGTTCTTAAAACGAAGAAGACCCATATCATCGAAAGCAAATGAGGAGTTCGGATCATCTTGCATCCTCACGACCTGTCTTTGAATCCAGTCATCAGCACTCTGCTCGTCCTTAAGCCTCTGAACCAAATCTGGTCGGACTGAAAGATTCGCAATCCGCGGTTGAGAGACTAGATGATATCTCCCTGCTTCAAACATCCCTCCTGTAGAGGTTCCTTCCAAGCTAGCTACCTTTGCTTGTCTACTTAAAGCATCGGCTACTACGTTAGCTTTGCCTGGATGGTATTGGATACGGCAATCATAATCTTCAAGGAATTCCATCCACCGACGTTGCCTGCGATTAAGATTTTTCTGAGTATGCAGATATTTCAAACTCTGGTGATCGGTGAAAATGTCGAATGTCATGCCGTATAAGTAATGTCGCCATTTCCCCAGGGCAAAGATAATAGCAGCTAGCTCAAGATCATGGATAGGATAGTTCTTCTCAGCATCTTTTAGCTTGCGCGAAGCATAAGCAATCACTTTGCCGTTTTGCATCAGAAAACATCCTAACCCTTCTTTCGATGCATCGGTATAAACCGTAAACCCTTCGGAACCTTCAGGTAGTGCAAGTACCGGAGCAGTAGTCAACCGTTTCCTTAGCTCTTGGAAACTTGCCTCGCATTTATCGTCCCACTTAAAAGGCACGTCCTTGCGAGTTAAATTGGTCAGCGGGGCGGCTATCTTGGAGAAATCTTGAATGAAACGCCTGTAATAGCCAGCTAACCCTAGAAAACTTCTGACTTCAGTTGGGGTCTTCGGCTGCTCCCATTTCATCACGGTCTCAATCTTAGAGGGATCCACTTCGATTCTCTCTCCTGATATCACATGACCAAGGAAGGTAACTTTATCAAGCCAAAATTCGCATTTACTGAACTTGGCATACAACTGACGTTCTCGGAGAGTTCTTAATACGATGCGAAGATGCTCGGCATGTTCTTCCTTAGTCTTTGAGAAAACCAGGATATCATCAATGAAGATCACCAAAAACTTATCGAGATATGGCCGGAAACTACGATGCATCAAATCCATGAAAGCAGCTGGGGCATTCGTTAACCCGAAAGGCATAACTACGAACTCAAAATGCCCATATCGAGTATTAAACCCAATCTTCGGAATGTCTGATTCTCGGGTTCGCAATTGGTAATACCCCTGTCGGAGATCTAGCTTGGAGTACACTTTCGACCCTTGCAAAATATGAAACAACTCTTCGATGTAAGGTAGAGGATATTTGTTCTTTATCGTCATCCGATTCAGCTCGCGATAATCTATACACATCCTCAACGTCCCATCCTTCTTTTTCACGAAAAGAACAGGCGCAGCCCACGCCGAAGTACTCGGTCGAATGTACCCACTCTCCAATAATCCATCCAACTGAATCTTCAATTCTTTCAACTCTGCCGGAGCCATACGGTAAGGAGTCTTCGAATACGGTTCGGCACCCGGAGCTAGATCGATCACAAACTCTATCTCTCGTTCCGGAGGCAAAGAATTCAAACTCTCGGGAAACACATCAGGGAATTCTCCAACTACTGGTACCTCCTCAAGCTTAACATGCTCTTTCGGACGGTTTAGTAAGGCCGGAGATCCCTTGCGAATCATTCGGGCGGCTTTAACATAAGAAACTCGAGGAATCTTGTCAAACCTTTTGCCCAAAATCTCGCTATCAGCTCCCAGAGCGATCTTTTTCCCGAAACAATCAATATAAGCTTGATGCCGATATAGCCAGTCCATTCCCAATATTATCCCGTAGTGACTCATCGGAAGCTCAATGAGATCAGCAGGATAATCGCGATCGTCTATCCTCAACGGACAGTCTCAGAAGACTCGATTACACAAATAAGAAATTCCCAACGGGGAATTGACCTCAAGCACATAAGGCAAGCACTCGGCAGACAAAGATAATCTAGAAGCATATTCAGGTGCAATAAAAGAATGAGTCGCACCCGAATCATATAATGCAAATATGGATATGTAATGCAAATGTACAGTACCTTGCACCATTGCATTAGGGTCGGTCTCCCCTCCATCCCCCGTCATCGCATACGCTCGTGCCACAACTTTTCCTTTCCCCGCATTCTGTGGCTCTTTCTGGAACTGTGGAGGTGGCCTTCTTGGGTAGTTCTCTACTTGATGATCCTTGCGCCCACATCAAGTGCACAGTCCTTGTTTCTTCCAGCAATTAGCTTCCGTGTGTTTTGGCTTGCCGCAGTAAGAACACTTGATTTGAGGCTCGGCTGTCTGAGGACCTGTAATCTTTTGCTTCTTGCTCGAAGATGAAGAACCCGCAGGAGGAAAAAACTTCTTAAATTTGCGAGGGGCTGGAGCTACAGCCTTCGGTGCGAAATCCTTCCTAATTTGTTGCAATTGGGACTCAATCTCCAACGCTGTAGTGACAGCGACTTCATAAGTGGGGAGTTTAGCTCCCAGAAGAGCTCTTCGGATGTCCTCATTTAAACTCTATACGAATTGATTCACCTTTCTTCTCTCGTCTGTAAGTATAGAGGGACAATAGACAATGAGGCGGGAGAACACGGCCTCGTATTGATCAACAGTGAGATTCTCCTGTTTTAGGGCTCGAAATTCAGCTTCTCGTCGATCTTGCACAACCAGGGGGATGTATTTGCTTCGGAAGGCTGAGAGAAAATTAGCCCAAGTCGGCTCGGTCTTAGATCATCAGGTTTTCCTTCGAAACGCGGGGGATTGAGGTTGAGGAACCTGTCGAAATCCTTTGCCTCTGCCTGTTTCCTTTGAGCAGGTGTCGGTTGTGCAGGAGCTATACCCTGTTGAAACATCCTTTGCATGGCTTCAAAGAACATGGCAGGATTTAGGGGATTCGGCTGCACGGGCGGTATTGGCTCGGGCTGTGGAGCTGGAGGAGCATGATTGTTGTTGTCTTGGGGAGGAGAAGGAGTAGCTCGAGTTCTGCGTCCGCGTGCAATTTCCTGTATCAAAAGACTAAATAATACGCATGTTTTGTTAGCCACATGATCATGTCCACACAGGTCACATAACATAAGCATATAAAAGCACATTGTCCTATAGCCGTTCGACCTAGACAGACTCGACACGACATCAAAACCTAAGTACCAAACCCAGGCTCTGATACCACCTTAAGCTGTGACGTCCCCAACATCACAACCCCCGGACCGAAACGAGCCCCCGAGCGATAGTTAAATACCACCACTCGAAAACCCGCCCCGGACAACGGGATTCCCACAATCTGGCAACAGCAACTCCCCAACAACAATACCAACATCAACAACAACAATAGCAATAACAGGTCATCAACGGAAGCAAATATCAACATATATATATATATATATATATATCCACTAATCTCATCAAGTTCAAATATCCAAATATCATCATGTCTCAACTTCCATTAATTCAAGTTAACATGCCAAAATAAATAAGAGTTCAGTCGTAACAAAATATCTACATAGACTGACTCCAAAGACCTGTAAGCCTACACTGCTGCTGCCAGTACCCAACAACCACTCGAACTGCTAACCTGAAGCATGAACCAAAAAGGGGATGTGAGTCAAACGTACTCAGTGAGGAGGGGAGTATACATAATAAAACATATATTTAATCCACGCTTAGGTTGATGAAAGCAAATCTAGTGACGATATGCTCTTTTTCAATTCAGCTAAGCTTTGTGACTTAAATATTAATCAAACATAAAACATATTTAATCCACGCTTGATTAATAGAGAAACGAATCTAATGACGATACTTTCTCTTTATAATTCATCAAAGCTTTGTGAGTTAAATATTAAAGTAAAACATTTTAGAAAACATTTTTATTCCCGGCGAGAACGGGCCATCTCCTTATAACTCCCAAAAACATATCAAATATAATGAAATCCCATAACACCGTTTGGCTTATCAAGGAGCAACCCGAGATTTCGCCATACCCGACTAATGGTGCCGGTGTAAGTATTATTCAGGCTAGCTACCTCCGACCAGCCATGAACAATACCCTTTGATTATTTGTCAGGTTCTAGAATACCTGCTTATAATCGGCGGATTATGAACCCGGCTTCAACCCTAGACACACGTCTCCAGGTATCCGCCTCTCACATAATCCAGGGCCCAAATACTCCCAAGAGCGTCCTCAATGGGGTTAAATGTGTATGATCTCGCTTTTAAAAATATTTGAATGGACCAAAGGGTCTTTCGAGACAAGGTTTGTAACCGTCTAGGGTATCCCGTCACGTTGCCAATATCTCGAGGCATACGCGCAAGTCCCGAGACCAAATGTTACTTTTAAAACAAAATAGTTCTCTTGTCTCTATTTTCAAACCATTTTAGAAAAGATACACATATATCATTTGACATTAAAACCTTTTTATTTCAAATATTGATAACATATAATTGAAATATAAAGGGATAGGGTTTTCGCAAATATTTGTTCAAGCTTCAGTTAAAAATATTTTACATCCTCACCTGTAGGCTTAGCAAAAAGGATGTTTCGACGACCAGAAATCAGTACCGCGAGGTCCCACCTGTAATACACAGGCCTCGAGGTAAGACACGACTCGACAAACCAACCCAATAGACTAACGGCTTTATGAAAATGTAAAACATGCTTATAAAATGGAAAATCATGTATAAACGCACTCAAACACGTTCAAATGCACGAGATATTAAGCATAGAAAAGACATACAAGTGATATGGAAATTCAAGTATGCGCACGTTGCACTAAAACTAGCATATGTCTCTCCTCGGAACGATTTTTAAGAAACCTCAAAATTCTTAGTAAACTAGACAAACATATCTTTCCATAGGTATAAGGCCCAAAATTTGGTTCATTCTAAGAAAAATCAGATTTTTGTCCAAAGTAGGCATAAAACAGAAAATACGTCACAGCAACACATTTTGGAAGAAAATTTCGTTACCTAAGCAAATGAAGTCCAAATAATCTAAAAATTTATGGAGGCACTTCAAACACATTAATAAATACTACTGTGAAACAGTTTTTTAAAATTCCATCGTTTGCCCTATTTTCCGAAGCTTCTTCCCCAAAACTGAAACAGGGGGCAGCAGGGTCATTTTTGTAATTTTTCAGTGATCAAATCAGCTCCGTTTAACACCAAAATTGGAGAACATGAGTCTTAATATGTTGAGAAGCTCTAGTTAAAACAGTTTCGAGAAATTCCAATGTTTCGGCCCAAAATCCCATTTTTGAGAATTTGTGCCGCCACCTACACTTTCATGCACAACTTTGTGTTTTCAATCCCAATCTCCATAAAACTTCACCTAATTGCTTAATATCATCAACTAACATGAATTCCCTAACCATTTAAGCATCTAAGATCATTAAGCCAATATTGCAAATTGATCAAATTCAATGAAAATTTCGCAAGTGATGCTACATGCAACCAACAACCAAACCAAGCTCATCAATCATTCATTCTAGCATGCTTCTTCACATTGTCAACATATGAAACCATGAAAACCAAAGAATAAAGAGAATCATGAACTCACCTTTAAAGAAAAGAATTGGAGAGAAAGAGATGGTAAGATCTTCTTTGTGAGAATTTCAAGTTGTAGTGTGTTCTTTGGATGATAGAGCAACTTTTTGTAGCAATTTAAGGTTGAGTTTCTTGGTGATTTGAGAGGATGAAGGTGGCGGTGGAGAGAGGAGAGAGTGGCGGTGGAATGGAGTGAAGGAGAAGAGAGTTGTTGCTTTTGGAATAGTGTAGAAAATTTGAGAGAAATATGGTATAATCATATAATTAAAAGAAATGAAATAATAAAAGAAATAAGAATATTTATTATAATTATAGATATTATTTAGAAAAGTCAAAATTGTTGGCTATTAGTATATAATTATACTGGTTAATTCCCGAACCAGTCCGACAATACAGAAAATTGCTATTCCGGGCTAAAGGGTCGACTTATCAAAATAAGTCAATATTACAGTCAAAACGACCGATTTTTAGCCCTCGGTAGCAGTACGAAGTTGGAAATTGCAACATAGTTCTAATATGAAATTTCTTATGAAATCTTCATATTATTCACATATAAAATCACACATTAATTCATATAATCCACATAATTGCAGATAATGCAAACAAGAGCAATAATCGGCTAACGTACCGAAGCGCTATAAAATAGCGGGGCGTTACAAAACAATTAAATTCCATAAAAGCCTACAGGGCTAACACAATATCAAGAAACATTTATAAATCAGGATACAGAATGTTCATAACCAGATAGTGCCATCCATGGCTCAACTAGTCTATCCTGTACAATTTTAGATATCGTCAACTATCCCACCTCAGGGGCACATAAATACGTAAAGTAAATAAATACAATAAACAAGACTCGACGGTTGTTGGGACCACTGACAAGACAAACCAGAAAGACTGAGCCTATCTAGACCTGCTGATGCCGACTGACAAGATAGGTGACATCGCCACCTGTCTACCTGAAGTAAGAACCAAAATAGCAGGGGTGAGTATAAAGGATACTCAGTAAGGGGGTTTTGATCACAGTTCGTCATTTATCTTTTTAAAACTAAAAGTGGTGAGTGTTGCCCGTTTTGAGAAAGAATACGAATAACGAAATATAAGTTATAAAACAACGCAAGGCAACACTCAGGATCGGCTTATTTGAAAACACAAATGGTTGACGAACAGGATCTTTTAAAACATTTGCACGTAATATCAAGCCGATTAATTAAAAGGGCGTTAGTTGAGTTACGAGGCCGTTACGGGTTCGAAAGACATGCTATGACTAAGTTAGAAACAGTAATTAAACACAGCTAATAATTCAACTAATTAATTGAATAATAAAGGAGACTTCAGTTGGCAAGTTCGAGCCACGCTTCCGGGTTTTGTATATATATTTATAGGGAAATACGTATACTAAAGGAAGAAAACCGGAATGTGCTTCGACTCGTAACTAAAGCCGTAAATCAGACAGACAAGCAAGAAATGCAATAAGTCATGCAATAATGTGTCCCGGCGAGAACGGGCCCTCTCCTTATAACTCCCAATTGAAAATCATGCAAGCATATAGTCAATTACTCCACCACCAACAGTACTATACAGAGTTTTAAGGAGACGCTGTTAGCACCACCATACAGAGTTTTAAGGAGACGCTGTTAGTACCACCGTTCGCATCAACTCAGGCTAGCCAACCTCCTAGCCGGCCCAAGTTAACACGCTAGAAGTACACATCGGGATTTGCCCTAGACGCTCGTCCCCAGGCTCACCTCCTGTATACTCCGGGCCCAAGTCATTAAACAGTTTATGGCTCGCTTTTGAAATTAATGATAGTTTGGGTAGCCAAAAAGGCCATTCGAAAGCAAGAAATCGGGGTTTGGGAGGCCAAAGGGGTCATTCGAGACAAGGTTATAATTGCGAGGTCGAGAGACCAAAGTTCACATTTAAAACAAATGGGTTTTCCTTGCCTCTAGTTGAAAGTATTTAAAACATTTTGGTTTGCTATCAAAACGATTTGACTAAGCAGATAGAGAAATAGTAAAGGCAATACAACAAGTAATAAGAAAGCGGGATAGTGGTTTATTTCGCAAACCTAAGTAACTATGTTCTTACTCCAGTTGAAAACAATTTAAAACCCTTACCTGGCTCGACACGACAGTATGAAAGCAGGCGGTAGTCAGGTTTCTCCCTCGTTGGTCCCACCTGTAATACACAGGGCCTAGAGGATGAAAACAAGACCGACAATAACAAAAGCAAGACACGAACAACAGACGACGCACGGCAATTCAAATATAACTTCACTCATGCTACAGATACAATATGGAAAGCCAGGCAATTAAGCATATAAGGATATATGACATATGAAATAACATTTAAAGGAATATTTAAAGCAATTGTAATAATGGAAGAACATTAATAATAAATATGAAAAGCATGCTAGAATGCAGTTAGGGCACGTAGACATGCTTAAAATAATATAACGGAACTCTCTCGCGAAAACGGGGTCAAACGGACAAGAAACGGAAAAGATGGGAAAAATCCCTAAACGAGAAAGGTGTCAATTGACTGTCAAATAAGGTCGGATAAATTGTAAATTATGAAGAATATCAAATCCCGAGGCTCGAGGAAGCTACAGGTGAAATCGGATTGATATTCGGAGGTCGTATGAGAAAAGTCAACATTTAAATGAGTGGGGTTGACCAATTCCCGAAGTGTGAGAAAGGAAAAGGCTAGAAAATCCGCTAAGTAAGTTGCACCGGCCAACGCACGGGACTGCGCACGGGCTTGGCAAGCCGGTGCAAGCACAAAAAGGGGTGCACGACCTCCCGCACGGTCTTGAGCACGGTGCCAAGACCGTGCAGGTGCAAACGGGCATGCGCACGGGCTCATGCACGGGCTCAAGCCCGTGCAGGTTGAAAAGAGCTACGCATGGGCTCCTGCACGGTCTTGATCAAGACCGTGCGTTCGCCCGTGTGGATCTACTGAGCAGCAGACTCAGCAGATCGCGAAACCTCACACGCAAAAATCAATATATAAATTCATACATCTCCTAATTTACTCCACAAAATATCCTAATTCTCACATATAATCATATATATCATATAAGCTACACATAGGCACAAGAATCACGTAAAATGGTCGAGTAAATCTTCCTAAACACGAAAATCCTAAAACTATAAAATTCTATATAAAATCCACGAAAATCGCAACGAAGAGGGAACAAAATGAAATAGGGTAAAAGGATTACCGATAGAGAATGTAGTGAGGATCATTTGGGTTTTCACGGCTCGTCGATCGGGCGAGAAACGGGCTCGGTAGGGCGTCGGGAAGATTTTCTCTCTTTTCTCCTTTCTTTCTTCTTTCCTTTCTTCTCTTTCTTCTTTGTGTGAAAATGAGAGAATGAGAGAGATAGGTAGATATTTAGGAAAATATCTCGGGGGGTAAAATGGTCATTTAGGCTTTTAAGGGCATTTATGTAATTTAAGTAATTGAGGGCATTAAAAAGATAGGTTAAATCAATCTTTTCCACAAGATTAATTAATCCAATTGGATAGATCGAGAAATTAGGCAAGAAAGAATTCGCGTAATACTTAATAATATAATTAAAATATTCGGGTCGTTACATTTATGCTTTCATTATCTTGCCTAGTTTTGTTCTAAATGAGTTTGATGTCTCTAAGATTTTGTTGCTTTGGTAAATCCATAAAAGTGATTGTGCTAAATTGCAATTTTTGTATTTATACACTAGCTTACTTGAAAATGGGATTTTGGGCTGAAACATTGGCGTTTCTCAAAACTGTTTTAACTAAAGCTTTTCAACATATTAAGAATCATATCCTCGAAGTTTGGCATTAATCGGAGCTGATTTGATCCCTAAGAAATTACAAAAAAACCCTGTTGTCCCCTGTTGCAGTTTTGGGGCAGAAGCTTCGGTAAATGGGTCAAGCGAATGAATTTTTAAAAATTGTTTTACAGTATTATCAATATGTTGGAAGTGTCTCCATAAAGTTTTAGATTATTTGGACTTCATTTGCTTAGGAAATGAAATTTTCTTCCAAAATGTGTTGTTGTGACGTATTTTCTGCTTTGTGCCTACTTTGGACAAAAAACTGATTTCACTCGGAATGAAAAAAACTTTGGACCTTATACCACTGGAAAGACATGTTTGTCTAGTTTACTAAGAATTTTGAGGTTTCTTAAAACTCGTTCCGAGGAGAGAGATATGCTCATTTTAGTGCAACGTGAGCATATTTGAAATTTTCTGCAATATCATGTTCATGTGCTTTGTACTTTGAACTTCAACCTGTGCGTCTGAGTCATTGTCTTATTTGGTTGTGTCTTATTTGGTTTTCAGGAGATACAGCCGAGGAGTAGCTTGTTTTCTGCCTTTTTTTTATTTTGATCTTTTGCCAGGTGAGGTTCTTTCAGCTTCTGTTCTAGTTATATATGTATAATACGTATCTAAGCCCCACTCAAATAAGCCTTGTTTTATGAAGTTTGATTTTATCCCATTTCTATAACGTATATATAGATATTTGATTCGATTATCTTGATGGTTTATAGAAAATGATTTGATATCAAAATTATATCGTATTTAACTCTTTCCTTCCCCTCTTTTTCTTGGGCAAGCAGCCCCACGGAGCGGTAAAGCCGCTTAACTCAAAGTATCCCACGTTTGGTGCTGTCATATGTAATCGCTTGGCTGGTAATGGTGGAATCCCTTTCCTTTACCGAGTCGAGAGCAAGAAAAGAACGCCGTTTGCGTGAGAAGAGGCAAACTGTTCATTAAAGATAGGTCCGTTTGACCGAATATTAAATGATTTCGAAAATGCGAGACATGTTTTGTCCGATTGATCGCTTGATTGTTGGGCCTCTGGTGTAGGGGGTAATAGGGCTCGTCGAGTAGACTCGGGTCTATGGCGTTGCTCTCGCTCAAACATTTGGGAGCTCGGGGTGTGGCCGGAGTGGCAGCCCTTTTGAGTACCTGAGCCAGCACTCGGCAGGGCCTATCCTGTGTGTGTCGAAGACGATGGGTGAAATTCCCAGAGTATACGAATTGTGTAGTTCGGGGTTACTCCTGACCTACAACCGGAGGAATAAGGATGGTTTATATGATTGATTGCTTGATTGGTTCTCGATTCGCCAAGATTTTGTTTGGTTTGATCGTTTTGTTATTAGAATCATCAACCATTGTGAAAACCTTATTTTAATTGCTTCCTTTTGAGTTTAAAGTGATGATTCTAAATCGTTTTGTAATATATACTACTACCTCCCCCTCACTTAGTCATTTGACTAACCCTCTCTATCTCATCCTTTGATTTCAGGTTGCTAGGCGGAGCGTTGGTTGAGTCTAATTAGCTGGTTATGATATGTATTTTGATACTCATGATACTTATTGTACATTATTATGGAATTCAGACACTCTCGTTAGTCCGTATTGTATTCGAATCCTCATAATGTAAATGCTTGTTAGCTTATGGAATTTCGCTGGCCTTGATGGGCTTTTCTAATTGCACAGTGTTTTGTTGCTTTCTTAGCCCCTATGTGGGATAGATTTTTATTGTATATGCTTCCGCTACTGTTTATTTGTTGTTGGGTTGGTATTTGAAACAGGTTGCCACCTAGTATCGAGTAAATTGTCTCTGTTAACTGGATTGTAGTTCGCTCGCGGACTCCTGTTCCGTTTGCGGGTTATAGTTCGGTGCAGGGTGTGGTGTTACCCATTTGGGGCGCCACATAAAGTAATCGGAGGAGGCGATTTGTAAAATCTATGAACATAAGGAAGCAATTCAAAATAAAAAAAAATTAAGAGGCAAAATATAAAAAAAGTATGTTAGGAAAAAAGGCAAAACCTTTTTTTCCCTTTAAAATTTATTCAACTCATATGCTTGTACTCTTCTCTCCTAATTTCTAATTAATGCATAAGGTTATGATACACATATCACACTCATTCGTACAACTAAACCATGTTCAAATTATTAACAAGAAACAAGAAACAATAAACATGATTCCCCTAATTAATTCCCGCAAATCCAACAAAAAACAAGCGTTACTTTCGGAGTTTTGCTAAATTATAACTGATAACCATCTTAGTTAAAGAATTACTGCATTATTCCTCATTTTAATTTACAACTTGTCCACTTTAGTTAGATTTTCGTCATATTTTTACTTATGTAAGTAAACAACAGACATGAAATGACCAAAATACCTCTGATGTTACTGTAGTAAAATATTATTTTTAGAGATGCCCTTTGTAATATAATTCTTAATTTGAGTGCAATTTGCAATATAATAAATTCTCGAAGGGGTGGCATGTAATGTTTTAGGAAAAGTTAGAGGGCATAAAAGGAAATGAGCTTGTTGTTGAGAACTCTAAAACCGGAAAGAAATTTGAGAATTTGAGGGGGTGGAATCATAGTCTATATAGAATTCTGATAGAAATAGAAAGGGATCCATTAGCGCTAGTCTAAATGGTATCTTTTCCTAAACTTGGAATATCCCGTTATAAATTATAATGGAACTCTAACTGAAGAGAGCAAGTTGTAGTTTAGAAACTTCTCAGATGGTGGGACGGTAATTTTTTAACTAAGAAGATTACCCGTTGTAATTTAGCAAACTTTTGAGGGGTTTAGATGTAAGTAATCCAAAAATATTTTACAGATGATATGACACGTGTGCAGCGAAACTAAAGAGATGGTCCCAAGAGAGGGTCCCACATGTGGTTGCACGCAATCTGGGTGCTTCCTTGGGTGACGGAATCTCAACTCTGCTAAAAACTCCCCCAAATTAACACTCCTATACACATACAGATACTCTCCTATATTCTGCAGTTGCACAGTGCTCTTTAAAATTCTGTATCGAAACTCCTAAATCTACGCACATTGACTCTAAAATTTCTCCCTAAATTTTCTCAAATCCCCAATTTTTAGGGCTTGGATTTTCATCGTGATCTGTCCCCTTCTTCACGGGTATCGTTTTTTCTTTTATTTTCCTTGCATGAGCCCGCTATCTGCATGTATTCATATGAACATGTATGTACTTCTGTTTGCATGTGTGTACTTTTTTGTATAATGAAATATCTGATCTGGGTTTTTGTGCTTGCGACGATTTATCACTGTCATATATGTTGTTATTGTTGGTGATGATTTTGCTCGTAACTGCTAGTCATGCTCTCGAACTTTTTAAATTTTTTCGATGATGGAAAATTTGTTCTTGCCTTTATTTGATTTGAAAGGTTAATTTTGCGAATGGAGTAAGGTTCGAAGAAGCTATTGGATTCAATTCGGATGATACAGTTTTATAATTAAAAGGTTTTGATTTCGAACTTTCCTGCCGAAAGTCGCCTTGGAATTGGCTGATTTTAATGTGAATGAATAGAGAAATGAGGGAGAAAAAGTAGGAACCTTGATTCAAGACATAGTGTGAACGAACTTTTAAGGTCCAAAAGAGAACACTTTCTTTGTATAGGAGAACTGTTTGACTAATTACTATAAGGTAATGACTGTTGAGGCATGCCAGGTAATTAGGCTGAAGAAATCATAGTACCAATCAATAGAGCCCTTTAATTGAGCAACTATTGGGAATTGAATATCGGTACAATATGTGCGTACAATTTCAGTTCTTTTTTCTTTATTTGGTCAAGACTAGGGCATTCACCATCGACTACAGTAACTAGTCTCCTTGTTGAATTGTAGGCATCTCAAAGGGTGGGACATTTGACCAGGAGATTTAAGGCAGCTCCATACTCAAAGTCAGATATCGAATCCCTGAAGCTTGGTTAAGATTAAGAGTTCACAAAGAAAACCGTGTGACTTTTTATTCATCATTTCATTGTGTAGAAAGTTCATACAGTAAAATGCAAATTTATGTTAAATGATTTAAATGAAGAAGTGAAATCACTTTTCCTTCCGTTAATAGTGTATAAAAGTCTAGGATTGGATCTTTTTGAATTCTTTTAGCATCGCATAATATTCGCAGTATCTTTAATAAACACTCATTTCTATGTTGTTTTTCGGCACACAAGATGTCAAGAAGAATGACTTCATTTTGGTTGTTATTCTCTGTCTAGTTCAAAGGTGAAGATGAGAATTGTATACTAGTAACAACTATAATTAAGTAAATGGCTACATAGAACTGCAGAAAAAATCCAAAGCAACATCTAAAATAGGAATGTATCTATCTCTGTGTAGTATGTTTCTCTGCCCTTTTCTTTGAAAAGTTAAACTGCGCCCTTATTTTTTTTCAACCAATTTGGATTAAACTTGCTTTGCTTCCTTGTGGCTTTTTAAGGGCACATTGGTTTATTTCTTAGGAGAAATTAGAGGAGCATGCAATCAAAGTCTAAGGGTGTAAACCAAGGCGAATCCCATCTTCATAATGCTACAAACTCCACAGTATATTCTGATCCATGGTGGACTAATAATACTGGATTTAATCCCTTTAGCTCGGCAATGATGAGGGGAAGTGTGTCAGATTCTTCATCTCCTGAACAATCTTTGGATGGGCAATCACAGTCTGAAGGCGGGATAAATGAGGAAGATGATGATACAACCAAACGATCACCTAGTAATACATTGCAGCCGGGTAAAAACCTAAATTAGATTTCTTGAATAAATACTTCATCTTCTGGTTTCAATGAATAAATTTATTTCGGATCTGGTCTTGTTGCATGCGATACTAGTCAGTCTTAGGTGATTTTCTTCTGGGTTTTTTCTCCAATTCGTCTCGTGAAAATAACATGTTTTTTTAACATATTTTCATGTCCAGGGATGAACTATTATGGGTTTACCACTATATATGTTATTCTTCTTGAAATGATACTGAAGAATGGCATAAATTTACAAGATAAAGTTTGTTTAGTCGATAAGGTGGAGGCCATGTTGAGACTATGATTTTATAATTGAATAAAGGAATAATTCCGAAAAATCTCCTGAGGTTTGTCTGTTTTACCAAAAACACCCTCAAACCTTGAAAATTACAAAAACCAGCCTGAGTTAACGATTGTCAACAACTTTCCGTTAGTTTGAGGTGGATATTCGCTCTGGCTTGCAAACCTCCAGGAGTTTTTTGTAATGTTTTAAGGTTCAGGGTGTTTTTCGTGAACGGCGTAAACCTCAGGGGTATTCGTAATTGACCCTTGAATAAATATGTTCAAAAGATAATTGGGTTACTGAACTGAATTTCCTTCTTCTTTTATTTATCTCATAAGAAATTCTATTAATAATAATACTATCCCTGTCAAGTTCAGATAGAAACTATAAGCAGGACAAACAGAATCTCCAGCAAATTCAACCCACCTTACATCCAAGAAACGATGGGAGTCTTACTCAAGCGCAGCATCTTGAGCTTGTTGGACACTCAGTTGTAAGAATTTGCAGTCATGAAATACCTGTATAAATATCTCGATTATTGAATAAATAGAGTAATATAAGAAGCTAGTGTTTTAACATGGAAATATTTTTGTTTTCAGGCATTTGGCTTAAATCCTTATGATCCATTTTATGGAGGAATGATGGCAGCTTACGGCCAGCCTTTGGTATGAAATTTAGTTTTAAGTTATTTTTACTTTTCTCATTGTTGGCAGGTGGTGATTCCTATGTTTTCAAATTTCTTTTTTATTTTATTTAATGATTGTCCAAATTGATATTTTTACCAAGGTTCCTCATTTATCTGATATGCATCATGCAAGAATGCCACTGCCACTAGAGATGGCTCAAGAGCCTGTCTATGTCAATGCCAAACAATATCACGGTATTCTCCGAAGGCGGCAAGCACGTGCCAAAGCAGAGCTCGAAAGGAAGTTAATAAAAGTTAGGAAGGTGCTTATGTATATTTATTTTATTTCATTTTCTACTCCTCAGTTTGGTGAAATTACAAAATACTCCCTCGGTCTTCATTTCTTAAAAAACCCCCTTGAGGTTTCATTATTCATGTAAATTTGTGAAAATTTATGCAAGAGAGGCTTTGATTGTCATCAATTAACCTTTAAACAACATTGGTCTTACATCAATGGACTGCAGAAGACAAGACGCTTCTAGTGGTGTAAACATAACCAACATCTGACAAAGGTTTTACATGAATGATCAAACTTCAGGTTTTCTTTGTAATAAACAAAAATTGAGGGAGTATTTTGTAATTTCGCCAACCTGAGGGGTAGTTAATGTAATTCGCCCTATTTTATTTTATGTTTTAATTTTCTTCTGTTGGTGACCAACTTTTCTCTTTTCTTTAAATATAGCCTTATCTTCATGAATCCCGCCACCAACACGCCTTGAGGAGGCAAAGGGGATCAGGAGGACGTTTTGCAAACAAGACAGAAGCTGATACTTCAAAAGCTACAGCTTCTGGCTCAGCTATCTCGTCACAGTCTATAAGTTCATCTGGTTCAGAAGCCCTTCAATCTGAGTCAAATGGATCTAAACATCCCAATTTGCAGTGAAGTATACTTTTCGCCTTTGGAAAGTTGGTGGTTCGTTCGTGTGACTTAAACCTCGGCTTTTCTAAGCTGGGCGGCAATTCATTCTTGGCTGTTTCTGCTTTATCTTGTGTACAAATATGCCTTTTAGGTTAGAAACAAAGTTTGGGTAGGGGAAACCTAGTTTGTAGCTAAAACGCCTTGTAAAGTTCTCTTAGGAATAGGATTAGAATGTGGTTACTATTTGTTGCATTTTCGAATTTTAAGGTGCAAACTTTTCTTCTTGATTTCTTGAACCTAAAATCATTAGTCCGAGATGCGGATTGGGATTGAGTTGGTTTATTCTGCAACCGGTTTCATTGGCTTCCAAAGTAAAATGTCAAGATATTTGTAGTAATTCTTGGATTGATGGATTTGGATTGTTGTAGGAATTTGAAATGAATGAATTTAAAATTTCTTGAACTTTATATCCAATTTCAAAAAGATCTTTTGTGCGGATCTTTTATCAACTATAATCTCTTATCTTGTATTCTTGGTTTTGTTTATCTAGATTTTGGACATGGATTTGGAGTATACATGGCCTTTCCAATCCATCAATCCAAACAAAGCCTTAAAACCCACATTAATGAAGAACTGATAAATGGAAATACTGTTCGAAAGAGAGGGAACACTGAAAATAAAAGAGAAATGGAAAGAATTGTAGATTGAAGTCAGATTAAGATTAAGATTTCATCCATATAGTTAGCATTACATTGTAATGTTTAATGATGGTGTACTACATTTCTGACTTATCTGCCTGAGACTGGTCATTCAAGGTTTCTTGTTCGACTTTGCTGCCATCAGTAACGTTGTTGTTTGAATCAGTCACATTTACCACAGTTTCCATCATACCCGACAGCGCGAGCCTAGGAGACCATTCAAGAACATCATCTATTATGTTTGAAACTCTCTTCTGGTATCTGTAATATCACAAAACACATGTTCAGCTATCTTAATTCAAATAACTTGAAAAAGAATCATAAAAATATATCAGATAAAACCCCAACGGCAAATAGAAGTGATATATTTGTTGCTTTTTTGTGTGATAATGAAAAGGTTTATGATCATCAAGGAATAATTACAAAAAACCCCGTGAGATTTGTGCTGTTCACCAAAATCACCCTGAAACCTTGAAAATTACAAAAAAAAAATACACTGAATCAACGATTTTCTGTTAGTTTGAAGGTATTTGTCCTTATGATTTCCCAATCCTCAGGGTGTTTTTCGTAATTTTCAAGGTTTTAGGGTATTTTTCGTAAAGGGCTTAAACCTCATGGGATTTTTCTAATTGACCCTATAGTTAATACACATACCTAGCTCTAGCAGCTTCATCAGGAGCATGATGCCTCAATAGTAGAATGACAAGCATAGCCGAGATTGCGTAAAATAACCTAGCTGTCCACTTGGGATGCTCACCCTCGTCTTTTTTAGGCCAAAACTGGAATAATTCCTTAAGTGTTGCTTCCTCCGCAAGAATATTTGGGAACAACCAAAGCCGCTTTCCAAGAACAATCCATAAAGTTCCAAATATTACAGCTCTCACTGCATTAGAAACAATAAAGGAAAAATGGAAAAAAAAAAAAAAAAAAAAAAAAAAAAAATTAAATAAGCCCGAAACGATAAACAAAAATCAATCTTGTGGTATCATCACTAAAGGAACTTACATAAAAGGACGCAAAGTATAATAAGCAATACACCAGCACAGAAGTAGAGTATAAACAGCTTGACTTGATGGGGATACACAGGAAATAAGCAGATTGCTAGAGTCAAGACAGGCCAACAAAATGAGAGAAGCGTTTGCCACAATGGCCTTCGGTTCACAAAAGTCCATGCAAAAAACGCATCACTCTCAGAGAACACTTGATCCTGCAAGAGCACAATAATTAACATATGGAAGTAAGCTATTCTTCCAAACTTATATCATTATTATTAGGGTGAACTACACGGACTACCTTGAAGTTTGGTGTATTTACAAATCGATTCCTCTAGTTTGAAAATTTACCATAGAGTCCCTAAAAATTCAATAAATGTGTAAATCCTCCAAAAATACCCCCAACAAAACCCCAAGTGAGGATATTTGGAAGATTTACACGTTTATTGAAAACATCAGAGACCATATGGTAATCTTTCAAAACTAGAGGGATCGATGTGAAATTTCACATATCTTCAGTGGTAATAAATGTAATTCATCCGATTATTTATCGGAAGAAAATTTTGAAGGGAACTTACACCAAATATCTCCAAATGTGCAGGCCATGTAGATAGTTTTCTCTTTCCGGGCCGAACAGTTTTGACAACTCGGTCACATCGCACTATAAGATTCTTTCTCAGTAGAATGTTGACAATATCTTCAATTTCTAAATTTTTATCTGATTCAAGTAGGTCTTTGAGCTCGGGATGATTTCTCAAAAAGTTGACAAAATCTTTTCCTCTGAAATATTCAACTCTAGTCTCCTGCAAGACGGCCCACCTCGATTCAAGATCCTTATGATCCCTTACTTTCTCAGCAAATATCTGAAACACATCCTTTTGCAGATCGTGCTTCTGAAATTCAAATTTTTGAAGGTCAACAACAATGAATTTAGTTACCACATTCAATTTTCATAGAAATAGGGAAATAGCATCAATGTGTATCAATGAAAAGTTATCTGAAACTCCAAAGTTATCAAAATGTTATTACAATAAGGATCATCAAATTCGAAGAGACAATGGATCATTACAATAAGGATAAATTGGCGGAATTGCTATACATAGGAGAACCTAGTGACAGAGATAATTGTTTTAACTTGTGTTTTCTTGATCGAAATTATAATTTTGAACTTCATTCAAGTTTACAAGCTAATTACTAGTCAGACAAATTTAGAAAATTACCAACTGATCTAAAGAAAACTGATTGAAACTGAATTCTAGTAGCAAAACAAAATGGTTCCTCAAAAGAATTGAAAGATGCCGTGATCGCCATTAAAATAAAGACTCAAACCATACCTGGCGCGTAATAGGAAGAGAAAACACAGAAACACAGATACAAAATTATAACCTAAAAACCCATTTTTCTTTACAAGAATAGAAAGAAAAATGCTTAACTAATCTAATTTAAAGCAACATTCCACAAGGTGGAATAGAACCACAAGATTCTTGAATTGGGTTCCTGAAAATCGGTTAATTTAACTAAAATGTAGGTTCTAGTTTGTGTTCCCAAAGTCAGTAAATCTCAAAGCATTTCACTAATTTGAACTCTGATTGAGTTAGTATGCTGATCAGAGACTACATTTCTCCTAGAAGAGGACAGAAAAGAAAGAGAAACACGAGAACTTCATTCATATCCATAGTTACTTCGTTCAATGCTCCCAAAATTTTACATAAATCTCAAGTATCCGAACGGGTATAAAATTCACGAATTCCAGGAACAATAAATCATCTTCAGGTTTTACCAGAGGTCTCAGATCTTTCAAGGAAAAGTAAAAAAATCAGAAAAAACACCGAATTCCTAGAAATATAATCTTCACATAAAATCACATGTGGACAAAATGATGATCGCAAAATGGCGTAGTTATGACTCGATTGTGATCATTAAGAATAGACTAACCCTAGGAGGAGTATCAGTGGCGGAGTCTGCGTGTGAACGCCGGCCCCTCTTTTTATCAATGGCTGCTCCACTTCCTCCTCCTCCGCCTCCGCTTTTCTTCATCTGTGTCTGCCGTTTTTCTTCTTTCTTACTGTGTTTTCCTTTTACATCTTACTGTTCTCTGTAATAATGGAGAACAGACAAAAGTATTTGATTTCTTCACACTTCATTAATGGAGAAGAAATGGGCCTGTTTGGCTCCAGGCCCAGTCATTGGGGAGACGGCCCATAGTTCTAAATCCAACATAATTTTTTTCTGTTTTTGTTCTTAAATCCAACATAATTTTATTTTTTTTATCAAAAAATCCAACATATAATAATTATTATTATTACCAAATCCCAATCTCCTTTTGTCTGGGATTTCTTGTCAATAAATTGATACCTCGATACTTGTCGAGAGAGAGATGAATAAATAAAAAGGGCCATTTCATGATGGTAACATGTTGTCATGTTGTATTAATGAATTGATAATAGATATTTTTTCGGGTTAACAAGGAGACCAGAAAGAAAGAAAAAAAAAAAGCAAAAAAACAAGGGACTAAGTATTGTCAATCTCCAGGAAGTGGTGGAGTTCTCATGATGGGGTGTTCAGGAGGGTGAAGCGGTTCCCCTCGTTGTGGCTCTTCTTCACGAGGAATTAAATCGACACATGAATTACTTTCTTTAAGGGTGTGAACAATCTCGACGTGCTATAATCTTCTCATATAGAAGCGACAGTCTTTAGAAGTCGATCTGAAGGAGTAATGGGTAGTGTTACTCCCTTATGAGCTTGATAATGATCTCGGAGTCAACTTTAAAAATAATTTTCTTTTTTAAATTTAAAAATTAAAAAAAAAGAATTAATAATTGTTCCTGTTGTATTCTTGCAATAGTAGCTAGTCAACTCAAGATCCATATTTTGTGCCACTTAGAGAAATTCAGTTACTTGGGGAATTTCTTTATACAGATTTGAAATTAGGGATGGCAACGGGGTGGGTCTGGACGGGTTTGATAGAATTCAAGACCCGCCCCGATTAGCATTGGGAAGACCCAAGATCCGCCCCAAACTCAGGTATTTAGTGGACCCGTCCCATCGGGTTTGAAACTCGTCGGATCCGGATCAAACCCACAAAACCCAATAAGTTCAATTAAAGTATTAAGAAAATAATCAATAATTTGTCATAAAAATATAAAATTATCATAAATAACAAAGCATAAAATATTAGTAATTATTTCATCATTAGTAATTTTTGTAAGAACCTCAAATGATGTGATTAGTAGGAAAAGTTTAGGGAAAATCATAAATCTTTTCCTAAATAATTGATAAGACTTATTGTAACGCCCCGAAATTTCAAATCAAGAACCGGAAGCTTGAACCGCTTCACTTTACGCCTTTCATGATAAGTTAGCAAGCTTCGCGCCTTCGTTCCTCGCCTCTCTCTTAATTTCTCGAATTATGTGATTTATTTATCATGCTTTACTATGAATTTTATAAATGTGCTAATTGTTTTATTTAAATTATTCTATGTAAATGTGCGCTTTAAATGATGAATTTTGACTGTAATATTGGTGAATTCCGTGAACGGGCATGTTTGACTAAGTTTTGCAAAATTACCATTTTATCCCTTCGGATTTTCGGAGCAAAAATCAGATTTTTGTAAAAAGCCCCTCTCTTCTTCTTCTCCCTCATTTTCACGTTAAACCCCCCTCTCTCTCTACACTTCTCTTTCTCTCTCACCACAACTCAAAACACAAGTTCACATCCAAGCACCGGATCGAGAACCAACCTTCACGGAAATTGTTCCCCTCAACTCCGAGACCGATATATGCCAAGCTCGTGCCAATCCAACCGACAGATTCTCCTCCATCACCTTTTTTCTCGTTTTTACTAACTTTGTAAGCTTTTTAACTTTTATTGCTTTTGAATGGATTTAATTGCAATGTGATTGTTTCTTGATGTTCCTTGAGTGATATTGTTCGATTTCCATGGATTGCTTTCGTATTTTCGTCCGTTTCTCAAGCTTTTCCATTAATGGAGTTTTATGGTTTTTGTGGATTTGCTCGTTTCTTGCCGGAACTTCATGAATCTCTCCAAATATGTTCCTTTTGATGTAAGTAGATCATTTCTATACGTTTTGGCATGATTTGTGGTGAAATTTGGGTTAAAATCCGAATTTTAGGGTTTAGGGCTGTTTTTCTCGCTGGAGAAGACAACTCGCCACGGCCGTGGTACAACCACGGCCTGTTTTGCAGTTCAGGCCATGGTGGTCCAGTGGAAGGACCACGGCCGTGGTGCCTCCACGCCCTCGGGGTGTGGAATGGACTGATGGTCCATTCTTGGGCCAACTCATCCCGAACCTCATTTTTTCTCGATTATTTCACTTCCATTGGTCTTAAAACCTTCTTAAACCATGAAATATGCTGAGTTTATATTTTTTGGACATGTTCGGGTTTTTGAATAGTGTTTGGGGGGTGTTTTTGTAATATTTTCTAAATATTGTCCGTTTCTTCCGAGACTTGAATGCATGCTTTCTTATTGCCTTTTATGCATGATTATGAGCTTTTATCGCATTCTAATTTGATTTGCTTATTGAATTTCTATGTTTTGTTACAATGTGAACTCTAATCGTATCTAAGCATGTTCATTAATTTAAGCTTCATTATTCCTTTTATGCTTAATGAGATAATGATTGTATATGCGTATTTGGACCTTGTTGCTCAACTTGAACATTCCTAAATGTTTAAATGCTTTGTTAAAGCCGTGCGTCTTGGTCGTT
Source organism: Verbena officinalis (assembly GCA_958496215.1). Classification (NCBI taxonomy): domain Eukaryota; kingdom Viridiplantae; phylum Streptophyta; class Magnoliopsida; order Lamiales; family Verbenaceae; genus Verbena; species Verbena officinalis. The sequence goes on along the minus strand of OY292385.1, from coordinate 32,406,302 downwards.
GTCTTATGTGGTCGTGTCCTATTTGATTTCAGGTGGTTCTACTTCCAAGGAGTGACTTGGTTCTCATTCTCTTATCCTTTTGTCGCTTAGTCCAGGTGGGGTTTCTTTTCCGAATTCGGTCTTTCTTACTTATATGTAGCTATTCCGTATATAAACCCAAAGCCCTTGCTTGAAGATTTTATATTTCTCTCCAACTTATATTATACGTAGTAGCTACTTGAAAACTGTATTATCTTGATGATTTCGAGGAAAATGTTTTGATATCAAAATTATTATATAATAACTCTTCGAGAGCCCTTTAGCTCGAAAAGAGGCAAAACTTGGATTTATAAATTGGTCCCTTTGACCGCACAAACCTTTCGAAATGCGAGTACTATCTTGGCCTTTGTGCCATAGTTACATTATTGGGCCCGGACATTAGGGTACGGAGTGAAACCGGATAGACGGCGGGTCTACGGTGGATCTCAGTACCCCTAATCTCCAAAACTGCAGAGAGCTCAGGGTGTGGACGGAGTTGCAGCTCTTTTGAGTACCTGCGCCGGACGGGATCTTATCTCTTAGACTTGTCCTCATCCGAAGGTGTGTTGGATTTAACCCATGCACAGAGTATTGTGTAGTTAGTCGGATTAGCTCTCCTTCTAACTTACACGGGAGGCATAAGGTGGGATTTCATTTATTTATTATTGCAAAGTTGGAGGAAAGTGTTCGTCTCGTCGAGCTTTTAATTATTATTTCAAACATTGTTTGATTAACTAAATTATTCAAAACCTTTATTTTCTATTGCTTTCTTTAAGTTTAAAATGGTGAATCTCTTCCCTGCATAACTTATATATACGTATTATAGCCCCCTCACTTAGTCGCTTTGACTAACCCCATTGCTTCCCAAATTTTGTTTCAGGATTTTGTGCTAGGCGGAAATCGAGTCTAGTTCGTTGGAGTTGCATATTTCCTTATTTATGTAATTCCGTTTCTATCTTTTCCTTTGGATATTAGTTTTGGGACTTATCGCATACTTAGCATTGGAATTACATTTAGCCTCGATGGCTTCATTTGGTATTTATGATTACTGTTTTTCGCTGGCCTCGGTGGGCTTTATAACTGCGCTTTGAATTTATTGTTTACTAGCTCCTTGTGTGGGATAGGTTTTATGATTTCCATATTTCGCTTCCACATTTGTTGTCGATTTTCCAAATATCCGCCTAGTACATGTATTGCTGTTCGCCAAGTTACGGTTCATAGCCGGACCTCTGTTCTCGTTATATGTTGTGACTTGGTGCGGGACGTCGCATCGCACTGTATTTTGGAACGTGCCGTTACAGTTGGTATCAGAGCCATATGTTCATTGGCCTAAGCTTTGAATGCATGGTATCTCATTGTTTGTGTCGTAGTTGCATGCTAGTTGGACTTTGAGATTCACAGTCACGAGTGATCGGGAAAGCTTAGTATTTAAATTGTGTTGGATCTTTGTTGGAACGACCGCCAATATTAGCTCTCTTACAATTGTAATACTGAGATGGAATTGGGCATAAGTGGATGTGAGGTTCGAGGTTGTACTAGCCTAGTCCCGTTTTCTTGTCTAGTTGTGTTTGTCTACTGAGATGGAATTGGGCTTAGGATTTGTGTTTTGTGCCTTTGTGTTTCTGTGCCTGTTTGAATTATTTGAATTGCAACTTATGTGCTTACTGCTTTACATATATGTTAACCTTCATGCATATATGTGTACTCTGGCTGCAGGATGCCTCCCCCTCCTCAGATTGGCGACCACACATCTTCTTCATCAGGGCCCAAAAGACCCCGTGTACCTAGAGCATCGATTCAAAAGAGGAACAAGCTGCCAATTGTCGCAGCCGAGCCTTCAGAGGTTTGCGGATTTTGCAAGAAGAACTATTCAGAGGAGTGTTGGGTGAAGTTAGGTTACTGTCAATGTAACGACCCAGAAATCTGGGAATTACTGTGAGTAATTTTTACGCGTTAATTATCTTTCTTAATCTCTAAATTCTCGATTATATGTGAATTATAATATATTATGTCGTAAATGACCAATGTGATAATATTGTTTGCGTATTTAAATTACGTGTCTATATTGCGTTTATTAAATATTTAATCGTTATATGTGATCGACGCGTATTTAATTGGATTTTCTAAAATTACTAAAATAACCCTTCATATTTTTCGGTATTTCGAAGATATTTGATAAGTATCGAAATTCATTTCATTATTTTTATTTCGAGAGAGAGAGAGAGAGAGAAGAAGAAGAAAAGAGATATTTCTCCCGAATCCCTAATCGATCGTGCCGAGCTCGAATCTCCGTGGAATTTCGCGCCAATCGTTTTTAAACGATCAGTTCATCGATACCTTTCTTTAGGTACCAATTTCCCCAATTTCTTTTACGTTTTTTCGAGGTTTTGAGAATATTTGGTTATTTCGGGATTTTTAGGTTAAATGCTTAGATCGAGCCCGTTTTTTGGTCAATTCGTGATTTTATTGGATGTATATGTGAATTAGATGTTGATTATTGATTGTTATAAATAATGAGTGTTGATTTGCGTTAAAAATATGATTTTTGTGGAATTTTGGCTCGAAAATTTGAAAACCCGTAAGTTTCTGCTGGGTTCAGTTGAACCGCACGGGCTAACGCACGGTCTTGCGCAAGACCGTGCAGGAGCCCGTGTGCAACTCCTTGTGCTTGCACGGGCTTGAGCCCGTGCACCAAGGCCGTGTGTTTGGCCGTGTGTGCGTGCACGGTCTTGACACCGTGTTCAAGACCGTGCACTAGGCCGTGTGAAACACTTAGTGAATTTTTCCAGCCTTTTCAAACTTTGCTCTCGGCAATTGAGTCTTCGGGTCACCATTTTTGGTTGACTTTTTGCATACGGACTCCAAAAATTACACCGTTTTCACCTATAGAACCCTTTTAATTTGTAGATTTATATTTTGGAATGTTTATTTAATTTCGCCCTCGTTCGGGCTATGAATAGTGTAATTCTAATTATGTGTATTTTTGACAACTTGTCGGAATTGCGTGAAATTTACATGATAGCTTCTTTACATACTATAATTGACATATGCATGATTGGAAACATGTTTGGTTAGCCGTTCGTCCAATAATTGCTTATTTGCGCTTTTATTGTTGTTGTAGTCGTTATTGATTTGTCTAGGTCTTGTCTTGTCTCCAGATCAGTCCGGCGTGGGAGACCAGTGAGTCTAGCAGCTAGGCTTTCTCTTTTTGTTTCCAGGTGAGGATTTAAACTTTTAACTGGGCTTGAACATATATATATATACAATTGCGAACCCCCTAATCCCTTATTAATATATTATATATTTCGAGTTTATATTTTTATGTTTTATCCTCAAATCATTTAATATCAAAATTATACATAAGTAAACCAAATTGATTTGTTTTCCAAAGGGCAAGAAAACTATTTATTTTACGTGACGGTTTGACTTAGGATTTAATCCTTTGTCGTCACCCTTGCTCAGAGTGTCGGTTGGCATTCAAATGGGTTTTTTAAAGCGAGCAAATACATGACTATTTTCAAGTTGGGCCCGGGAAGGTATCCGAAGGTTACATCTGGGGACGGGCGTTCAGGGTGTAATCCGAGGTGCTTCTCCCAAAACTAAGCGTCAATCGTGGCCTGTCAGGAGATGATAGCCACGGTTGGGAGCGATGGTGGGTGTTGCATTTGTTGCACATTTTCCTAAAATTCATTATGGTTGAGCTTCGGGTTGCTCCTTAGCTTGACACCGGCGATGGAGTATTTATACATGTACCGTGGAGATATAAGGAGGAACAGGCCCATTCTCGCTGGGATAGTATTTACTGCTTTATAGTGTTATTGATTTTAATTCTTAATTGTATATCCAAGTCGAAGCATATTCCGGTTTCTTCATTATCGCATATGTATTTTCTATAAATACCCGGAAGCATGACTCGACTTGTTCTCACATCTTCACTGAGTATTTTGACTCACCCTCTTTTAATTGGTTCTTGCCTCAGGTTTGAGAGAGACCGACATGTCTTACGTGTCGGATGGGCAACAGTGCATAGATAGGCTTTTTGGTTTTGCTGAGTCTCGTTAGTTGTCTTTTGATCTCTCGTTCATTATTCTTGTCAATCTGGATTGTAGATAATATTATATTGTTCCCCAATATTGTTATTTAAATGATGTTGCCCTGAATGGGCTGTTGTTGATAATTGTTAATGTATTGGCCCCGGAGTGGCATTTTTTGTTAATATGGATTTAAATGCTTCCGCTATATATTCTCTGATTTATTTAAATGTTTTATTTTGGGGATTCACTGTTGCCAAGTGTCGGGATTGACCCGTTAGCTTGCATGGGTTCTCGGGTTGAGGCACAGTATTCGGCTTGGGAATCCGTGCAGGTTCGGGGGCTGTAGAGCGGGGCGCTACAGTCCGGAGTGGTATCAGAGCTATGGCTCTGTTGTCTAGAGTGTCGTGTCTAAGTCGTACGGCTATATTTATAGGTTTCGTGTTATTCCTTTACTTGCGCTTTTAAATATTATTGTTACTTGATTAATTGGTCATATCATTAACCCACATGCATTTCAGCTTATCTTTGCAGGCACAATGGTTAGACCTCGAGGCCGACAGGAACCGCCTCCACCACCAGAGGGTTTTCCACCGCCTAATGCCTTCTATGATGCTGTTAGACTGATTATACAGCAGGCTCAGCAGGAGCAACAGCCACCACAGCCACCACCACCGAATCCTCGGGATGTTACTGCCCGAGCCATGGATCGATTTATGTCCTATCGCCCTACGGTCTTCGAGGGTGAGCCGGACGACATCAAGGCAGAGGCCTGGATTTCCGAGCTGGAGCAGAAGTTCAGAGCTCTAGATATTGAGGATTTGCAGAGGATCGAGCTCTCTGTATTTCTGATGAGGGGTCCCGCCCTCGATTGGTGGCGCCTAGTTGAGAGGCGTTGGACTACGGCACAGACCCCACGCACTTGGGGAAGGTTTTTGCATGAGTTCCGGGCGAAGTATGTGCCCGAGATCGTCCGTGATCAGCGAGAGAGGGAGTTTATGAACCTCACTCAGGGAGGTACGACTGTGGGCCAGTATGAGGCCAACTTTACCAGACTGATCGTCTATGCTCCTCATATAGCAGACGACGATAGGAGGATGGCCAGGAAGTTCAAGGAGGGCCTTCGCGACGAGATCAGGGCCGAGTTGGTAGGCAGTGACCTCCGTACTTATGAGGAGGCCGTTACACGGGCTATGGCTATCGAGTCCGATCTTCGAGAGCTTCGTCGTAGAGCTCCTGTTCCTGTTGCTGCTGCCCCTAAGGGTTTTTCTCAGAAGGGCAAGAGGCCTTTCACTGCTGGCTCTGGATCTTCTATGGGCGATAAGAGGCCCAGGTATATTGATAGGGCTCCTATTACTGCCGTTGCACCGATCACTTGTTCCTACTGCCACAGACCGAACCACACCGCCGATTCCTGCCGGAGGCGATTGGGACAGTGTTTGATTTGTGCATCTTCTGATCACCTGATAGACTCTTGTCCGAACAAGAGAACTCTTGCCACGCCACTGAAAGCGATTCAGGCTGCCGGTCAGCCGAGAGTTCAGCCCAGAGTCTTCGCACTGGGAGGAGAGGAGCTTGAGCCCGATTCGCATGATGTTATTGGAGGTACCCTGCATATTCATGACATCCCTATTACTGCATTATATGATCCGGGTGCTACACACTCGTTTATTGCGCTTGATATTGCTGCTAAGTTGTGCATGCCCGTGGAGAGTCTGCCTTATTTGTATCGAGTCAGTTCTCCTTTGGGGACTTCTTACGTTACGGATAGAATCTTCAAGGGTTGTCCTTTGAAGATAGGAGATCGCGTCTATCCCGCCGATTTGATCGAGTTACCACTGCAGCGCTACGGGATTATTTTGGGAATGGACTGGCTTTATCAGCATAGAGTCAGTGTGGATTGTTTCAGGAAGACTATTCAGATTGGGACCGAGGCAACAATTGTGAAGGGTAGTCTTGAGGAGTCAGTTCTGGCACCGAAGATTTCTTTCGTTGAGGCTTCTCGTTTGATCCGAGAGGGAGCTCAGGCCTTCGTCGCTTATTTACTTAACCGACCGAAGGAACAAGGGAAGCTCGAGAATACGGAAGTGATTAAGGACTTCCCTGATGTCTTTCCCGAGAGTTTGAACTCTCTACCCCCTGATCGGGACATTGAGTTCGTAGTCGATCTTGCCCCGGGATCGGAGCCTTATTCGAAGACTCCGTATAGGATGGCTCCAGCCGAGTTGAAGGAACTGAAGATGCAACTGGAAGAGTTGCTTGAGAATGGTTACATAAGACCGAGCATCTCTCCTTGGGGTGCCCCGGTTTTGTTTGTAAAGAAGAAGGATGGTACGCTGAGAATGTGCATCGACTACCGGGAGTTGAACCGGATGACAGTGAAGAACAAATACCCTCTACCCCACATAGAGGAGTTATTCGACTTATTGCAGGGCTCAAAGGTATATTCGAAGTTGGATCTTCGTCAGGGATATTATCAGCTTCGTATCCGAGAGCAGGATATACCTAAGACCGGGTTTAACACTCGGTACGGCCACTTCGAGTTTGTTGTGATGCCGTTTGGTTTGACGAATGCCCCTGCAGCTTTCATGGATATGATGCACAGGATTTTCCGACCTTACCTCGACAAGTTTGTGGTTATCTTCATCGACGACATTCTGGTTTTCTCCAAGACAGTCGAGGATCATGCCGAGCATCTTCGCATTGTTCTACAGACGCTTCGAGAGCATAGTCTATATGCCAAGTTCAGCAAGTGCGAATTTTGGATCAACGAGGTTTCATTCCTTGGTCACATCATCTCCGGGAATGGGATTGCTGTGGATCCATCAAAGATTGAGGCAGTGACGTGTTGGAGTCAACCTAAGACGCCAACAGAAGTTAGGAGTTTCCTTGGATTGGCTGGATATTACAGACGATTCGTTAAGGATTTCTCCACACTAGCGGCCCCACTCACGAAGTTAACTTGTAAAGATGTGTCTTTTCAGTGGGACGACAAGTGTGAGGCCAGTTTCAAAGAGTTGAAGAAGAGATTGACCACTGCACCTGTACTTGTTCTTCCAGACGGACACGAGGGATACGCGGTTTATACTGACGCATCCAAGGAAGGTTTAGGGTGCGTGTTGATGCAAAATGGGAAAGTCGTAGCTTATGCTTCTAAAAAGCTAAAAGATGCCGAAAAGAATTATCCCATTCACGACTTGGAACTTGCAGCGGTGATATTTGCCTTGGGCAAATGGCGTCATTATCTGTATGGTGTCACTTTTGACATCTTTACGGACCACCAGAGTTTGAAGTATCTATTCACTCAGAAGGATCTCAACAGGAGACAGAGACGGTGGATGGAATTCTTGGAAGATTATGACTGCCGCATTCAGTATCACCCTGGGAAGGCGAACGTAGTCGCCGATGCATTGAGCAGAAGGGCTCACGTGGCACACCTAGAGGGGACATCTTCAGATACCTCTTTAGAGGACAGGAGGACTCGATTTGAATCGTATCCTCGTCTTGCCAACCTTTCAGTCCAACCCGATTTAGTCCAACAACTTCGAGACGAGCAAGATTCAGATGCCAGTATTCAGAAGATCAAAGCTAGAATGCTGAATGATCCTAACACCAAATTCAGGATCGATGGTACCGGATTGCTTCGCTTTGGGATCCGAGTTTGTGTTCCTACGAACCTGAAGCGTGGAATTCTCGACGAGGCACACAAGTCTGCTTATGCTGTTCACCCAGGAGGCAACAAGATGTATCGTGATCTCAGAACCCAGTATTGGTGGAATGGTATGAAAAGGGACGTGGCTACTTATGTGAAACATTGTCTAACATGTCAGAGAGTCAAGGCCGAGCATCAAAGGCCTGGAGGAACTCTTCAGCCGCTTCCTGTACCCACTTCCAAGTGGCAGGAGATCACTATGGACTTCGTGACTGGATTGCCTACCGTTCGTGGAGGTTTCGATAGTATTTGGGTCATCGTTGATCGATTGACCAAGTCAGCGCATTTTCTACCAGTTCGAAAAACAGCAAAGGTTAAACAGCTCGCAGAATTGTATCAGAAAGAAATTATTAGGCTTCATGGTGTTCCGGAAAGTATCGTTTCTGACAGGGATCCTAAGTTCACAGCTCAGTTGTGGCAAGAACTTCATAAGAATTTGGGAACGACCCTAAAGTTTAGCTCTGCAGCACATCCTCAGACTGATGGACAATCCGAGCGAACGATCAGGTTTCTAAATGATATGTTACGGGCATGTGCGCTCGATTTTCATACGAGTTGGATTTCACACTTGCCCTTGGTCGAGTTCGCTTACAACAACAGTTATCAAGCCTCGATTGGAATGCCACCGTATGAGGCTCTTTATGGGAGGAAGTGCAGATCTCCAATTTATTGGGAATTGGAGGATTGGAAATGGTCAGCTAATGGCCATGAGAGGGCTACTCCACCGGATCACATTCAGGAAGCAATTGATAAGGTTCAACTCATTCGGCAAAGAATGAAAGCAGCTCAAGATCGCCAGAAGAGCTACGCCGACAAGAGGCGTCGACATTTGGAGTTTGAAGTGGGAGACCGAGTTTTTCTCAAGGCCTCCCCGAGGAAGGGATTCACGAGGATCGGTAGAGGTGGGAAGCTTACTCCGAGATATTTAGGTCCATTTGAGATCACCGAGCGGATCGGGAATACCGCATATCGTCTGGACCTACCACCTTATCTTACCGGGATCCACAATGTCTTCCATGTCTCACAGCTTCGCAAGTACTTCCCCGACGAGTCCCATATTCTCCAGGATGACGGAGTTCAGCTTGAGCCGGATTTGACTATGGAGATGAAACCGGTTCAGATTCAGGATCGTAAGGTTCAGCAGCTTCGCCACAAGCAGATTTCATTAGTGAGAGTTCTCTGGAGGAACCGTTCGACCGAGCAGTCTACTTGGGAGACGGAGGCTAAGATGAGGGATGCTTATCCCGAGCTTTTCTGATGAAGATGGAATCTGGGGACCAGATTCTCATAAGGGGGAGGTATTGTAACGACCCAGAAATCTGGGAATTACTGTGAGTAATTTTTACGCGTTAATTATCTTTCTTAATCTCTAAATTCTCGATTATATGTGAATTATAATATATTATGTCGTAAATGACCAATGTGATAATATTGTTTGCGTATTTAAATTACGTGTCTATATTGCGTTTATTAAATATTTAATCGTTATATGTGATCGACGCGTATTTAATTGGATTTTCTAAAATTACTAAAATAACCCTTCATATTTTTCGGTATTTCGAAGATATTTGATAAGTATCGAAATTCATTTCATTATTTTTATTTCGAGAGAGAGAAAGAGAGAGAAGAAGAAGAAAAGAGATATTTCTCCCGAATCCCTAATCGATCGTGCCGAGCTCGAATCTCCGTGGAATTTCGCGCCAATCGTTTTTAAACGATCAGTTCATCGATACCTTTCTTTAGGTACCAATTTCCCCAATTTCTTTTACGTTTTTTCGAGGTTTTGAGAATATTTGGTTATTTCGGGATTTTTAGGTTAAATGCTTAGATCGAGCCCGTTTTTTGGTCAATTCGTGATTTTATTGGATGTATATGTGAATTAGATGTTGATTATTGATTGTTATAAATAATGAGTGTTGATTTGCGTTAAAAATATGATTTTTGTGGAATTTTGGCTCGAAAATTTGAAAACCCGTAAGTTTCTGCTGGGTTCAGTTGAACCGCACGGGCTAACGCACGGTCTTGCGCAAGACCGTGCAGGAGCCCGTGTGCAACTCCTTGTGCTTGCACGGGCTTGAGCCCGTGCACCAAGGCCGTGTGTTTGGCCGTGTGTGCGTGCACGGTCTTGACACCGTGTTCAAGACCGTGCACTAGGCCGTGTGAAACACTTAGTGAATTTTTCCAGCCTTTTCAAACTTTGCTCTCGGCAATTGAGTCTTCGGGTCACCATTTTTGGTTGACTTTTTGCATACGGACTCCAAAAATTACACCGTTTTCACCTATAGAACCCTTTTAATTTGTAGATTTATATTTTGGAATGTTTATTTAATTTCGCCCTCGTTCGGGCTATGAATAGTGTAATTCTAATTATGTGTATTTTTGACAACTTGTCGGAATTGCGTGAAATTTACATGATAGCTTCTTTACATACTATAATTGACATATGCATGATTGGAAACATGTTTGGTTAGCCGTTCGTCCAATAATTGCTTATTTGCGCTTTTATTGTTGTTGTAGTCGTTATTGATTTGTCTAGGTCTTGTCTTGTCTCCAGATCAGTCCGGCGTGGGAGACCAGTGAGTCTAGCAGCTAGGCTTTCTCTTTTTGTTTCCAGGTGAGGATTTAAACTTTTAACTGGGCTTGAACATATATATATATACAATTGCGAACCCCCTAATCCCTTATTAATATATTATATATTTCGAGTTTATATTTTTATGTTTTATCCTCAAATCATTTAATATCAAAATTATACATAAGTAAACCAAATTGATTTGTTTTCCAAAGGGCAAGAAAACTATTTATTTTACGTGACGGTTTGACTTAGGATTTAATCCTTTGTCGTCACCCTTGCTCAGAGTGTCGGTTGGCATTCAAATGGGTTTTTTAAAGCGAGCAAATACATGACTATTTTCAAGTTGGGCCCGGGAAGGTATCCGAAGGTTACATCTGGGGACGGGCGTTCAGGGTGTAATCCGAGGTGCTTCTCCCAAAACTAAGCGTCAATCGTGGCCTGTCAGGAGATGATAGCCACGGTTGGGAGCGATGGTGGGTGTTGCATTTGTTGCACATTTTCCTAAAATTCATTATGGTTGAGCTTCGGGTTGCTCCTTAGCTTGACACCGGCGATGGAGTATTTATACATGTACCGTGGAGATATAAGGAGGAACAGGCCCATTCTCGCTGGGATAGTATTTACTGCTTTATAGTGTTATTGATTTTAATTCTTAATTGTATATCCAAGTCGAAGCATATTCCGGTTTCTTCATTATCGCATATGTATTTTCTATAAATACCCGGAAGCATGACTCGACTTGTTCTCACATCTTCACTGAGTATTTTGACTCACCCTCTTTTAATTGGTTCTTGCCTCAGGTTTGAGAGAGACCGACATGTCTTACGTGTCGGATGGGCAACAGTGCATAGATAGGCTTTTTGGTTTTGCTGAGTCTCGTTAGTTGTCTTTTGATCTCTCGTTCATTATTCTTGTCAATCTGGATTGTAGATAATATTATATTGTTCCCCAATATTGTTATTTAAATGATGTTGCCCTGAATGGGCTGTTGTTGATAATTGTTAATGTATTGGCCCCGGAGTGGCATTTTTTGTTAATATGGATTTAAATGCTTCCGCTATATATTCTCTGATTTATTTAAATGTTTTATTTTGGGGATTCACTGTTGCCAAGTGTCGGGATTGACCCGTTAGCTTGCATGGGTTCTCGGGTTGAGGCACAGTATTCGGCTTGGGAATCCGTGCAGGTTCGGGGGCTGTAGAGCGGGGCGCTACAGTCAAATTTGTGGTGGCCCCAACCACAAGACGGAGAACTGTACTGGAAGATGGAACGCAGCTCAGAAGAAGAAGAACAAGAACAAGAACAAGAAATAGTACGAATAGTGGATTCAGACCACTTAGACCAAACCCCCAGCCACTTGTTGATTTTGTAAGAAGAATCACCTAGAGAAAGAGTGTTGGTCTAAGCTGGGGTATTGTACATCTTGTGGTGGCCCAAACCATAGAACGGAGGATTGCTCGAGGAATCAACGTTAGATACAGGCGAGGCTGAACAAGCCCGCAGTCAGATCCCGCGCTCATGCCTGGGTGAAAGGTACAATATTACGATTGTCATGTCATTCATGCATCTTATTCCCCGAGTGTTTTGCACTCATTTGTTGCGCTTGTCCTTATTTATTTGAGCATGCAATAGTTGAATTGTGAATGATTGTTTGTTGGGGGATCTCTGTGAAGATCTCGAACCGTTATGTATTTCGGCATTGACCCATCGTCTCCGTGCACGAGGTTTATCCGACGATCATATTGAGCTTCAGACGAAGATATATGGAGTTGTTTGGAAATGGATTGGCTCTTCGAGCACCGGGCCAAAGTTGAATTGTAACGGCATGTCCCCAAATACGGTGCGACGTGACGTCCCGCACCAAGTCACAATCCATAACAAGAACTAAGGTCCAGTTATGAACTATAACCTGGCGAACGGAAAATAAATACCAGGCGGATCTGCTTTAGAAAATAACAGGACAACGAACAATAATACAGCGGAAGCAAATTCATACAACCTCTCCCACTCAAGGAGCTAGAAAACAATAAATCCAAAACACAAGTGTAGCGCCCCGCTCTACAGCCCCCGAACCTGCACGGATTCCCAAGCCGAATACAGTGCCTCAACCCGAGAACCCATGCAAGCTAACGGGTCAATCCCGACACTTGGCAACAGTGAATCCCCAAAATAAAGCATTTAAATAGATCAGAGAATATATATATATATAGCGGAAGCACTTAAATCCATATTAACAAAAATTGCCACTCCGGGGCCAATACATTAACAACCGCCCACTCAGGGCAACATCATTTAAATAACAATATTGGGGAACAATATAATATTATCAATCCAGGTTGACAAGAATAATGAACGAGATCAAAAGACAACTAATGAGACTCGGCAAAACCAAAAAGCCTATCAGACACTGTTGCCCATCCGACACGTAAGACATGTCGGTCTCTCTCAAACCTGAGGCAAGAACAAATTAAAAGAGGGTGAGTCAAAGTACTCAGTGAAGAAGTGAGAACAAGTCGAATCATGCTTCCGGATTTTATAGAAAATACATATGCGATAATGAAGAAACCGGAATATGCTTTGACTTGGATATACAACTAAGAATTAAAATCAATAACACTATAAAGCAGTAATACGATCCCAGCGAGAATGGGCCTGTTCCTCCTTATATCTCCACGGTGCATGTATAAATACTCCATCGCCGGTGTCAAGCTAAGGAGCAACCCGAAGCTCAACCATAATGAATTTTAGGAAAATGTGCAACGAATGCAACACCCACCATCGCTCCCAACCGTGGCTATCATCTCCTGACAGGCCACGATTGACGCTTAGTTTTGGGAGAAGCACCTCGGATTACACCCTGAACGCCCGTCCCCAGATGTAACCTTCGGATACCTTCCCGGGCCCAACTTGAAAATAGTCATGTATTTGCTCTCTTTAAAATAACCCATTTGAATGCCAACCGACACTCTGAGCAAGGGTGACGACAAAGGATTAAATCCTAAGTCAAACCGTCACGTAAAATAAATAGTTTTCTTGCCCTTTTGAAAACAAATCAAGTTGGTTTACTTATGTATAATTTTGATATTAAATGATTTGGGGATAAAACATAAAAATATAAACTCAAAATATATAATATATTAATAAGGGATTAGGGGGTTCGCAATTGTATATATATATGTTCAAGCCCAGTTAAAAGTTTAAATCCTCACCTGGAATCAAAAAGAGAAAGCCTAGCTGCTAGACTCACAGGTCTCCCACGACGGACTGATCTGGAGACAAGACAAGACCTAGACAAATCAATAACGACTACAACAACAACAAAAGCGCAAATAAGCAATTATTGGACGAACGGCTAACCAACCATGTTTCCAATCATGCATATGTCAATTATAATATGTAAAGAAGTTATCATGTAAATTTCACGCAATTCCGACAAGTTGTCAAAAATACACATAATTAGAATTACACTATTCATAGTCCGAACGAGGGCGAAATTAAATAAACATTCCAAAATATAAATCTACAAATTAAAAGGGTTCTATAGGTGAAAACGGTGTAATTTTTGGAGTCCGTATGCAAAAAGTCAACCAAAAATGGTGACCCGAAGACTCAATTGCCGAGAGCAAAGTTTGAAAAGGCTGGAAAAATCTCTAAGTAATTCACACGGCCTAGTGCACGGTCTTGAACACGGTGTCAAGACCGTGCACGCACACACGGCCAAACACACGGCCTTGGTGCACGGGCTCAAGCCCGTGCAAGCACAATGAGCTGCACACGGGCTCCTGCACGGTCTTGCGCAAGACCGTGCGTTAGCCCGTGTGGTTCAACTGAACCCAGTAGAAACTTACGGGTTTTCAAATTTTCGAGCCAAAACTCCACAAAAATCATATTTTTAACGCAAATCAACACTCATAATTTATAACAATCAATAATCAACATCTAATTCACATATACATCCAATAAAATCACGAATTGACCAAGAAACGGGCTCGATCTAAGCAATTATCCTAAAAGTCCCGAAATAACCAAATATTCTCAAAACCTCGAAAAATCGTAAAAGAAATTGGGGAAATTGGTACCTATAGAAAGGTATCGATGAACTGATCGTTTAAAAATGATTGGTGCGAAATTCCACGGAGATTCGAGCTCGGCACGATCGATTAGGGATTCGGGAGAAATATCTCTTTTCTTCTTCTTCTCTCTCTCTCTCTCTCGAAATAAAAATAATGAAATGAATTTCGATACTTATCAAATATCTTCGAAATACCGAAAAATACGAAGGGTTATTTTAGTAATTTTAGAAAATCCAATTAATTACGCGTCGATCACATATAACGAATAAATATTTAATAAACGCAATATAGACACGTAATTTAAATACGCAAACAATATTATCACATTGGTCATTTACGACATAATATATTATAATTCACATATAATCGAGAATTTAGAGATTAAGAAAGATAATTAACGCGTAAAAATTACTCACAGTAATCCCAGATTTCTGGGTCGTTACAACAAGTATAAAGCCCACCAAGGCCACTGAAAACAACAATATCAATATTCGAACTAATTTACATCATTTACATTTACAACTTCTAGGCTTTTAAGTATTTAACCAGGTACACAGGCAGAAATAAAATCACCTAAACAAAAGTAAATGACTCCAAGGACAAGACCTGAATCAGCCTAGCAACCAAAACCCTAAAAAGACAACAAATAGAGTAATGGGGTTAGTCAAAGTGACTAAGTGATGGGGCTATAATACGTATATAATATCGAAACAACGGAAAGATTCACTAGCTTAAATGAGAAGAAAACAAAGGAAAAATAAAGGTTTTCACAATTGTTGGTGAATCGAATAATTTCGCAATATAATAAAACTCAGCGAGTCGAGTATCAACCACCTGTTTCACAATATCAGAAATATCAAATAAACCTCCCTTATTCCTCCTTGTGCAGTTAGGTTGCGAACCTGATCTACTATATAATTATGCGGGGAGTTTCACCCTCACATCTTCGATATAGGATATACCTCATCGGTCACAGGTACTCAAAGGGCTGCCACTCCGGCCTCACCCCGAGCTCCCATCACGGGTTTAGAGTCAGAGCACCGAGATCCACCGTAGACCCATCGTCTAGCCGGCTTCACCCGTTACCCTGGTCTCCTGGGGCCCAATATGTATAATGTGGCTCAATGGCCAGGCCGAAAGGCCAAGAGAATTCCTCGCATTTCAAAATGCTTATGTGGTCAAAGGGACCGATTTCAAACTCATTTGTAACCCTTTCGAGCTAATGGAGCCTTCTAGGGGTTAATATGTAATAATTTGATATCAAAATATTTTTCCTTAAACTCATTAAGATAATATGGTTTTCAAGTAGCTACTACGTATAATATAAGTTTGGGGAAAGAAAACATAAAAACATAAAACACGGGCTTCGGGTATATATGGAATATTTACATACGTATAAGAAAGACCGAATGCAGAAAAGAAACCCCACCTGGATAATACTGCAAAAAGGACAAAAAGAAAGGTGACCAGACTACTGCCCGGAAGAACTACCACCTGAAACCAAATATGACACAACCATGTAAGACGACAATACGACGCATGTAGCGCCCCTTTCCGTAGGAGGAGAAAGGATACCACATCCGCACCAAGACGAACTCCTAAACAAGGTAAATGTACCCCATTCAAAAATTCATCCCGGCGAACGGCAAGCACTCGATCAAAACTCCGGCAACAACAATATGACGCCCCAACAACAACAGCAACAACAATCAGAGAAATGCGGAAGCGAATTCAGAATAATAAATCAATTCGTAAAAGCCATCCATGACAACGGTAATCATAACAAAATGAATCTAAAACAATTATCCATTCAATGTCGTCCATGGCTCAACTATCTATCCCACATCAGGGGCACGTAAGTACGGAAAATAAATCATAATATTAAATACAATAAGCTAAAACAATTCATAAAGTAAAGACTCAACTGTTGTTGGGACACTGACAAAGACAAGAGACAAGAGCCGACCTAGACCTGCTGCTGCCGACTGACAAGATAGGTGGCACCGCCACCTGTCTACTTGAAGCAAGAACCAAAATAGAAGGGGTGAGTATAAAGGATACTCAGTAAGGGGGGTAATACAATATAGGTATTGATCACAGTTCGTCGTTTATCGATTAAAACCAAAAAGGGGTGAATGTGACTCGTTTTGATAAAGATACGTACAATAATATAAGTTGTAAAACTATAACACAAAGCAACATTCGGGTTCAGCTTTATTTGAAAACACAAAAGGTTGACGAACTGGATCCTTTGAAAACATTTGCACATAAGGTCAAGCCGATCATTTTGAAATGATATTAGTTGAGTCACGAGGCCGTTACAAGTTCGAAAAGCATGGCATAAATAAGTTGGAAATGATAAGTAAAAACGACTCGTAATTTAACTAAATAGTTTGAACAATAAAGGAGGCTTAAGTTGGGCAAGTTCGAGCCACGCTTCCGGGTTTTATATATATATAGGGAAATACATATGCTAAATGAAGAAAACCGGAATGTGCTTCGACTTGTAACGAAAGCCGTTAATCAATTAGACAAGCAAGTAATGCAATAAGTCATGCAATAATGTGTCCCGGCGAGAACCGGCCCTCTCCTTATAACTCCCAACCATGAAAAGCATAAAAGCATGTAGTCAAGTACTCTACCACCAAAAGTCACGATCCAATCATAATTTAAGGAAACGAGTGGTGCCCCACAACGCTACCGTACACAATTTAAGGAAACGCTCAAGGCGCTACCGTCGCATTAACTTAGACTAGCCAAACCTCCCGACCAGCCTAAGTTAACACCTAGAGTACACATCAGGATTTGCCCTATACGCTCGTCTCCAGGCTCACCTCCTGTATAACTCCTGGGCCCCAAAGTCATGATCCAATCCATGGCTCGCTTTTGAAATCAATAACAATTTAGGTGGCCAAAAGGGCCATTCGAAAATAAGGAATCAGGGTGTGGGAGGCCAAAGGGGCCATTCGAGACAAGGTTATATTTGCGAGGTCGAGAGACCAAAGTTCGCATTTAAAACAAATGGGTTTTCCTTACCTCTAGTTGAAAATGTTGTAAAATATTATACATATAGGTTTTGCTATTAAAAGGTTTGACTAAACACATAAGGAAATAATAAAGACAGTACACCAAGCAATAAGAAAAGGCGGGATAATAATTTATTTCGCAAACCTATATATATCTATGATCTTGCCCCAGTTGAAAACGTTTTAAACCCTTACCTGTAGCTCGACAAACAAGAAAAGCAAGCAAGCAACATGTATGATTCTCCCTCAAAGATCCCACCTGAAAACACGGGGTCTAGAGGATGAATGACTAACACGAACAAGAAAACAGACACTGACGCTTGGCTATCAAAATACAAACATGCTTAAGGACACTCATTCAACATTTAAACATAAGAAAGCAAGTAGGGGCAATATGGTCAATTTATCCAAAAGCATGCAATAATTAAATAAACGAATAACAATTAACATTTAATTAATAATAACATTTAAGCATAATCTAACCAGGGGTTAAGCTTGCAATTAAACATCAAGCATGTATATTTCATTTAAATCAACAACAATTGAAGTACAACTTATAGCTTTTCCCAAAAGCTCAAAAGCTAACAAGCTAAGATCGATCCTATCTCTAGCCTAATCGGACTGAAACCTATCCATTCGACTACACAAGCATATATAATCAACAATCAACAATTTATACAATTAAGCCAAGCTATGATACAAGTTATTCGTGCTCAATAGCTATAAGCTATAATTCAAAAAGCTATAATTCACCATAATAATACGAAAAATGTGATAAAAGACAAACAACAAGTCGGATTTGAGTAATACCAGCACCGTTAGAACCGTTGCGTCGAGGGGCATGATATGTCCGAAGACTCTGTCACCGGATTCCCGCCAGAACAGTTCCAAAATGCCGGAAAATCGCCTGCCACAGCCGGACCGCCGCCGGACCACATCTGATGGTCGAACCCTTATACTGAAATGTTCCTCTCGACGAGCCCGTCACTTCCCTCAAAGCTATTTCTCAATCGGAT
Source organism: Verbena officinalis (assembly GCA_958496215.1). NCBI lineage: Eukaryota > Viridiplantae > Streptophyta > Magnoliopsida > Lamiales > Verbenaceae > Verbena > Verbena officinalis. The sequence goes on along the minus strand of OY292385.1, from coordinate 32,387,851 downwards.
CATCCATCGGAATTTAATTTCACTGTGAAGCTCCAAAACCCTAAAATCCAAAAATCGAAATTAACGGAAATCGGCTCAACGAAATACGAAATTGACTTTGAAATCGGCTCAACGAAATACGAAATTGACTTTGAAATCGGCTTACCCATGTCGAGAAGGTTGAAATCCATATAAAGCAATTTGAAATGGTAGCCGGAGGTAGCTCTGGCGCTACCTCGGCCGTGCGCCGCCCACGCGCCGCCGTCCCATCGAGTTAGGGCCTGAGACCGGTGGCAAAAGTTTCATCTCCTCAAGGCCGTTCCAGCCACGATGGTGCACCGTCGAGACGCTGCCTGGAGTCGTCAGAATCCTCCTTTGACCGCAGCGCCGTCTCCTCCTCGATCCGCCGCCGTCCGGCCAAATCAGGCCGTGAGACCACCGCCAAAAGACTGCCCTCGACGAGAGCTTCCATCTTCGACCAAGCCCAAGCCTCACTCTAACGCCCCAAATTTTCGGTAAACTAAAACCGGTAAGAATTCCTAAGATAACGGGACATGTTTGGAAGACTCGATCGGGATATATGTGCTTATGTGATATTTGTGTGTTTCATATGAATTTTCGTAAATACAATAATTTGTGAATTTAAATTATTCTATGTCAATGTGCGTTTAAAATGAATGAGAAGAGGGATCAGATAATCATATATAATTACGTCACTAAAATTTGTTTCACTTCAAAAAAGGTTATAGAGTCATTTAAGAAATATATTATATTAGATATACAGAAACCTTTGTGATAAAGTTTCGTTCGTAATATGTGTATATAATAAAAAAAAAAAGAATAAAGAAATAGAATGACCAAGTGGATGATCATCCGTAGGCCACGTTTTGTATCCCAATTATATTACATTCAAGTAAATATAATAATAATTAATATGTGTATATCAGCTAACAAAGATAAAATCCTACCCAATTTCATTTTCGGCCATCTCCCCAAAACCTCACGCCGTGATTAGGTAAGGAGATTTACTTTACAACTGCACTTCTGAATTAGTGCTTTACAAACTACTTTAAATCTTCATAAGTTTAGCTAATATAATTATGTGAGAATTGTTGGTGAGTTTTTGGATGTTTCCGTTTCTGTCATGTATTACTTCCACTTAATGGCCCTGACTTTCTTTCAATTTCTTGAATTTCTTCTTAGTCTCTTAAATTATAAGTGTAGCGGGCGCCGCCAAACGGGCAGACGCACGCCCCGCACCGGATCCTGACCCGGAATCGAAAGTAATCCGACCCGAACCAAAACCCGACGAACGGCAAACCGGACTCATTTACTACTAGGCGGGAGTTTCAAAACAGGGACAAACCAAAAGCGGAAGCAATATACAAGCAAAACATAAAATTCCATAATGTTTGCGCAGTTAGGTAAAGCCTACCAAGGCTAGCACATTCCCATAAATACGAATAAATGTTTACAACGGGTTCTACAATATTATTCCCGGCTATACATAAGTATAATCCTACATAACAAATATCAAGTCAACAAGAAACAAAAGTTTACATAAGACAAAAGCGTAACTCGACTGACCACGACTCAATACTATGAAGCCCGCCTAGAATCCTGAAACCAAAGGGTGAAACGAATGGGGTTAGTCAAACGACTAAGTGAGGGGGAAAAAGACAGTACATAAGAATAAACGAAAGTAGATCACCAGTTTAAACAGAAAGAAAACAACAGAAGTAAAGTTTTTCGCAAACGATTGGTGAACTAGCTCAAAATGAAACAAAACAAAACGTATAACTCAGCGAGAAGAGTTCTGAACCACCAGTCAAATCATAAAAACAGAAACCCTCCTTATTCCTCCAGTTGTAATCAGGGAGCAACCCCTAACTACACAGATCATATATAAACAGCTCAGGTACTCAAAGGGCTGCCACTCCGGCCTCACCCCGAGCTCCCAAAGGTGGAGGAAACCATAGAATTTCCGCCGTAGACCCGACGTGTACCGACTTCGTCCTATCGTCCTTACTCCGGGCCCATCAGAACAGGTCAAACATATACATATACATAGCTCGCTTTTCAATCATTTTCATGTGGTCAAAAGACCGTTCGAGGCAAGTCGTGTGCGAGGCTATAATGCCAAAGTTCGCTTTCGGAAAACAAAGATTTTCCTGCCTCTTTCGTACACATTTCACAAACTTATACATAATACTTTTCATATTAAATCGTTTTCAAGATCATAAAAGTATAAGCTTAAATATCTACTATATGTACAAACGGATGTAAAATAAATCATAAAACAAGGCTTATCGGGTAGTAGGGTTGGTATTATGTACGTATTATCGTATACTATAAGAAACTGAAAACCCCACCTGTTGGCTTGACAAAAACGAGAGCAAGAATGCGAGACCGGCACGCTACTCCGCGGGAGTATCGTCTGAAAAAAACAAAGACACAACCAAATAAGACTAATGACGACGCACGGCTTATACGAAAGATTTAAAACACATAGAAGCACGTTAAACAATCATTCATATCACTTAGGTTCACATTGTAACAAAACATAGAAATTCATAGAATTCGATAAGCAAAACAAGTTAGAATGCAATAAAAGCTCATAAACATGCATAAAAGGCAATAAGGAAGCATGCATTCAAGTTTCGGAAGAAACGGACAACATTTGAAAAATAGCCAAAAAGGCCTAAACGAAAAACACGAGAAACGGGGCCCAATCGAAGTCGGAAAAATTCAAACTACCTAAAATATGTATTTCATGATTTATAGGACCTATAGGTGAAATTAGATCTCAAATCGGAGGTCAAACGAAGAAAGTTAACTTTTTAATTGCTCCTTTGACCCACAATGCCGAGAGCAAGAAGTTGAAAATGGAAAAATTTTGGTTAAGGCATACACACGGTCTTGGGGACGGGCGGACGCACGGGCTTGAACGCGTGCTCAAGCCGGTGCGCGAACACTTGTACTGGCCTGCGCACCGGCGTGCGCACGGCCGTGAGTAAGGCCGTGCAAGGCACAAAATAGGCGCACGGTCTTGGCGCATGGTCTCAAGACCGTGCGTAAGGCCGTGCGGATTATCAGAACAGCAGAATCGCGAGGGGTTCTCGGGAATGAGCCAAAAATCAACATTTAAATCATATAAATCATGCAAACCTCAAACTAAAACTTACATTTAATGATCTACAACATCTAATCTACCTATAGGACCAAGAACCACATAAATCCATCCACAAAATGATTCAAAATCACATTTTTCATATATTATTCAACTATTCACAAAATCCTATAAATCACAACGTAGGAAGCATTAAACGCGAAGGACGTGAGAAGCTTACATGAAGAATAGATCGTGAGGAGTTCGTAAAGTTTCACGGATCGAGATTCGGTCGGGAATCGAAGTCGGAATGATCAATCGAAGCTTCCTCTCCTTACTCTATTCTTTTTCTCTTTTTCTTCTCCTTTCTTTTCTTTTCTAACGTGAAGTGAGGTTTGAGGGAGAGAGAGAGTTGGTCAAGTCAAACTTTGACTTGACTTGGAAACGAGGGGCAAAACCGCAATTACTCCGAACTTACTAAAAATAGCAGGTTATCGGAATTAAACATTATTACAGTCAAAACTCGTACATTCGAACACACGTTGACATGCAATGGTTTAAAAACCAAAATTCACTCATTTATGAAATTGTTAAAAATTCACATACTAACAATCAAATAAAATAATTAAATCGCGCAAAATAACGATTCGAATGTACCGGATAATAATTCGGATTTTTGGGGCGTTACAATCACCCCTCCTTATGAGAATCTGTCCCCAGATTCTTCTCGTCCGCTACAAATAGAGCGGGGTGAAACTTGTGCATCTTCTCTTCGGTTTCCCACGTAGCTTCTTCAACCGACTGACTCCTCCAAAGCACTTTGACCATGGGAATCTCTCTGTTACGCAGTGCTTGAGTCTTCTTGTCTAAAATTTTTACCGGCTGTGAAACGAAGGTCAAGTCCGGCTCTATCTCAACATCTTCGATAGGAAGAACGTGTGAATCACTCGGGTGATACTTCCGGAGCTGTGAAACGTGGAAAACGTTGTGGATTCCTGTCAGACTCGGTGGCAAGTCTAATCTGTAAGCAGCTTCTCCAATCTTCTCCAGAATCTCAAACGGTCCTAAGAATTTCGGACCTAACTTACCACCTTTGCCAATACGAGTGAATCCCTTTCGAGGTGAAGCTTTAAGAAACACTCGGTCACCAACCTCGAACTCCAAAGGTCGGCGGCGTGTATCGGCATAACTTTTCTGGCGATCCTGGGCTGCTTTCATCCTCTGACGGATGATCTGAATTCGGTCAATCGCTCTCTGAAGAGACTGCGGAGAATCTCCTCTTCCTTTGTTATCCCTTGCCCAACGCCAATCCTCAAGATCCCAAAACAACGGGGATCTACACTTCCTTCCATACAGAGCTTCGTAAGGTGCCGTCTTGATCGTAGACTGATAACTGTTGTTGTAGGCGAACTCAATCAACGGAACTGGTCGTGCCAATTGGTGCGAAAGTCTAAGGCACACGCACGAAGCATATCACTGAGATATCGAATCGTCCTCTCAGATTGGCCATCGGTCTGCGGATGTGCTGCTGTGCTGAATGTCATCTTCGTTCCCATTTTCTCCTGAAGATGCTGCCATAATTGAGAAGTGAATCTAGCATCTCTGTCAGACACAATGCTCACGGGAACTCCATGAAGCCTGACAATCTCTCGGTGATAAATCTCTGCCAACTTCTCCACCTTGAATGACTTCTTGACCGGCAGAAAGTGAGCAGTCTTGGAAAGTCGGTCAATTATCACCCAAATACTATCATAACCACCTTTAACTTTCGGTAAACCGGACACAAAGTCCATCGCAATCTGCTCCCAATTCCACGTAGGAATCGGTAGTGGCTGTAGCAATCCTCCAGGTCTCTGGTGCTCTACCTTGACCTGCTGACATGTCTGACATCTCTTGACGTAATCAGCTACGTCTCTCTTCATACCTCTCCACCAGAACAACTCTTTTAGATCCCGGTACATCTTACTTCCACCAGGATGTACTGTATAAGGTGTATTATGCGCCTCAGCAAGAATCTCCTTCTTAAGACTCTCAGGAACACAAACTCGAGTCTCGAAGCGGAGAATGCCAGAACCATCAACATGAAACTGGGACTCTGGACAGCTGAAATATGAACTATCTGCCTCTGAGTCCACTCATCACTAGCCTGAACATCTCGAATCTTACGACCCAATTCTGACTGAATCGATATACTGTGAACGTGAGCCTGCGAGGTGATATAAACTCGCTCAAACTTAGCCTCTAGCTGAGCTACACTCGCCTTACGACTCAATGCATCGGCTACCACATTCGCCTTTCCAGGATGGTACTGAATCTTGCAATCATAATCCTCAAACAATTCCATCCATCGACGCTGTCTCTTGTTCAAATCCTTCTGAGTGAACAAATACTGAAGACTCTTGTGATCAGTGAAGATATCGAACGTAGTGCCATACAAATAATGACGCCACTTTAGCAAAGCAAATACAATGGCTGTGTAACGCCCCGATTTGAGAGAGCCTCACACGGCCTTGTGCAGGCCATGTGGAGAGGCCGTGACAATGGGGAGTCACGGCCTTGTGACACGGCCTATGGGTGAGGCCATGAGAGTGATACTCACGGCCTTGCGCCAGGTGGTGTTTACAGGCCGTGTGTCTTGATATTCCGTCCCACATCGGAATTTCAACAGTAATTCGAAGGGTTTATAAGTTAGAACTCATGTACAATCAATATGGATTAATCCCTTTTGGCAAGTGCTTCCTAAGCCAAACTTTAGGGTTGTGCACAGTGGATTCGAAGCTTATACCCGCGCGTCCAACGGGCGCCGTAGTGAGGGTTCTCCTCTCCGCGCCCGGGGGTCGTGAGAAGTGGTATCAGAGCCAACCGTCAGTCGTGGGAATGCATGTTCCACACCGTCCGTGTCACCAAGAAAGGGGCAACGCGTGTGTGGGGAGCCGCGCTCCACATTCTCCACTGGCGGGGAGCAAGGGACCTATGTCACGACGTAATGGGGACATTACGCTCCGAAGGAGGGACGAATTGTATCGCCCCGATTTGAGAGAGCCTCACACGGCCTTGTGCAGGCCATGTGGAGAGGCCGTGACAATGGGGAGTCACGGCCTTGTGACACGGCCTATGGGTGAGGCCGTGAGAGTGATACTCACGGCCTTACGCCAGGTGGTGTTTACAGGCCGTGTGTCTTGATATTCCGTCCCACATCGGAATTTCAATAGTAATTCGAAGGGTTTATAAGTTAGAACTCATGTACAATCAATATGGATTAATCCCTTTTGGCAACTGCTTCCTAAGCCAAACTTTAGGGTTGTGCACAGTGGATTCGAAGCTTATACCCGCGCGTCCAACGGGCGCCGTAGTGAGGGTTCTCCTCTCCGCGCCCGGGGGTCGTGACAGGCTGCTAGCTCAAGATCATGCGTGGGATAGTTCTCTTCGGCTAGCTTTAGCTTCCTCGAGGTGTAAGCTATAACTCTCTCATTTTGCATCAACACACAACCCAATCCCTCGTGTGACGCATCTGTGTACACAACGAGTCCCTCCAATCCATTAGGCATAGCTAACACTGGGGCTGTAGTTAATCTCTTCTTGAGCTCTTGGAAACTTGCTTCACATTTGTCTGACCACTCAAACTTGGCATCCTTCTTCGTCAATGCAGTCAACGGACTAGCAAGCTTGGAAAAGTCCTTGACAAAACGTCTATAGTATCCTGCTAGACCCAAGAAACTGCGAATCTCTGTAGGAGTCTTAGGTTTCTCCCAATCCAACACAGTCTCGATCTTCGAAGGATCTACCTCGACTCCCGTTCTGGATATGACATGACCTAGAAAAGTCACTCTGTCGATCCAGAACTCGCATTTGCTAAACTTAGCAAATAACTGATGCTCTCTAAAAGCCTGAAGAACAATCCTGAGGTGTTCTGCGTGCTCTTCCTCTGACTTCGAGAACACTAGAATGTCATCGATAAAGATCACAACGAACTTATCGAGCTACGGACGAAAGATCCTGTGCATCATATCCATAAAAGCGGCAGGAGCATTCGTGAGTCCAAACGGCATGACCACGAACTCAAAGTGACCGTATCTGGAGTTGAACGCTGTCTTCGGAATATCCTCGGCTCGGATACGGAGCTGGTAATACCCTTGTCTGAGGTCAAGCTTAGAATAAACTCTCGATCCCTGGAGTAAATCAAACAACTCCTCGATATGCGGCAAAGGATACTTATTCTTCACCGTCATCCTGTTCAACTCGCGATAATCGATACACATACGGAGTGTACCATCCTTCTTCTTCACGAACAGGACTGGAGCACCCCAAGGCGAGGTACTCGGGCGGATATACCCAATTGAAAGGAGTTCGTCGAGCTGATTCTTCAATTCCTTCAACTCGGCAGGAGCCATACGGTACGGAGACTTCGAGTACTGCTCGGCACCCGGGACTAGATCAATAACGAACTCAATGTCCCTATCAGGGGGCAAAAACTCTAATTTCTCGGGAAACACATCCATGAATTCCTTAACCACATCGGTATCCTCGATCTTCACCTGCTCTTTCGGGCGGTTGAGAAGATAAGCTAGAAAACCAGTTGCTTCTCCTTTCTGGATAAGCTTCTTGGCTTCCATCATAGAGATATACGGGCCTTCACCCGTTCTGAAACCTCTAACTTCACTGTAACCAAGCACAACTTTCTTCTCATAGCAGTCGATCTTCGCTCGGTGCTCAAATAACCAATCCATCCCAAGAATAACTCCATAATCCTTCATCGGCAGCACGATCAAATCCCCGAGGTACTCGGTACCCTGAATCATCATCGGACAACGCTTGAGAACGCGGTTCGTAGCTATTCTAGAACCCATCGGCGAGCTAACAACTAACACATACTCAAGCAACTCAACAGGCACATGCACAGATAAGGCAACGGCAGGCGCAATAATCGAGTGAGAAGCACCCGGGTCATACAATGCATGAATGGGAGTGCCATGTATATATATCGTACCTTCCACCACGGCATTCACATCCGGCGCGACATCTTCAGCATCGCCTTCCAAGGCGTAAAGTCGGGCCTGGGCTTGAGGCTGAGCTGGCTGCTTCTGACCTCTCTTCATCGGGCATGCATTCATAAGATGATCGGAGCTACCACATCCAAAGCAAAGCCCTAACTTCCTTCGACACTTAGACTCCAAATGGGGACCTCCACAATATCCACAAACCGGTCGTGGAAAACCCTGAGCTTGGGGAGGAACGTTCGGCTTCGGAGCCTGCTGGAACGGTTTCTTCCCAGCTGAAGAAGAAGATGGTCCTACAGAAGGAAAAGACCTCTTCAGACCCGATAGAAAACCCTTAGCGGCTGCGGGGGCAGGTGCTGACGTAGGCCTCATCTGTCTCAGCTCTGACTTTATAGCAAGAGCCATGTCAACTGGATCGGAATAAAATCGGGGGCGGACAGCCATCACATGCAGTCGAATGTTGTGAGACAAACCCTCTACGAACTGGCGTGTCTTTCTCTCCTCGTCCTCAACCATATAGGAACAGTGAACAATGAGGCAAGAGAAATGTGCCTCATACTGATCTACCGAGGACGTGCCCTGCTTCAAGTTCAAAAACTCCCTTTCCCGCTGTTGTCTGACTACCAACGGGATGTACTTAGCCCTGAACTCCACCAAAAACTGAGCCCATGTCGGAACCACCCGATCACGCGTCCAACGCTGATCAATCCATGTCCACCAGTCCTGTGCTGCCCCAATCATTAGGTAGGCAGCATACTCGACCCTCTGTGGATCCGTAGTGTGCATTAGTCTGAATATCTTCTCCAAGGCCGATATCCAGGCCTCTGCAACCACATCATCCGGTGCTCCCTCAAACTGTGGCGGATTACGATTGAGAAACTGATTCATTGCCTTCATAGTCGTCTGTTCCGGCGTCTCCTGAGGAGCATGAAGAGCATACTGCTGTAACGCCGCCATAAATTGGGCTGGCGTAGGTCCCTCTGGCGGGGGAGGAGGTGGAGGAGGACCTCTACCACGACGCATCCTGCAAAACTGTACAATTATGCATGACGATAAGTGATCATGTAAAGCATTAACACGTAAGGAAGTCAAATTTACACAATCACTTAAGCACAATCGCGCAATTCACATAGTTCCTAATCCGTACGGACCTAGACAGACTCGACGCTTCAGAGCATAGGCCATTGAACCTATAGGGCTCTGATACCAACTGTAGCGGGCGCCGCCAAACGGGCAGACGCACGCCCCGCACCGGATCCCGACCCGGAATCCAAAGTAATCTGACCCTAACCAAAACCCGGCGAATGGCAAACCGGACTCATTTACTACTAGGCGGGAGTTTCAAAACAGGGACAAACCAAAAGCGGAAGCAATATACAGGCAAAACATAAAAATCCATAATGTTTGCGCAGTTAGGTAAAGCCCACCAAGGCTAGCAAATTCCCATAAATACGAATAAATGTTTACAACGGGTTCTACAATATTATTCCCGGCTATACATAAGTATAATCCTACATAACAAATATCAAGTCAACAAGAATTTTTTTTTATATAAGACAAAAGCGTAACTCGACTGACCACGACTCAATACTATGAAGCCCGCCTAGAATCCTGAAACCAAAGGGTGAAACGAATGGGGTTAGTCAAACGACTAAGTGAGGGGGAAAAAGACAGTACATAAGAATAAACGAAAGTAGATCACCAGTTTAAACAGAAAGAAAACAACAGAAGTAAAGTTTTTGGCAAATGATTGGTGAACTAGCTCAAAATGAAACAAAACAAAATGTATAACTCAGCGAGAAGAGTTCTGAACCACCAGTCAAATCATAAAAACAGAAACCCTCCTTATTCCTCCAGTTGTAATCAGGGAGCAACCCCTAACTACACAGATCATACATAAACAGCTCAGGTACTCAAACAGCTGCCACTCCGGCCTCACCCCGAGCTCCCAAAGGTGGAGGAAACCATAGAATTTCCGCCATAGACCCGTCGTCTACCGACTTCGTCCTATCGTCCTTACTCCTGGTCCATCAGAACAGGTCTAACATATACATATACATAGCTCACTTTTCAATCATTTTCATGTGGTCAAAAGACCGTTCGAGGCAAGTCGTGTGCGAGGCTATAATGCCAAAGTTCGCTTTCGGAAAACAAAGATTTTCCTGCCTCTTTCGTACACATTTCACAAACTTATACATAATACTTTTCATATTAAATCGTTTTCAAGATCATAAAAGTATAAGCTTAAATATCTACTATATGTACAAACGGATGTAAAACAAATCATAAAACAAGGCTTATCGGGTAGTAGGGTTGGTATTATGTACGTATTATCGTATACTATAAGAAACTGAAAACCCCACCTGTTGGCTTGACAAAAACGAGAGCAAGAATGCGAGACCGGAACGCTACTCCACGGGAGTATCGTCTGAAAAAGGCAAAGACATAACCAAATAAGACTAATGACGATGCACGACTTATACGAAAGATTTAAAACACATAGAAGCACGTTAAACAATCATTCATATCACTTTGGTTCATAGAAATTCATAGAATTCGATAAGCAAAACAAGTTAGAATGCAATAAAAGCTCATAAACATGCATAAAAGGCAATAAGGAAGCATGCATTCAAGTTTCGGAAGAAACGGACAACATTTGAAAAATAGCCAAAAAGGCCTAAACGAAAAACACGAGAAACGGGGCCCAAACGAAGTCGGAAAAATTCAAACTACCTAAAATATGTATTTCATGATTTATAGGACCTATAGGTGAAATCAGATCTCAAATCGGAGGTCAAATAAAGAAAGTCAACTTTTTAATTGCTCATTTGACCCACAATGCCGAGAGCAAGAAGTTGAAAATGGAGAAATTTTGGTTAAGGCATACACACGGTCTTGGGGACGGGCGGACGCACGGGCTTGAACGTGTGCTCAAGCCGGTGCGCGAACACTTGCACTCGCCTGCGCACCGGCGTGCGCACGACCGTGCGTAAGGCCGTGCAAGGCACAAAATAGGCGCACGGTCTTGGCGCATGGTCTGAAGACCGTGCGTAAGGCCATGCGGATTATCAGAACGGCAGAATCGCGAGGGGTTCTCGGGAATGAGCCAAAAATCAACATTTAAATCATATAAATCATGCAAACCTCAAACTAAAACTTACATTTAATGATCTACAACATCTAATCTACCTATAGGACCAAGAACCACGTAAATCCATCCACAAAATCATTCAAAATCACATTTTTCATATATTATTCAACTATTCACAAAATCCTATAAATCACAACCTAGGAAGCATTAAACGCGAAGGACATGAGAAGCTTACATGAAGAATAGATCGTGAGGAGTTCGTAAAGTTTCACGGATCGAGATTCGGTCGGGAATCGAAGTCGGAATGATCAATCGAAGCTTCCTCTCCTTACTCTCTTCTTTTTCTCTTTTTCTTCTCCTTTCTTTTCTTTTCTAACGTGAAGTGAGGTTTGAGGGAGAGAGAGAGTTGGTCAAGTCAAACTTTGACTTGACTTGGAAATGAGGGGCAAAACCGCAATTACTCCGAACTTACTAAAAATAGCAGGTTATCGGAATTAAACATTATTACAGTCAAAACTCGTACATTCGAACACACGTTGACATGCAATGGTTTAAAAACCAAAATTCACTCATTTATGAAATTGTTAAAAATTCACATACTAACAATCAAATAAAATAATTAAATCGCGCAAAATAACGATTCGAACGTACCGGATAATAATTCGGATTTTTGGGCGTTACAATAAGTAAGTTTTCACTTCAATATATGAGCACTTCTTATGTTAATTAATTGTTCTTGTTGCTTGAATCACTATGTTTACAAATAAACATACGTTTAGTGCCATGCTTATTAATTCAATTACCAAAGAGTCTATGTCAGATGGAAAGAATATATGCGTAGTTCAATGAAGAAGTATAGTTAAACTAAGTATTTGATCTCAATAATACTTGAACTAACTTGTGTGTACCCAATTGATTATGTGAAATCCCTTTAGTATAAGAAGTTAACTATGAACGAAACAAGTTACTTAAAAACTATTCTTGTTAAACCTTAAACAATTATTTGTGCAGGATACTCCATTTAATGGTTTCTTTCGCAAGAAATAGAATATAATGAACGTTATTTCTAATAATTGGTATTTTATAGAAAATATTGTATATATTCAGATATTCTATATAGAATTGGCATATAATTATTAGCTGTGGTTTAAAGAATTTCCTTGATTAGTATTTCATCTATTTCTTATATGCTTAATTACTCAGTTTAATTGTTATTTGTAACGTGATCACGTGATTCAAGTTATAAGCCGTGCGTCGTATTGTCGTCTTACATGGTTGCGTCATAGATTATTTCAGGTGGTAGTTCTTTCGGGCAGTAGTTGGTCTTCTTTCTTTTGCCCTTTTTGCCGTATTATCCAGGTGGGGTTTCTCTTCCGAATTCGGCTTTCCTTATACGTATGTAAATATTCCATATATACCCGAAGCCTGTGTTTTATGCTTTTATGTTTTCTTTCCCCAAACCTATATTATACGTAGTAGCTACTTGAAAATCATATTACTTTAATGAGTTAAAGGAAAATGCTTTGATATCAAATTATTACATATTAACCCCTTAAAAGCTCCATTAGCTCGAAAGGGTTACAAACGAGTTTGAAATCGGTCCCTTTGACCGCACAAGCATTTGAAGTGCGAGGAATTATCTTGGCCTTTCGGCCTGGCCGTTGAGCCACATTATATTATTGGGCCCGGACATCAGGGTACGGGGTGAAGCCGGATAGACGTTGGGTCTACGGTGGATCTCAATGCTCTGGTCTCCAAACTGATGGGAGCTCGGGGGTATGACCGGAGTGGCAACCCTTTTGAGTACCTGCGCCGGACGGGATCTAGTCTATATCCTCAGCCGAAGATGTATTTGATATTTGTCCTTGTATATATAATTATATAGTAGCGGGCTAGCTACCTGACTACACAAGGAGGAATAAGGGATGTTTATTTGATATTTCTGATATTATGAAACAGGTGGTTGATGCTCGACTCGCCGAGCTTTTACTTTATTGCGAAATTATTCGATTCACCAATAATTGTGAAAACCGTTATTTTTCCTTTGCTTTCTTCTCATTTACAAACTGGTGAATCTTTCTGTTGTTTCGATAATACATACGTATTACAGCCCCCTCACTTAGTCGCTTTGACTAACCCTATTACTCTGTTGTTGTCTTTTCAGGGTTTTGTTGCTAGGCGGATTCAGGTCGTGTCCTTGGAGTCATTTACTTTTGATTAGGTGATTTCCTTTCCGCCTATGTATCTGGATAAATAATAAAACCCTAGAGATTGTAGATGTAAATGATGTAAATTAGTATGAATAGTGATGTAAATAGTGTTATAATTGTGTTTTGGATTATGGTTGTTCTAGCTCCCTGAGTGGGATAGGTTGTGTTAATTTGCTTCCGCTGTATTATTGTTCATTGTCCTATTATTTTCTAAAGCAGATCTGCCTGGTATTTATTTTCCGTTCGCCAGGTTGTAGTTCATAACCGGACCTTTAGTTCTTGTTATGGATTGTGACTTGGTGCGGGACCTCACGTCGCACCGTATTTGGGGACGTGCCGTTATAGTTGGTATCAGAGCTAGAGGTTCATTGGCCTTAGCTCTGTAAGTCGTGTCAGTCTAGGTCCGTACGGCTTATGACTTAAGAATTTGTGCTTTTGTGCTTATGTGTTTACAGCTTTGCATCCATAATTAATCTACATGCATACTTGTTATATTTAACTGCAGGATGCCACCGCGTCGTGATCGTACTCCTCCAGCAGCACCACCACAGGCACCAGTAGTAGATGCTCAGCAGATATTTGGTCTCTTTAAGGATTATCTGGATCAGAGAGACAGGAATGTAGAGGTAGATGTGCATAGAGCTCGTGAGCAGTCACTTCTCCGATTCCTCGATTTCCACCCACCTCAGTTTTTGGTACTACAGATGATATTGTGGCAGAGGGTTGGATTTCATCTCTTGAGAGGATATACCGAGTTCATCAGCCTACTGATCTAGAGAAGGTTGAGTTTGCTATTTATCTTCTTCGAGGACCTGCAGAGGCCTGGTGGAAGATGACTGAGCAGAGATGGAGGGCCACCGGAGTTGAGTCATCGTGGGATAGGTTTCTTGAGGAGTTTCGAGCTAAGTATGTTCCCCCTACTGTTCAGGATCGCCGAGAGCAGGAGTTTATGGAGTTATCTCAGGGTACTTCTACTGTGGCAGACTATGAAGCCAATTTTACCAGACTTCCAGTATATGCTCCCCATATTGGTTTAGATGAGCGTAGGAAGACCAAGAAGTTTCTAGAGGGCTTGAGTATTCCTCTTCGACAGGGTCTTGCAGCTTCACGTCCCACTACCTATGTTGCAGCTGTAGATGCAGCCTTATCTCTTGAGGCTGAGTATGCCAGTACTGATCGAGATATTTGTCGTACTACCCCCGCTTCTTCTTCATCGGGTTTCAAGAGGCCTTTTATTCCGAGTGCTCCTGTGCAACCTAAAGGCAAGAGACCTTTTGGTGGACCCAGACCTCCTATACCTTGCCCTATGGGATTTTCTTCATCACCTCGTCCGACCGGATTCTCTTCTGCACCTCGCCCAACTGGTTTTCCTACAGTCCCTCATCCGTCAGGTTATCGCCCAGTTACTTGTGGTTATTGTGGAGGGAATCACCCAGAGTTTAAGTGTTGGTATAAGTTGGGATTGTGTACTAGTTGTGGTAACTCTACCCACCAGAAGGATAGTTGTCCCAGGAGGCAGCCCCCGAGTCAGCCTATGCCACCAAAGCCGAAGCCTTCTGTTCCAGCTCGTGTGTATGCACTGGAAGGCGATAGTGAGGAGACTGAGCCTGATGCTTCCGCCGTGGTGGAAGGTACCATACATATACATAACATACCCATACATGCATTGTTTGATCCGGGTGCTACGCATTCTTTTGTTGCTCCTGAAATTGACTTATCTGCGCATGCGTCTATTGATTTGTCTGATTATTGCTTTGTTGTGAGTTCCCCTTTGGGATTTTGTATGATTACCGACCGCGTGTACCGACGTTGTCCCGTTGTTATTGAGGATAAGGTTTACCCCGCAGATTTGATAGTGTTGTCAGTGAAGAAGTACGGAGTTATCTTGGGTATGGATTGGTTATTTGAATACAGGGCTAAGATTGATTGTTTCAAGAAGAAGATTAGTTTGGGATCTGATTCGAGTCAGGGTATTCAGTTGACGGATGGACCGATTATTTCTATGTCAGAGGCAAAGAAGCTCGTCCGAGAAGGAGCTTCAGGTTTTGTTGCTTATCTTCTTAATAGGCCAAAGGAACAGTCGAAGTTTGAAAATACCGAGATAGTTAAAGATTTCCCTGATGTGTTTCCTGAGAAGTTAGAATCGTTACCTCCAGACCGTGATATCGACTTTGTTATTGATCTGTATCCGGGATCTGAGCCTTATTCGAAGACACCTTACAGAATGGCACCAGCTGAGTTAAAAGAGTTGAAGATTCAGTTAGATGATTTGCTAGCCAGTGGTTATATTAGGCCGAGTACTTCTCCCTGGGGTGCACCGGTATTGTTTGTGAAGAAGAAAGATGGCTCTCTTAGACTTTGTATTGATTTCAGAGAGTTAAACCGGATGACTGTGAAGAACAAGTATCCTCTTCCCCACATTGAGGAGTTGTTTGACTTATTGCAGGGATCGAGGGTCTATTCTAAACTCGATCTGAGACAGGGATATTATCAGTTACGTATCAAGGCAGAGGACATACCGAAGACAGCTTTCAACATTCGATATGGTCACTTTGAGTTTGTGGTTATGCCATTCGGTTTGACGAACGCCCCTGCAGCATTTATGGATATGATGCACAGAATCTTCCGACCTTATCTTGATAAGTTTGTTGTCATCTTCATCGACGACATACTGGTTTTCTCAAAGTCAGAGGAAGAGCATGCAGAGCATCTGAAGATCGTTTTACAATCTTTGAAAGAACATCAATTGTATGCCAAGTTCAGTAAGTGTGAGTTATGGATTGAAAAAGTGGCATTTTTGGGTCATGTTATATCCAAGACAGGTATTGAGGTTGATCCTTCGAAAATTGATTCAGTATTGATTTGGGAGCAGCCTAAGACTCCGACAGAGGTTCGTAGTTTTCTGGGATTGGCAGGTTATTACAGACGATTTGTGAAGGATTTCTCTAAACTTGCAGCTCCGCTTACAGAGTTAACGAAGAAGAATGTCGCCTTTGTGTGGACTGATAAGTATGAGAGCAGTTTTCGAGAGTTAAAGAACAGATTGACATCCGCTCCTATTCTTACTTTGCCTGAAGGTTCAGATGGATTCGTGGTTTATACTGATGCTTCGAAAGAAGGTTTAGGATGCGTGTTGATGCAGAATGGAAAGGTTATAGCTTATGCCTCGAGAAAGCTTAAACCTGCTGAAGTGAATTATCCTACACATGATCTAGAGTTAGCAGCAGTTGTATTTGCTTTGGGCAAGTGGCGTCACTATCTCTACGGCATCACTTTTGATATTTTCACTGATCATAAGAGCCTCCAGTATCTTTTCACGCAGAAGGAATTGAATAAATGTCAGAGGCGTTGGATAGAGTTGTTAGAAGATTATGATTGTAAGATTCAGTACCATCCGGGGAAGGCGAATGTGGTTGCAGATGCCTTGAGCCGAAAAGCGAGTGTATCACAGCTAGAGCTGAGTTCAGATATATCAGGTGCCGAGAGAGCTCGTATTATTTCTTATGCTCGTATTTCTAATATTACGATTCAATCAGAGTTGGGTCGTAGAATTAAAGAAGCTCAAGCTACTGATAATTGGATTCAACGACAGATTATTCGAATGAAGGATGAGCCAGACACGCAGTTCAGTATTGACGACACAGGTCTTGTCAGACATAAGACAAGAGTTTGTGTTCCAGAGAGTTTGAGGAGAGAGATTTTAGATGAAGCTCACAAATCAGCCTATACTATCCATCCGGGAGGTACTAAGATGTATCGAGATTTGAAAGAGTTCTTCTGGTGGAATGGTTTGAAGAGAGATGTGGCCAACTATATCAGACAGTGTGCGACGTGTCAACAAGTCAAGGCAGATCATCAGAAACCCGGAGGTTTACTTCAGCCACTTCCCGTACCATCTTGGAAATGGGAAGAGATAGCGATGGATTTTGTTTCGGGTTTACCGAAAGTCAGAGGTGGTTATGATAGCATTTGGGTAATTGTTGACAGATTGACGAAGTCCGCTCATTTCTTGCCCGTGCGTACATCCTATACAGTTGAGAAGTTGGCAGAGGTTTATCATGAGGAGATTGTGAGACTTCACGGAGTTCCGGCTAGTATAGTGTCAGACAGAGACACTAGATTTACTTCGCGTTTGTGGCAGAACTTACAGGATCGTATGGGAACAAAGTTGACCTTCAGTACCATCAGTACCGCAGCTCACCCCCAGACAGACGGTCAATCAGAGAGGACTATTAGATACCTCGGAGACTGTAACGCCCCACATTTTTGGTAAACTAAAACCGGTAAGAATTCCTGAGATAACGGGACAAGTTTGGAAAATTCGATCAGTACATATGTGCTTATGTGATATTTGTGTGTTTTATATGAATTTTTGTAAATATGATAATTTGTGAATTTAAATTATTCTACGTTGATGTGCGTTTAAAATGATGAGTTTTTACTATAATATTGACATATTACATTAATATGTCCTTTTTATGAAGTTTCATGAAATTACGAAAATGCCCCTTTGATTTTTCATTTAAACCTCAGGTTTTCTTTTTATTCTTTCTTTCTCCTTTTTATAATTACATTCCACCCCTCTTCTCAGCAACAGCCGAAGAAAAGAAAAAGAAAGAAAAAGAAAGAATTTCTTTAAAACTTCAATTCGATCTTTCGAGTTTGTTTCTTAACCAAATTTCGATCCGTAAGAACCTACGTGATCCTTATAACATTCTCTACAGGTATTATTCAGGTTCCATTTGATTCCGTTGTCGTTTGAATATGTTTTGGATAAATTGCTTCGAAGTTGGATTCTTCGATAGTTTGATCGCTATACTCCGTAGTTTTCGATGATTCTTGATCCTATGTGTTGCCATTGTGATCTTTGATATTTGTTGAAGTTTGTAGTATGAAAATCTGATTGAAAATGAGGTTTTGAGGAAGATTTGATCGAAATACGTACCTTCTGTGCGAAGTTCTTCGCGTTTCTGCTGAAAATTCGCGAAAACAGGTGCACACGGCCTTGCAACAGGCCATGTAGCAAGACCGTGCGTGTTTTCCACCCCACACAACCTTGCATCAGGCCGTATGGGTAGGCCGTGTGTGTTCTCAAAATTGCACACGGCCTTGATCAGGCCGTGTGTCCCGATTTTAGTTCAAAAGTCTTTGGAAGTCAAAAATTGCAAACCCTACTTTCTTCGTTTGATATTATTTTCAAAATCCGACTTCACCATTAAGTCCGTAATGCTTTAAAACTTAATAATCCATAGAGTTTGAATTTTTCCAATACCGTTTGATCGTGAAACGAACCGATTTCCGTTTAGGGAATTATACGCTTTTCGCAATTCTTTTCCGATTGCTTCGAAACTTGAATGTATGCTTCTTTATAGTATTTTAAGCATGTCTATGAAACCTAATTGTGTTTAAGCATGATTTATAGTTTTAAAGTTTGATATTTCATTCGTTTCATTGAATAATTGCCCTAATTGCCCTTCTTTGATTTAATTAAGTGTTTATTGCATTAAGAATAAGCCGTGCGTCGCATTGTCGTCTTACATGGTTGGTCGTATTTGGTTTCAGGTGGTAGTTCTTCCGGGCAGTAGTTGGTTCCATTTCTTTTGCCTTTTTTCCGTATTATCCAGGTGGGGTTTCTTTTCCGAATTCGGCTTTCTTATACGTATATAAATATTCCGTACATACCCGAAGCCTGTGTTTTATGCTTTTATATTTTCTTTCCCCAAACTTATATTATACGTAGTAGCTACCTGAAAATCATATTACTTTAATGAGTTGAAGGAAAATATTTTGATATCAAATTATTACATATTAGCCCCTCGAAGGCTCTTTTGGCCAGAAAAGGGTTAAAATTGGTTTCTCAATTTGGTCCCTTTGACCGAATCTTTCGAAATGCGAGAAATATATCTTGGCCATTGTGCCTGGCCTCTGTGCCATATCATATTATTGGGCCCGGACATCAGGGTACGGGGTGAAGCCGGATAGACGTTGGGTCTACGGTGGATCTCAATGCTCTGGTCTCCAAAACTGCTGGGAGCTCGGGGTGTGACCGGAGTGGCAACCCTTTTGAGTACCTGCGCCGGACGGGATCTTGTCGCATAGACTTGTCCTCCGCCGAAGATGTATTGGATATTTGTCCTTGCATATACGATTATATAGTAGCGGGTTAGCTACCTGACTACACAAGGAGGAATAAGGGAGGTTTATTTGATATTTCTGATATTATGAAACAGGTGATTGATGCTCGTCTCGCCGAGCTTTTACTTTATTGCGAAATTATTCGATTCACCAATAATTGTGAAAACCTTTATTTTCCTTTGCTTTCTTTTCATTTACAAACTGGTGAATCTTTGGGTTGTTTCGATAATATATACGTATTACAGCCCCCTCACTTAGTCGCTTTGACTAACCCCATTACCTTGTTGTCTCTTTCAGGTTTTGTCACTAGGCGGATTCAGGTCTTGTCGTTGGAATTGCTTTCTTTTGTTTAGGTGATTCCATATAGCCTATGTTGTCTGGATAAATACCTAAAACCCTAGAGTTTGTATGTGTAAATGGTGTAAATTATTTTAAATAGTGATATTGATGTTTTCAGTGGCCTTGGTGGGCTTTATAATTGCGTTTTGAATTTTGGTTTTTCTAGCTCCCTGAGTGGGATAGGTTGTGTTAATTTGCTTTCGTTGTATTATTGTTCATTGTTCTATTATTTTCTAAAGCAAATCCGCCTGGTATTTATTTTTCCCTTCGCCAGGTTATAGTTCATAACCGGACCTTTAGTTCTTGTTATGGATTGTGACTTGGTGTGGGACGTCACGTCACACCGTATTTGGGGACGTGCCGTTATAGAGACATGTTGAGATCTTGTGCCCTAGATTTTCAGACTACATGGTATAAGCAGCTTCCATTGATCGAGTTTGCTTATAATAACAATTATCAGTCCTCAATTAAGATGGCACCGTATGAGGCTTTATATGGTAGAAAGTGTCGATCACCGCTTTATTGGGATATAGAAGACTGGAGATGGACTAAAGATGGTATTCATCGTGGTATTGCTCCAAAATTTATTCAGGATGCTATCGAAAAGGTGCAAGTCATCCGACAAAGAATGAAAGCTGCCCAAGATCGACAAAAGAGTTATGCTGATAGGCGTCGACGTGATTTAGAGTTCGAAGTTGGGGATCAGGTATTCTTAAAAGCTTCTCCTAGAAAGGGATTTGTCCGAATTGGTAAAGGAGGAAAGTTAGCCCCAAGATATTTGGGTCCGTATGTGATTCTTGAGAGGATTGGGAAGATGGCCTACAGATTAGATTTACCGCCAGCCCTTACCGTTATTCATAACGTCTTTCACGTCTCGCAAATTCGTAAGTATCATCCAGATGAGTCCGAGATTATTCTAGTGGAAGATATTAAGTTAGAGCCGAATCTGACATTCGTTTCCCAACCGGTTAGTATTTTGGATCGTAAATTCCAAGAACTCCGTAATCGTCAAATCCCCCTCGTAAAAGTCCTTTGGAGGAATCAGAAAACTGAAGAAGCTACCTGGGAGACAGAGGAGAAAATGAAAAAACATTATCCGGAATTGTTTGCTTCGAATAAATAGAATCTGAGGGCAGATTCTCATAAGGGGGAGAGATTGTAACGGCCCAAATTTTCGGTAAACTAAAACCGGTAAGAATTCCTAAGATAACGGGACAAGTTTGGAAGACTCGATCGGGATATATGTGCTTATGTGATATTTGTGTGTTTTATATGAATTTTCGTAAATACAATAATTTGTGAATTTAAATTATTCTATGTCAATGTGCGTTTAAAATGAATGAGGAGAGGGATCAGATAATCATATATAATTACGTCACTAAAATTTGTTTCACTTCAGAAAAGGTTATAGAGTCATTTAAGAAATATATTATATTAGATATACAGAAACCTTTGTGATAAAGTTTCGTTCGTAATATGTGTATATAATAAAATAAAAAAAGAATAAAGAAATAGAATGACTAAGTGGATGATCATCCGTAGGCCACGTTTTGTATCCCAATTATATTACATTCAAGTAAATATAATAATAATTAATATGTGTATATCAGCTAACAAAGATAAAATCCTACCCAATTTCATTTTCGGCCATCTCCCCAAAACCTCACGCCGTGATTAGGTAAGGAGATTTACTTTACAACTGCACTTCTGAATTAGTGCTTTACAAACTACTTTAAATCTTCATAAGTTTAGCTAATATAATTATGTGAGAATTGTTGGTGAGTTTTTGGATGTTTCCGTTTTTGTCATGTATTACATCCACTTAATGGCCCTGACTTTCTTTCAATTTCTTGAATTTCTTCTTAGTCTCTTAAATTATAAGTAAGTTTTCACTTCAATATATGAGCACTTCTTATGTTAATTAATTGTTTTTGTTGCTTGAATCACTATGTTTACAAATAAACATACGTTTAGTGCCATGCTTATTAATTCAATTACCAAAGAGTCTATGTCAGATGGAAAGAATATATGCGTAGTTCAATGAAGAAGTATAGTTAAACTAAGTATTTGATCTCAATAATACTTGAACTAACTTGTGTGTACCCAATTGATTATGTGAAATCTCTTTAGTATAAGAAGTTAACTATGAACGAAACAAGTTACTTAAAAACTATTCTTGTTAAACCTTAAACAATTATTTGTACAGGATACTCCATTTAATGGTTTCTTTCGCAAGAAATAGAATATAATGAACGTTATTTCTAATAATTGGTATTTTATAGAAAATATTGTATATATTCAGATATTCTATATAGAATTGACATATAATTATTAGTTGTGGTTTAAAGAATTGACAAATCAATAATTTATAAAAATATTTAAAATGCAAGAGTTGGAAAACGTGCAATTGTGAAAGACGTCGGCACCGTAAACGGTCCAAATTCTGATAAATGCGCTAATCTTGAACTTGGAGATTGCGGGTCGTTACAACGCACGGCTTACTCTTAATGCAATAAGACGCTTAATTAAATCAAAGAAGGGCAATTAGGGCAATTATTCAATTACACAAATGAAATATTAAACTTTGAAATTATAAATCATGCTTAAATACAATTAGGTTTCGCGGACATACTTAAAATACTATAAAGAAGCGTACATTCAAGTTTCGAAGCAATCGGAAAAGAATTGCAAAAAGCACATAATTCCTTAAACGGAAATCGGTTCGTTTCTCGACCAAACGGAATTGGAAAAATTCAAACTCTATGAATTATTAAGTTTTAAAACACTACAGACTTTGTAGCGCCCCCTGAAGGAGGACCGCCACATCCGCACCGAAATGGACTCCCGAGCTTCAGCGAGGGGCCTCAACCCAAAAACCCACTCCGGCGAACGGCACTCACGCAAGCACTACCGGCAACAGCAACGACATCCCAACAACAACCAGAAAAGAGCAGAGAAAAGCGGAAGCGATTTAAATAAACAGATAAATTCCATAAATATCAATTAAACATGTGCAAATCGAAATACAACATAATAACAACATGTAATGCCATCCATGGCTCAACTAGTCTATCCTATGCAATCCTAGATATCGTCAACTATCCCACGTCAGGGGCACATAAGTACGTAAAGTAAATAAATACAATAAACAAGACTCGACGGTTGTTGGGACCACTGACAAGACAAACCATAAAGACTGAGTCTATCTAGACCTGCTGATGCCGATTGTCCCAATTGTTTCCTACACTTTGCCGTCCTGTGATTCGTCTTCCCACAGTGCTCACAGGGAATGGGGTCCTCGTTCACTTCAGGTTCTGTAGGTTCCGGAACCTCGTTGTGTGGTCTCTTTGTCCGATAGGTACTCGGTCTGGCTAGCTCTCTCCTTGCTATCTCGTTGGAAGAGGATCCTATAAAAGCAGGGGCACTCTAGTTCATTATTTGGAGTTCGGACTCCACTCTCATAGCTCGAGTAACTGCATCGGGGTAAAGACGGATGTCAAGTGCCATCAATGCTCTTCGGATCTCCGGCTGAAGTCCCTCGATAAACTTGCGTGCTCTCTTTCGTTCGTCCGCGGCATAGTGAGGAGCATAGGCGATGAGGCGATTGAACTGTGCTTCATACTGGGCTACGGTAGATGCTCCTTGGTTGAGATACATGAATTCTCTCTCTCGGCTATCACGTACCACTTCTGGCACATACTTCATTCGGAAGTCAGATACGAATTGTGACCAAGTGTGGGGGACTCCCTCGGCGATCCATCTCCGTTCTGTGAAGTTCCACCAATCTCGAGCGGGTCCTCTCATAAGGAAGGTAGCATACTCGACCTTCTCGGGGTCACCACACTGTAGTACTCGAAAGATCTGTTCCACGTCGGATATCCAGGCCTCGGCCTTAAAATCATCGGGTTCGCCCTCGAAGCAGGGTGGACGATAGAAGAGAAACCTATCCAAGGTTTGACCCACAGTCTGTCTGGCAGGTACGTCCTGCTGCTGTGGTAGTATCCCCTGACATACTTGCACGGTGATCTGTCGGATAATCGATACCCACTCTTCAGCCATTGGGTTCGGGGGTGTTGGAGCAGTAGGGGGTCTTCGGCGAGGCATTATGCACCTGTGAACAACAACTGGAAAATGATGCATGCTCGGTTAATGGAATGATCATATATGGCATATAAAATTCAAACAAAGTATACATACATGATCAAACAGCATGTAGACAATTTAAGCACGAAACATTCATAGAACAAGCAAAACTCGATCCTATAGCCGTACGACCTAGACACGACAGCACCCAAGCAGGACACGACAAGACGACAAGACAAGACAGACGCTACCTCGAGTTCCACATCCACCAGCATTCGATCCCAACTCAGTACTACAATTGTAAGAGATCAAACGGTTGGTTGGCCATTCCAAAAGAAGATCAATCACAATTTCAAAACTAAGGAGTTCTCAAGCACCTGTGACTGGAAACTCTAAGTCTCATTGACACGAAACGGGCAGACACAAGAGACAAGACACGACGCGATTACAAAGCTTCGGTTCCTTTTGGGAACCTAGGCTTTGATACCACCGACTGTAGCGCCCCCTGAAGGAGGACCGCCACATCCGCACCGAAATGGACTCCCGAGCTTCAGCGAGGGGCCTCAACCCAAAAACCCACTCCGGCGAACGGCACTCACGCAAGCACTACCGGCAACAGCAACGACATCCCAACAACAACGAGAAAAGAGCAGAGAAAAGCGGAAGCGATTTAAATAAACAGATAAATTCCATAAATATCAATTAAACATGTGCAAATCGAAATACAACATAATAACAACATGTAATGCCATCCATGGCTCAACTAGTCTATCCTATGCAATCCTAGATATCGTCAACTATCCCACATCAGGGGCACATAAGTACGTAAAGTAAATAAATACAATAAACAAGACTCGACGGTTGTTGGGACCACTGACAAGACAAACCAGAAAGACTGAGCCTATCTAGACCTGCTGATGCCGACTGACAAGATAGGTGACGTCGCCACCTGTCTACCTGAAGCAAGAACCAAAACAGCAGGGATGAGTATAAAGGATACTCAGTAAGGGGTTTTGATCACAGTTCGTCATTTATCTTTTAAAACCAAAAGTGGCGAGTGTTGCCCGTTTTGAGAAAGAAAATAAATAAAGAAATATAAATTATAAAATAACGCAAGGCAACGCTCAGGATCGGCTTATTTGAAAATACAAATAGTTGACGAATCGGATCTTTCAAAATATTTGCACGTAATATCAAGCCGATTGAAAGAATATTAGTTGAGTAATAAAGGAGGCTTAGGGTAGCAAGTACGAGTCACACTTCCGGGTTTTTATATATATATAGGGAAATACATATGATTACTGAAGAAAACCGGAATGTGCTTCGACTTGTCACGGAAGCCATAAAACAATTAGACAAGCAATAAATGCAGTAAATCATGCCATAATGTGTCCCGGCGAGAACGGGCCCTCTCCTTATAACTCCCCATTGAAAAACATGCAAGCAAGTACTCCATCACCAAGGTTCATGGACCACTCAGAATTTATGGAAACGCGTGTTAACAACGTCACCCTTAACAGAATTTTCTAGGAAGCGCGTAGCCTACAACGCCACCCTCGCACTAACTCAGGTTAGTCAACCTCCTGGCTAACCTAAGCAGATACGGATTGGAATATCCATCGGGATCTGCCCTGGACGCACGTCCCCAGGCTCACCTCCTGAATACTCCGGGCCCAAAACATACACGGTCCAGTGCTCGCATTTGAAAACGATGATAGTTTAAGTGGCCAAAAGGGCCATTCGTAATTGGGGAATCGGGATGTGGAAGGCCAAAAGGGCCATTCGAGACAAGGTTATATTTGCGAGGTCGATGGACCAAAGTTCGCATTTAAAACAAAAGGGTTTTCCTTGTCTCTAGTGGAAATCATTTCAAATCATTTTGGTTTTGCTATTGAAAGGTTTGACTAAGCACATAAGGATTAGTAAAGGCAGTCCAACATGTAATAATAAAAGCTGGGAAGTCATTTATTTCGCAAACCTATATAAGACTATGTTCTTACTCCAGTTGAAAGAAGTTTAAACCCTTACCTGGCTCGACAAGACAGTATGAAAGCAAGCGGTAGTCAGGTTTCTCCCTCGTTGGACCCACCTGTAATACACAGGGCCTAGAGGATGAAAACAAGACCGACAATACTAAAAGCAAGACACAAGACAACTGATGACGCACGGCAATTCATATAGAATCCAATCATGCAATAAACGCAATATGGGAAGTAAATCAATTAAACATGTAAATTACGGTACGACAATTAAAGAATATTAATGAAATGTTAAATAATGAAAGAACGTAAATAATAAATATTAAAGGCATGCTTAAACGCAATTAGGGCACGTAGACATGCTTAAAATAATATAAGGACGTTCTCTCGCGAATACAGGATTAAACGGATAAGAAACGGGAAAGGTGGAATAAATCCCTAAATGAGCAAGGTGTCAATTGACAGTCAATTAGGGTCGGGTAATTGTAAATTATGAAGAATATCAAATCCCAAGGCTCGAGGAAGCTATAGGTGAAATCGGATTGATATTCGGAAGTCGTATGAGAAAAGTCAACATTTAAATGAGTGGGGTTGACCAATTCCCGAAGTGTAAGAAAGGAAAAGGCTAGAAAATACACTAAGTATGTTGCACTGGCCAACGCACGGGCTTGGCAAGCCGGTGCAAGCACAAAAGGGGTTGCACGGCCTCCCGTACGGTCTTGAGCACGGTGCCAAGACCGTGCAGGTGCAAACGGCCATGCGCACGGGCCTGTGCACGGGCTCAAGCCCGTGCAGGCTGAAAAGTGAAGCGCACGGGCTCCTGCACGGTCTTGCTCAAGACCGTGCGTTCGCCCGTGTGGATCTACTGAGCAGCAGACTCAGCAGATCGCGAACCTCTCACGCGAATTCGAAATAGAAATTCATATATCTCCTAATTTATACCATAAAACACCCTAATTTTCATATATAATCATATATATCATATAAGCTACATATAGACACAAGAATCACGTAAAATGGTCAAGTAAATCTTCCTAAACACGAAAATCCTAATATAATAAAATTCTATATAAAACTCAATAAAATCGCAACGAAGAGGGAATGAAATGAAATGGGGTAAAAGGATTACCGGTAGAAAATGTAGTGAGGATCGTTCGGGTTTTCACGGCTCGTCGATCGGGCGAGAAACGGGCTCGGTAGGGCGTCGGGAAGATTTATCTCTTTTCTCTTTTCCTTCTTCTTTTCTTTCCTCTCTTTCTTCTTTCCTCCTCCTTTTGTGAAATGAGAGAATGAGAGAGAGATAGATAGATATTTATGAAAATATCTCGGGGGGGTAAAATGGTCATTTAGGCTTTTAAGGGCATTTATGTAATTTAAGTAATCGAGGGTATTTAAAAGATAGGTTAAATCAATCTTTTCCACAAGATTAATTAATCCAATTGGATAGATCGAGAAATTAGGCAAGAAAGAATTCGCGTAAATATTAATAATATAATTAAAATATTCGGGTCGTTACAGACTTAATGGCGAAGTCGGATTTTGAAAATAATGTCAAATGAAGAAAGTAGGATTTTCAATTTTTAACTTCCAGAAACTTTTGAACTAAAATTGGGTCACACGGGCTGCCGCACGGGGTTGAGCAAGGCCGTGTGCATGCTTAGGAACACGCACGGGGTGTCCACACGGCCTGTGGGAGGCCGTGCATACACACACACGGGTTTGATACACGGCCTGTTGCAAGGCCATGTGTATCAGTGTTCGCGAATTTTCAGCAAAACGCGAAGAACTTCGCACAGATCGACCAAAACTTCACCAAATCTTCATTTTCAACCAGAATTTCATACTATAAACTTCAACAAACATCAAAGATTATAATGGCAACACATAGGATCAAGAATCATCGAAAACTACGGAGTAAAACGATCAAACTACCGAAAAATCCTATTTCGAAGCAATCTGTCCAAAACCTACTCAAAAAACGACAGAATCAAATGCAACCTGAATAGTACCTATAGAGAATGATACAAGGGTCGCGTAGGTTCTTACGGTTCGAAATTTGGCTAAGAAATGGAGACAAAAGATCAAATTGAAGTTTTGAGAGAATTCTTTCTTTTTTTCTTCTTTTCTTCGTTGCTGCTGATGTTTGAGAAAGGGGGCTGAATGTAATTTATGATAAAGGGGAAGGAATGTATAAAAAGAAAACCTGGGATTTAAAGGAAAGATCGAAGGGGAATTTTTGTAATTTCATGAAACTTCAAAAAAAGGACATATTAACAAAATATATCAATATTATAGTCAAAACTCATCATTTTAAACGCACATTAACATAGAATAATTTAAATTCACAAATTACCGCATTTACGAAAATTCATATAAAACACACAAATATCACATAATTCGAGAAATGGGAAAAGAAGTAAGAAACGTGAGACGCAAAGCGTTACCAAACTTGTCTCGAAAAATTGGGGCGTTACATGAATGCTTCGAGAAGAGAGTTATTCAGAAATCCAAATGTTGGGATTCACGCAACCCCGGGCGCAGCGGAAGTAATGGATTTCAAAAATTTTAGTCCCGGGGAGTTACGGTGAATCTTCATCTAATGAATTCGTAACTTTAAGACGTTTATATATCTTGAGAGATATGCACCTTTACGCACTCCTTTTGTAGTAGATAAGGAACAAAAGCTTACCAAAGCTTCTGGCTACTCCTCGAATAGCGCAGGCTTCTTGATTCTACCAAGGTCCGATCTTTAACCGAAACCCTTTGAGGTTGATCCATGACTTCTTGTAGACGAACTCTGAATCTCTTAATTCCTGCTAGAGATTTAAGATCAGTATTTATCTAATATAAATAAGAGAATCAAGAAACAATTGTAAGGCTAGTTCACGTTGAGCTGCAGAAAAGTTTTCTGCAGTTCACGTGAACTGCCTGTAGGGAGAGAGAAAAGTGGCGCAGAAGAGAGAGAGAGAGCTTAGGGTTAGGAAAAATCAAATTCTTAGAAGTTCTGTTCTGCATCTTACGTTAATTGAATTAGACTTGAGTGCCGGGTTATAAATAACCCTGCACTGGGCCGAAAATTCCAGTCCAGGATGTTAGAAACATGAGTTTGGACTTAATTGATGATTTTTATGGATATTTGAGGCATTTTTTAACTTTGCTTGAACTTGAGTATTTCTTTTTCGATAGAATTGATAACATTTCCGAAATTTTTGAGCTTAGATCGATTTCATACCTTGCGAAGTTGGAATTAAATTTGTTAAATGCATGAAAACTATTGTAAGATCATTGTGTCTAGTGTGTTATTATAGCTTCATTTTTGAGCACTTTTGAACGATCTTATGCACACTTACTACCTTGAGGACATTCATGAGTTTCGATAAAATTTAATTCATATTCTAGAAGTCATTTGATCCCTATCGAGGCGAAAATTCTAGATGACTTTTGACAAAGGAAATGACTTAGGCTATCATTGATTTATTTTGAGCCTTTCTAGCCTTCGTTCACTGAAAATATCACTTATTGGCCTCCTTTGAGCTTAATTGTTGTGCTTGTTCTTTCAAAATGACCCAAATTAGCCACCGAGCACAACATAATACGTCCTTCCCCTTTATTGCACCTTGCTTGAGAGTTTTTATTTTTCTTTACTTTTGGTAGTGTTAAATAAGGGGCAATGTTCCCCATTGTAGACATGAATAAGGGGCAATGTTCCCTAATGTCGTTAAAAAAAACAAAAAAAAAAATTAAAAAAAAAGCAAAAAAAATAAATATATAGAGATATTATCGCAAGTTGTAAAAGAAGGACTGGATGTATACCACTACTCTAGTGTAGGGGAAATTCAAAGTGAATTGAGGCGAATAAAGTGCCTATGGGACGTAAGCATTGGTGCATGAGCTACTTTCCAAATACTTCCTACCCTTACCCCCGCCTACGTTACAAGCTGGAAAAGATATCAATCCTAAATCGAAAGTCGTCTACATTAGTGGAGATAGCATTGAAAAATGAGATCTAGAGTATGAATTAATATTTTTGATGATCTCATGAGTTAATTCGAGTGGTTTGGTTGCATTTGTTCGTTCTTGCACACACCTTCACGAAGTTATGCTAATTACACTTTTCATAATGGTTTTTGATGCGTAATTAGTGTAATTGACGTTCTATAAGTAGCATTGGTGTGATTGGTGATCTTGGTGATTTAATTTGGCTTTGTTAGTCATTCTTGATTCAAATTTCTCAACTTTACTCGAGGACAAGCGAAGAACCTAGTGTGGGGAAGTTTGATAGGGTAGAATTTTGCATTGTTTTAACTTAGTATTTAATTGCATTTGAGATCAATTATACCCCAATTCGCTTCCTTTTTCTAGGTTTATTGATGTTTCATGACATATAGAGTCCAAACCACTTAAATGAGGAGATTCGGGCCAAACGGAAGAATTTTGAGCCAAAAATAGCCTAACAACGCAGTAGGGCCGTGGAGCAGAATCCAGCCACGGGAAATACCACGGGCAGAACAACCGGCCGTGGTAGCGTGTTTTCTTAAGGATTCAAAATTTTAAGTCACCACGGTCGCGGGCCGTGGTCGGGCTTATGGCAGAACCTGTTTATTAACTTGGAACTTTCTCCTTGGGGTGGATTGATTACTTCCCTAGGGTTTTGTGCAGCATTCTCTACTTAGAATAGTTGGTAGTTCTTTTGTAGCGGGCGCCCCAAACGGGTAACGCACGCCCCGCACCGAGACCCGACCCGAAGCCGGAATGGGATCCGACCCGAATCGAAACCCGGCGAACGGCAAGCATTTACTCAATTACTAGGCGGGGGTTTTAAATCAACAACGAGACAGAAGTGCGGAAGCGAAATAATCAAACATTAAAGCATGATAAATTGCACAATTATTAAAGCCCACCAAGGCTAACGAAATTCACCTAATTAAATAACAAATGGGTTCGGTACAATATCTCGATAATTATATAATAACGGGTTCAATAAAAAATCCCGAATACATTCTAATAAATCCTAAAATCAAAAGACATAAATCATAGCCATACTGAATGAGAGTTATACATGAGCAAAAAGAATGTAACTCTAAGACGCGACGACGACGACGCAGATCCCGCCTAGTATCCTGAAACCAGTACAGGGGTAAAACAGAGGGGGTTAGTCAAACGACTAAGTGAGGAGGGAATAATAGTGTATATAACAAAACGGGAAAAAATCACCAATTTTTAAACTTAAAAGAAATCAACATGAATGAAAGGTTTTCGTAATCGGGTGGTGATTTAATCATAAAACAAAACATGTCTTATGACTCGGCGAGTCGAGCCCTGAACTCCAATAACCAAACATAAAAACCGGAAACCACCCTTATTCCTCCAATGTAGACGGACCGCTAAATCCGAACTACGCGAAACTTACTAGAATAACTCAGGTACTCAAAGGGCTGCCACTCCGGCCTCACCCCGAGCTCCCAAATGGAGGAAACCATAGGATTTACGCCGTAGACCCGACGTCTACCGACTTCGTCCTATCGCTCTTACTCCGGGCCCAAACGATCATACAAACATTTCGTAACTCGCTTTTCAAACAATTCAGGTTGGCCAAAAGACCGTTCGAGACATGTCATATGCGAGGCCGAAGGCCAAAGTTCGCCTTAGAAAACAAAAGGTTTTACATGTCTCTTCCGTAAACATTTCGAAAACTATACATAGTACTTTTTCATATCAAATCATTTTCGATAAATCAAATGAACATAATAATCATAAGTATTTAGTAAGTATATATATAAACGGTGTGAAAACCAAAACATAAACGAGGCTTATATGGGGAGAGGCTTATTTATATATATATATATGCGTAGTAATACTGGAATCAGAAAAGGAAAGCCTCACCTGGCTATGCAAAAGAACAAAAGAGCAAGAACCGGCGCTACTCCACAGGAGTATCGTCTGCAAAAATACCAAGACACAACCAAATAAGACTAACGACGATGTACGGCTTATACGAAAGAATTAGAACACATAGAAGCACGTTATACAATTAAATCAATCACTTAGGTTCAATTTCTCAAACGAAAACAGAGTAAATCGCAAATTTAAAAATGTAAATCAACTCCAAATGCAACGAAACTTTACGGACATGCTTAGAATATCATAAAGAAGCATGCATTCGAATTTCGGGAAAATCGGACTTCACATGCAAAAGTTAGGAAATTTAACGAAAACTTAAAATGCACTATTCACATACCCGAACATGTCGTAAATTCATAAATCATGCAATTCCTATCTATAACATACATATCGAATACACGAGCGAAGAAAGAATTCGGAAAAGACGAGCCGAAGCGGGACCCGTAGGCCAATTTGTACCCTGACTTACAGAAGGTCAGGGCACTGTTCGAGCCATCCACACGGCCTCGTGCACGGCCGTGTGGCGAGGCCGTGCACAAACATGCAACACGCACGGCCTCATGCACACGGCCTCAAGGCCGTGTGCTCAGCCCGTGTGAAATTCAACCACGCGCACGGCCTCATGCACACGGCCTCGAGGCCGTGTGCACAAGCCCGTGTGCGATCAAAATGAGCAGAAACTTTTCGCAGAAACAAAACCTTCGCGAAATGAAACCTTAATCCAACGATTAAACACTAAAACATGCAAATCAAACCCTAATTCTCACATATAATCATCTACAACATATAAGCTTCACATAGAAACGATAAACACAAAAATCCATCCACGTTTTCTATCAAAACCATATAAAAAAAAACCTAAATTATTCAACTATTATCAAAAATCCAAAAATCGAAGAAATGAAGGCATTAAATGAAAATTTTCGAGAGAGCATACTCGTAGATGAGATCGTGAGGAGTTCGTAGACGTAAACGGCTCGAAAATCCGTCGGGAAACGGAGTCGGAACGATCGTTGGAATCTCTTTCTTCTTCCTTCTCTTTTTCTTTCTTTCCTTCTTCTCCTTTGCTTGTTTGTGCGTGAATGGCAAGTGTGAGAGAGAGATTGAGACTTAGTCAAATCTTGACTAAGGTTTAGAAATCGAAGGGGCATTTTAGTAATTTTGCAAAATAAGTTCGAAATCTCACGATGTCCAAATAACATGTAATTACAGTCAAAATTCATATTATTAAACGCACATTGACGATTTGTAAATTAAATACATAACTTCAATCATATACGAAATAAATTCTAAAATTGCATAATAAATATCAAATAAATATTAAATTACACAAATATTCGATTCGGACATACCAAATTAATTATTCGGATTTTCGGGGCGTTACAATCACCCCTCCTTATGAGAATCTGGCCCCCAGATTCTACTCGTCCGGCTGAAATAATTCCGGATGAAACTTGCGCATTTTGTCCTCGGTCTCCCATGTAGCTTCTTCGGTTGTCTGATTCCTCCAAAGGACCTTGACAAGAGAAATCTCCCGGTTGCGCAGAGCTTGAGTCTTCTTATCTAATATCTTCACCGGCTTTGAAACAAAGGTCAAATCCGGCTCTAGCTCAATTTCCTCAACAGGAAGGATCTCGGACTCATTTGGGAAGTATTTCCGGAGTTGGGAAACATGAAAGACGTTGTGAATCCCAGTCAGACTCGGCGGCAAGTCTAACCTGTAAGCTGCATTCCCAATCCTTTCCAGAATCTCATAGGGGCCCAAAAATCTCGGACTTAACTTTCCTCCTTTTCCAATTCGGGTGAAACCCTTTCGAGGAGAAGCTTTGAGGAATACTCTGTCACCAACCTCAAATTCCAACGGTCGGCGGCGGGTGTCGGCATAGCTCTTTTGTCGATCCTGAGCTGCCTTCATTCTCTGCCGGATGATCTGAATACGGTCGATGGCATTTTGGAGAAACTTTGGAGGAGTTCCTCGTTCCTTATCATCCTTCGTCCAACGCCAATCTTCGAGATCCCAAAACAACGGGGACCTACACTTTCTGCCATACAATGCTTCGTAAGGTGCCATTCCGATCGTAGACTGATGACTGTTGTTGTAAGCAAACTCGATCAGAGGCAACTGGTCGTGCCAATTGTTACGAAAATCCAGGGCACAAGCTCGAAGCATATCACAGAGATATCTGATCATCCTCTCTGACTGACCATCTGTTTGCGGATGTGCGGCTGTACTGAAAGTCAGCTTCGTTCCCATTCGTTCTTGAAGTTGTTGCCACAAACGGGAAGTAAATCGAGCATCTCTGTCAGATACTATCGTAGACGGAATTCCATGAAGCTTGACAATCTCTCGGTGATAAATCTCTGCCAACCTATCCACTTTGTACGACATGTTGATCGGTAGGAAATGAGCACTCTTGGATAATCGGTCGATAATCACCCAAATGCTATCGTAGCCACCTCTAACTTTAGGTAAACCAGACACGAAGTCCATGGCAA
This sequence comes from Verbena officinalis, assembly GCA_958496215.1. Taxonomy (NCBI): domain Eukaryota; kingdom Viridiplantae; phylum Streptophyta; class Magnoliopsida; order Lamiales; family Verbenaceae; genus Verbena; species Verbena officinalis. The sequence continues at coordinate 32,353,532 of OY292385.1, read as the reverse complement.
TACCCTCCCAATTCCATGTAGGAATCGGTAGTGGCTCAAGCAAACCTCCCGGTCTCTGATGTTCAGCTTTAACTTGTTGACAAGTCGAACATCTCTTGACGTAATCAGCTACGTCTCTCTTCATACCTCTCCACCAGAACAATTCCTTCAAATCCCGATACATCTTACTTCCTCCCGGATGAACTGTGTAAGGTGTGTTGTGAGCCTCATCGAGAATCTCTTTCCTCAGACACTCCGGAACACAAACTCGGGACTTGTAGCGGAGAATTCCTGTGTCGTCCACACCGAACTGAGTCTCAGAATCAGCTGCGATGTGAACTATCTGTCTCTGAGTCCACTCATCAGTAGTCTGAATATCTCGAATCTTTCGACCCAATTCTGACTGGATCGATATGCTGTGAACATGGGCCTGAGAACTGATGTGAACTCCCTCTAACTTAGCCCCTAGCTGGGCTATGCTTGCCTTCCGGCTCAATGCATCGGCTACGACATTCGCCTTCCCGGGATGGTACTGGATCTTGCAGTCGTAGTCCTCAAATAATTCCATCCAACGGCGCTGTCGTTTGTTCAATTCTTTCTGAGTAAACAAGTACTGAAGGCTCTTATGATCTGTGAAGATGTCGAATGTGATGCCGTAGAGGTAATGACGCCATTTCAATAATGCAAATACCACGGCGGCTAGTTCAAGGTCGTGAGTGGGATAGTTCTCTTCAGCTGGCTTTAGCTTCCTCGATGCATAAGCTATAACTTTCCCATTCTGCATTAATACACAACCTAACCCTTCGTGTGACGCATCTGCATACACGACAAATCCTTCAGAACCCTCTGGCAGGGTCAGTACTGGGGCTGTGGTCAATCTCTTCTTGAGCTCCTGAAAACTAGCTTCACATTTGGCTGACCACTCAAACTTAGCTTCCTTCTTTGTCAATGCTGTTAACGGACCTGCAAGTTTAGAGAAATCCTTGACAAAGCGTCTATAGTATCCCGCTAATCCCAAGAAACTACGGATCTCTGTAGGAGTCTTAGGTCTCTCCCAATCCAGCACTGTCTCAATCTTCGAAGGATCTACCTCGATTCCCGTTCCAGATATGACATGACCTAGGAAGGTCACTCGGTCAATCCAGAATTCGCATTTGCTGAACTTAGCGAATAATTGGTGCTCTCTCAAAGCTTGGAGCACGATCCGGAGGTGTTCAGCGTGTTCTTCTTCGGACTTCGAGAACACTAAGATGTCGTCGATGAAAATAACGACAAACTTATCGAGGTACGGACGGAAAATTCTGTGCATCATGTCCATAAAAGCTGCTGGAGCATTCGTAAGTCCAAACGGCATGACCACAAACTCGAAATGTCCGTATCGGGTGTTGAAAGCTGTCTTCGGGACATCGTCTGATCGGATACGGAGCTGGTAATATCCTTGTCTGAGATCGAGCTTGGAATAAACCCTCGATCCTTGTAGCAAATCGAACAATTCCTCGATATGCGGTAGAGGATACTTGTTCTTCACCGTCATCCTGTTCAACTCTCGATAATCGATACACATGCGAAGGGTACCGTCCTTCTTCTTTACGAACAAGACTGGAGCACCCCAAGGCGAGGTACTCGGTCGGATATATCCAATAGAAAGAAGTTCGTCGAGTTGATTCTTCAATTCTTTCAACTCGGCAGGAGCCATTCGGTACGGCGACTTCGAATAAGACTCGGCTCCCGGAACTAGATCAATCACGAACTCTATATCCCGATCCGGTGGCAAGAATTCCAAATTCTCGGGAAACACGTCGACGAATTCATTGACCACGAGCGTCTCTTCGATCTTTGCCTGGTCCTTCGGGCGGTTGAGAATGTAAGCTATAAAGCACGTCGCTTCTTCTTTCTGAACGAGCTTCTTGGCTTCCATCATTGAGATATACGGGCCTTCTCCTGATCGGAAACCCTTAACCTCATTAGAGCCCAGAATAACCTTCTTCTCGAAACAATCAACCTTCGCCCGATGCTCGTACAACCAATCCATTCCGAGAATAACTCCATATTTCTTCATCGGCAGCTCGATCAAATCTGCTAGATACTCGATATCCTCGACGACGATCGGACAACGTTTAAGTGCTCGGTTCGCAACGACCTTCGAACCCAACGGCGAACCAACCACTAGCACATAATCAAGCAACGAAACAGGCGCATGCACAGATAAGGAAACAGCAGGCGCAATAAATGAGTGTGAAGCACCCGAGTCGTATAATGCATGTATGGGGATGCCATTAATATATATAGTACCTTCCACCACGTCATTCGGATCTGCAACAGTATCCTCTGCATCGCCTTCCAGGGCATAAACACGAGCATATGCCTGAGGCTGAGCGGCTCCCTGTTGTACCGGTCTTCTCTTCGGACATTCACCAATTCTGTGATCGGGGCTACCACATCCGTAGCAAAGACCGTTCTTCCTCCAACATTTGGCCTCTAAGTGCGGGCCCTGACAAAATCCACATACTGGCCGTGGAAATCCCTGAGATCGAGGAGGAGCAAGCTGGGGTCGGGGAGGAGCAGGCTGAATGGTGCTCCTGAACGGCTTCTTCCCCGAAGAGGACCCAGACGGAATAAATGGCCTCTTCGAGCCAGAAGCGAAACTCTTGGCGGCTGCAGGGGCAGGTGCAAATGTCGGTCTCATCTGTCGAAGATCGGACTCTATAGAAAGTGCCGTCTCGACTGCATCGGTGTAGAACTGGAGTCTGTTCCCGAGCATATGCATACGAATCTCGTTCGACAATCCCTCGATGAACTGTCGAGTCTTCCTTTGCTCGTCGTCAACCATATACGAGCAGTGAATAATAAGCCTGGAGAAATGAGCCTCGTACTGGTCAACTGTAGAAGTACCCTGCTTGAGAGCCAGGAACTCTCGCTCACGTCTCTGTCGGACCACCAAAGGAATATACTTAGCCCGAAACTCCATCACGAACTGATCCCAAGTCGGGACCACATGCTCACGCTGCCACCTCTGTTCAATACGAGCCCACCAATCCTGAGCAGCTCCGGTCATCTGATACACTGCTAACTCGACCCTCTTAGGGTCCGGGCACCCTAGTACTCGGAATATCTTTTCCATTGCCGATATCCAAGCTTCGGCGACAACATCATCAGGTGCACCCTCGAACTGTGGAGGGTGGAGCTTCAGAAATCTTCCCAGATCATTCTCCGGGGCAGGTGGTGGCGTAGCTCTGTTGGTATGAACCATGAATTGCCCTAAGGCTTCCATAAACTGTGCCGGAGTAGGAACACCTGGAGGCGGACCTGGCGGTTCACGACGAGGAGGCATTCTGCACATTCAATACCAACCATGCATGACGATAAGTGATTATGAAAAGCTGTAACACGTAGAGAAGTTTATCCAAATAATTACATAGCCACAAACACGTAATCCTAAGCCGTACAACCTAGACACAACTGGACACGACAATTCAGAGCTTCGGCCATTGGACCAAGAGCTCTGATACCAACTGTAGAGGGCGCCCCAAACGGGTAACGCACGCCCCGCACCGAGACCCGACCCGAAGCCGGAATGGGATCCGACCCGAATCGAAACCCGGCGAACGGCAAGCATTTACTCAATTACTAGGCGGGGGTTTTAAATCAACAACGAGACAGAAGTGCGGAAGCGAAATAATCAAACATTAAAGCATGATAAATTGCACAATTATTAAAGCCCACCAAGGCTAACGAAATTCACCTAATTAAATAACAAATGGGTTCGGTACAATATCTCGATAATTATATAATAACGGGTTCAATAAAAAATCCCGAATACATTCTAATAAATCCTAAAATCAAAAGACATAAATCATAGCCATACTGAATGAGAGTTATACATGAGCAAAAAGAATGTAACTCTAAGACGCGACGACGACGACGCAGATCCCGCCTAGTATCCTGAAACCAGTACAGGGGTAAAACAGAGGGGGTTAGTCAAACGACTAAGTGAGGAGGGAATAATAGTGTATATAACAAAACGGGAAAAAATCACCAATTTTTAAACTTAAAAGAAATGAACATGAATGAAAGGTTTTCGTAATCGGGTGGTGATTTAATCATAAAACAAAACATGTCTTATGACTCGGCGAGTCGAGCCCTGAACTCCAATAACCAAACATAAAAACCGGAAACCACCCTTATTCCTCCAATGTAGACGGACCGCTAAATCCGAACTACGCGAAACTTACTAGAATAACTCAGGTACTCAAAGGGCTGCCACTCCGGCCTCACCCCGAGCTCCCAAATGGAGGAAACCATAGGATTTACGCCGTAGACCCGACGTCTACCGACTTCGTCCTATCGCTCTTACTCCGGGCCCAAACGATCATACAAACATTTCGTAACTCGCTTTTCAAACAATTCAGGTTGGCCAAAAGACCGTTCGAGACATGTCATATGCGAGGCCGAAGGCCAAAGTTCGCCTTAGAAAACAAAAGGTTTTACATGTCTCTTCCGTAAACATTTCGAAAACTATACATAGTACTTTTTCATATCAAATCATTTTCGATAAATCAAATGAACATAATAATCATAAGTATTTAGTAAGTATATATATAAACGGTGTGAAAACCAAAACATAAACGAGGCTTATATGGGGAGAGGCTTATTTATATATATATATATGCGTAGTAATACTGGAATCAGAAAAGGAAAGCCTCACCTGGCTATGCAAAAGAACAAAAGAGCAAGAACCGGCGCTACTCCACAGGAGTATCGTCTGCAAAAATACCAAGACACAACCAAATAAGACTAACGACGATGTACGGCTTATACGAAAGAATTAGAACACATAGAAGCACGTTATACAATTAAATCAATCACTTAGGTTCAATTTCTCAAACGAAAACAGAGTAAATCGCAAATTTAAAAATGTAAATCAACTCCAAATGCAACGAAACTTTACGGACATGCTTAGAATATCATAAAGAAGCATGCATTCGAATTTCGGGAAAATCGGACTTCACATGCAAAAGTTAGGAAATTTAACGAAAACTTAAAATGCACTATTCACATACCCGAACATGTCGTAAATTCATAAATCATGCAATTCCTATCTATAACATACATATCGAATACACGAGCGAAGAAAGAATTCGGAAAAGACGAGCCGAAGCGGGACCCGTAGGCCAATTTGTACCCTGACTTACAGAAGGTCAGGGCACTGTTCGAGCCATCCACACGGCCTCGTGCACGGCCGTGTGGCGAGGCCGTGCACAAACATGCAACACGCACGGCCTCATGCACACGGCCTCAAGGCCGTGTGCTCAGCCCGTGTGAAATTCAACCACGCGCACGGCCTCATGCACACGGCCTCGAGGCCGTGTGCACAAGCCCGTGTGCGATCAAAATGAGCAGAAACTTTTCGCAGAAACAAAACCTTCGCGAAATGAAACCTTAATCCAACGATTAAACACTAAAACATGCAAATCAAACCCTAATTCTCACATATAATCATCTACAACATATAAGCTTCACATAGAAACGATAAACACAAAAATCCATCCACGTTTTCTATCAAAACCATATAAAAAAAAACCTAAATTATTCAACTATTATCAAAAATCCAAAAATCGAAGAAATGAAGGCATTAAATGAAAATTTTCGAGAGAGCATACTCGTAGATGAGATCGTGAGGAGTTCGTAGACGTAAACGGCTCGAAAATCCGTCGGGAAACGGAGTCGGAACGATCGTTGGAATCTCTTTCTTCTTCCTTCTCTTTTTCTTTCTTTCCTTCTTCTCCTTTGCTTGTTTGTGCGTGAATGGCAAGTGTGAGAGAGAGATTGAGACTTAGTCAAATCTTGACTAAGGTTTAGAAATCGAAGGGGCATTTTAGTAATTTTGCAAAATAAGTTCGAAATCTCACGATGTCCAAATAACATGTAATTACAGTCAAAATTCATATTATTAAACGCACATTGACGATTTGTAAATTAAATACATAACTTCAATCATATACGAAATAAATTCTAAAATTGCATAATAAATATCAAATAAATATTAAATTACACAAATATTCGATTCGGACATACCAAATTAATTATTCGGATTTTCGGGGCGTTACATCTTTAGTTAGGATGATTAGCTTACTTCCTTTAATTTCCATAGATTTCCATGCTTTTCTTTAGATTGTAGCTAGGTAATTTTGTAATCTTTCCACTCAACTTGGCACTCAAGGATTGGGATGTTGATCACAAGCTTGGAGTGGAGTTGAAGAATGCTTGGAGCTAGAAGATTCATACCATGGTTTGCTTCTTCGTTTATTTTATTGCTTTCTAGTTAATAATGAACACTTGATGATATGGTTGAGATTTTGACTAAGTATATGGTTTATTATTTAGTTGAGCTTTTGATACATTGATCATTTCATTAATGGAAATTATGTTTATGTGTTTCTCTTGCATTTCTAGGATGATAGGCTAAATTTTTAGCACCTAGGGGATGATGGATATGTAATGCATAAAGGTGTTTGTGAAAATGCCTCAATGAGTATTTAAACTTATTTCTTGCAAAAATCCTTGGTTTTCATGTTATATAAGTTATTGGCCTTTTCTTGTATAAATGAGTTTTCAATTAAAAATCGAAAGATATTAATTGGAACTAAGAATTGGATTTTTCTAAGACACAAGGTAGGTGATCAAAGAGATTTGATCACTCTTGTGAAAATTGTAATAATCAAGCAATGCCGAGCCGCTAGTTGATTTAATCACTCGATTCTTGTTCATTTGGTTTGTAAATTGAGTTGCTATCACGAGAGTAGAATTAACTCCTTTATAAATACACGAATTAGTCCTTGAGAAAGGCTAATTCATACCTTAGTGAATCGTTTTGTCTAAGTGGCTAATACTCTTGAGGTATTTGATCTATCCTTGATTGTTTTGCATTGAAATCATCCCCCTAGGCCTATTTTCTATTAATTCTCTATTTGTCCTTTGCTATACTCAAGTTTTTAGCTATTTCAATGTTAGAATTTATAATCCCTCACTTATTTGTAGCTTAAATATTAGAAGAGATCATTTCGTATTGCAAAATTCCCTATTCCTCGTGGGTACGACATCCCTACTTTCAAACTATATTACTTGACGACCCATACACTTACGGGGCTTACATAAAGAGTCATTCAAGTTTTTGGCGCCGTTGCCGGGGAATAGGCGTAGTTTTCATTACTAAAGTGGTTTACTCTAGTAATTTAAGCATTTATTTTACTTGTTTATACTTGTTTGCTAATTGGTATTCCTTTTTGGTTCCTAGGTGTTTTATGCAAAGACCTTCGATCCTAGGAGACGTCCTCTATGAAGCCGAAGACGAAGCCGAAAACGAAGACAAGGAAGCTAATTCATCCCGAGATTGAGCGCACGTTTCGACGTTTGAGGAGGGATCAAGTCCTTCGGAAAAAGGGACCAAAGAAGAAACCCAAAATGGCGAACGAGCAGGAGATAGGTCCTCAACTTAGGGCACTCCGGGACTACACCTTGCCTAATGTAGCTCACTTCCAAAACAACGAGGCATTATGTAGCGCCCCTTTTCGCAGGCGGAGAAAGTACACCACATCGACACCGAGATGAACTCCCAAACGAGGTAGATGTACCCCATTTAAAAATCCATCCCGGCGAACGGCAAGCATAAAATCTATACCTGGCAACAACGTACCTAGTCCAACAACAACAACCAACAGAAATAACAGAGTGCGGAAGCTTAACATATTCATAACAATTAAATATTCAAATCCACACGGGGCATCAATTAACATAAATCAATATTCAACAAAATACATAATTAACAAGTCAATGCTCAACGAATATCCATCACATCATCGAATATCAATCATCATTAATATATCCATTTCTACTGACAAAACGATTTAATAATAAAAGACAGACTGTTGTTGGACACTACCGACAATTACCAAAGGACACGAAGACCAAGACTTACGACCCGCTGTTGCCAACCGACATGAGAGGTGACAACGCCACCTGTCGACCTGAAGTAAGAATTAAAACAACGAGGGGTGAGTATAAACGATACTCAGTGAAGGTAAAGAAGGGAACAAGTACGAGCCACGCTTCCGGGTTTTTATATATATATGTAGGAAAATACATGTGCAGAATTTAAGAAAATCCGGAATGTGCTTCGACTTGCATAACAATAATTAATAGGCAGTAATAATAAAGCATAAATAGAAGCAAGCAATATCCCTGTAACGCCCCGAAAATCCAAATTATTAAATTGGTATGTCCGAATCGAATATTTGTGTAATTTAATCTTTATTTGATATTTATTATGTAATTTTAGAATTTTTTTCGTATATGATTGAATTTATGTATTTAAATTACAAATTGTCAATGTGCGTTTAATAATATGAATTTTGACTGTAATTACATGTTATTTGGACAACGTGAGTTTTCGAACTTATTTTGCAAAATTATGACTTTGCCCCTTCGGTTTCTAAACCTTAGTCAATTTGACTAAGTCAATCTCTCTCCCTCTCTACTCCATTCACGCACAAACAAGAGAGAAAAAGAGAAGAAAGAAAAAGAGAGAAAAGAGAAGAAAGAAGAAAGAAATTCCAACGATCGTTCCGACTCCGTTTCCCGACGGATTTTCGAGTCGTTTACGTCTACGAACTCCTCGCGATCTCATCTACGAGTAAGCTCTCACGAAATTTTTCGATTAATGCCTTCGTTACTTCGATTTTTGGATTTTTGATGATAGTTATAGAATTTAGGTTTTATATGATTTTGATAGAAAATGTGGATGGATTTTCGTGTTTATCGTTTCTATATGAAGCATATACGTTGTAGATGATTATATGTGAGAATTAGGGTTTAATTTGCATGATTTAGTGATTATATGTTGGATTAGGGTTTGATTTTCGCGAGATTTTTGAGCTTCTGCTTGTTCTGCGATTTTGGATCGCACACGGCCTGTTGCACACGGCCTTGAGGCCGTGTGCATGAGACCGTGTGCGAAGGATGAATTGCGCACGGGCTGTGCACACGGCCTTGAGGCCGTGTGCATGAGGCCGTGCGTGTTGCATGTTTGTGCACGGCCTCGCCACACGGCCGTGCACAAGGCCGTGTGGAAGGCTCGAACAGTGCCCTGACCTTCTGTAAGTCAGGGTACAAATTGGCCTACGGGTCCCGCTTTGGCTCGTCTTTTCCGAATTCTTTCTTCGCTCGTGTATTCGATATGTATGATATAGATAGGAATTGCATGATTTATGAATTTACGACATGTTCGGGTATGTGAATAGTGCATTTTAAGTTTTCGTTAAATTTTCTAACTTTTGCATGTGAAGTCCAATTTTTCCGAAATTCGAATGCATGCTTCTTTATGATATTCTAAGCATGTCTGTAAAGTTTCGTTGCATTTGGAATTGATTTACATTTTTAAATTTGCGATTTACTCCGTTTTCGTTTGAGAATTTGAACCTAAGTGATTTATTTAATTGTATAACGTGCTTCTATGAGTTCTAATTCTTTCGTATAAGCCGTACGTCGTCGTTAGTCTTATTTGGTTGTGTCTTGGTATTTTTGCAGACGATACTCCTGTGGAGTAGCGCCGGTTCTTGCTCCTTTTGTTCATTTTGCATAGCCAGGTGAGGCTTTCCTTTTCTGATTCCAGTATTACTACGTATATATATATAAATAAGCCTCTCCCGATATAAGCCACGTTTATGTTTTGTTTTCACACTGTTTATATATATACCTAGTAGATATTTATGATTATTATGTTCATTTGATTTATAGAAACTTATTTGATATGAAAAAGTATTACGTATAGTCTTCGAAATGTTTACGAAAGAGACATGTAAAACCTTTTTGTTTCTAAGGCGAACTTTGGCCTTCGGCCTCGCATATGACATGTCTCGAACGGTCTTTTGGCCACCCCGAAATGTTTGAAAAGCGAGTTATGAAATGTTTGCATGATCGTTTGGGCCCGGAGTAAGAGCGATAGGACGAAGTCGGTAGACGTCGGGTCTACGGCGTAAATCCTATGGTTTCCTCCATTTGGGAGCTCGGGGTGAGGCCGGAGTGGCAGCCCTTTGAGTACCTGAGTTATTCTAGTAAGTTACGCGTAGTTCGGATTTAGCGGTCCGTCTACATTGGAGGAATAAGGGTGGTTTCCGGTTTTTATATATGGATATTGGAGTTCAGGGCTCGACTCGCCGAGTCGTAAGATATGTTTTGTTTTATGTTAAATCACCATCCGATTACGAAAACCTTTCTTTTATGTTGGTTTCTTTTAATTTAAAATTGGTGATTTATTTTCCGTTTTGTTATATACCTTATTATTCCCTCCTTACTTAGTCGTTTGACTAACCCCCTCTGTTTTACCATGTACTGGTTTCAGGATACTAGGCGGGATCTGCGTTGTCTTCGTCGCGTCTTAGAGTTACATTCTTTTGCTCATGTATAACTCTCATTCAGTATGGCTATGATTTATGTCTTTTGATTTTAGTATTTATTAGAATGTATTCGGGATTTTGTATTGAACCCGTTATTATATAATTATCGGGATATTGTACCGAACCCGTTTGTTATTTAATTAAGTGAATTTCATTAGCCTTGGTGGGCTTTAATAATTGTGCAATTTATCATGCTTTAATGTTTGATTATTTCGCTTCCGCACTTCTGTCTTGTTGTTATTTAAAACCCCCGCCTAGTAATTGAGTAAATGCTTGCCGTTCGCCGGGTTTCGATTCGGGTCGGATCCCATTCCGGCTTCCGGTCGGGTCTCGGTGCGGGGCGTGCGTTACCCGTTTGGGGCACCCGCTACAGTTGGTATCAGAGCTCCTCTTGGTCCAATGGCCGAAGCTCTGAATTGTCGTGTCCAGTTGTGTCTAGGTTGTACGGCTTAGGATTACGTGTTTGTAGCTATGTAATTATTTGAATAAACTTCTCTACGTGTTACAGGTTTTCATAATCACTTATCGTCATGCATGTTTGGTATTGAATGTGCAGAATGCCTCCTCGTCGTGAACCGCCAGGTCCGCCTCCAGGTGTTCCTACTCCGACACAGTTTATGGAAGCCTTACGGCAATTCATGGTTCATACCAACAGAGCTACGCCACCACCTGCCCTCGAGAATGATATGGGAAGGTTTCTTAAGCTCAACCCTCCGCAGTTCGAGGGTGCACCTGATGATGTTATCGCCGAGGCTTGGATATTGGCGATGGAAAAGAGATTCCGAGTGATGGAATGTCCGGACCCTAAGAGGGTCGAGTTAGCAGTGTACCAGATGATTGGAGCTGCTCAGGACTGGTGGGCTCGTATAGAGCAGAGATGGCAGCGAGAGCATGTGGTCCCGTCTTGGGATCGGTTTTTGGTGGAGTTTCGGGCCAAGTATATTCCTTTGGTGGTCCGACAGAGACGCGAGCGAGAGTTCCTGGCTCTCAAGCAGGGTACTTCTACCGTTGACCAGTACGAGGCTCATTTCTCCAGGCTTATTATTCACTGCTCGTATATGGTTGACGACGAGCAAAGGAAGACTCGACAGTTCATCGAGGGATTGTCGAACGAGATTCGTATGCATATGCTCGGGAACAGACTTCAGTTCTATACAGATGCAGTTGAGACGGCCCTTTCTATAGAGTCTGATCTTCGACAGATGAGACCGACATTAGCACCTGCCCCTGCAGCCGCCAAGAGTTTTGCTTCTGGTTCGAAGAGGCCATTTATTCCGTCTGGGTCCTCTTCGGGGAAGAAGCCGTTCAGGAGCGCCATTCAGCCTGCTCCTCCCCGACCTCAGCTTGCTCCTCCTCGACCTCAGGGATTTCCACGACCTGTCTGTGGATTTTGTCAGGGCCCGCACTTAGAGGCCAAATGTTGGAGGAAGAACGGTCTTTGCTACGGATGCGGTAGCCCCGATCACAGAATTGGTGAATGTCCGAAGAGAAGACCGGTACAGCAGGGCTCAGCCTCAGGCTTACGCTCGTGTTTACGCTTTGGAAGGCGATGCTGAGGATGCTGTTGCAGATCCGACTGACGTGGTGGAAGGTACTATATATATAAATGGCATCCCCATACATGCATTATACGACTCGGGTGCGTCACACTCATTTATTGCGCCTGCTGTTTCCTTATCTGTGCATGCGCCTGTTTCGTTGCTTGATTATGTGCTAGTGGTTGGTTCGCCGTTGGGTTCGAAGGTCGTTGCGAACCGAGCACTTAAACGTTGTCCGATTGTCATCGAGGATATCGAGTATCTAGCAGATTTGATCGAGCTGCCGATGAAGAAATATGGAGTTATTCTCGGAATGGATTGGTTGTACGAGCATCGGGCGAAGGTTGATTGTTTCGAGAAGAAGGTTATTCTGGGCTCTAATGAGGTTAAGGGTTTCCGATCAGGAGAAGGCCCGTATATCTCAATGATGGAAGCCAAGAAGCTCGTTCAGAAAGAAGAAGCGACGTGCTTTATAGCTTACATTCTCAACCGCCCGAAGGACCAGACAAAGATCGAAGAGACGCCCGTGGTCAATGAATTCGTCGACGTGTTTCCCGAGAATTTGGAATTCTTGCCACCGGATCGGGATATAGAGTTCGTGATTGATCTAGTTCCGGGAGCCGAGTCTTATTCGAAGTCGCGTTACCGAATGGCTCCTGCCGAGTTGAAAGAATTGAAGAACCAACTCGATGAACTTCTTTCTATTGGAATATCCGACCGAGTGCCTCGCCTTGGGGTGCTCCAGTCTTGTTCGTTAAGAAGAAGGACGGTACACTCCGCATGTGTATCGATTACCGAGAATTGAACAGGATGACTGTGCAGAACAAGTATCCTTTACCGCATATCGAGGAATTGTTCGATTTACTACAAGGATCGAGGATTTATTCCAAGCTCGATCTCAGACAAGGACATTACCAGCTCCGTATCCGATCAGACGATGTCCCGAAGACAACTTTCAACACCCGATACGGACATTTCGAGTTTGTGGTCATGCCGTTTGGACTTACGAATGCTCCAGCAGCTTTTATGGACATGATGCACAGAATTTTCCGTCCGTACCTCGATAAGTTCGTCGTTATTTTCATTGACGACATCTTAGTGTTCTCGAAGTCCGAAGAAGAACACGCTGAACACCTCCGGATTGTGCTCCAAGCTTTGAGAGAGCACCAATTATTTGCTAAGTTTAGCAAATGCGAATTCTGGATTGACCGAGTGACCTTCCTAGGTCATGTCATATCTGGAACGGGAATCGAGGTAGATCCTTCGAAGATTGAGACAGTGCTGGATTGGGAGAGACCTAAGACTCCTACAGAGATCCGTAGTTTCTTGGGATTAGCAGGATACTACAGACGTTTTGTCAAGGATTTCTCTAAACTTGCAGGTCCGTTAACAGCATTGACGAAGAAGGAAGCTAAGTTTGAGTGGTCAGCCAAATGTGAAGCTAGTTTTCAGGAGCTCAAGAAGAGATTGACCACAGCCCTAGTACTGACCCTGCCAGAGGGTTCTGAAGGATTTGTCGTGTATGCAGATGCGTCACACGAAGGGTTAGGTTGTGTATTAATGCAGAATGGGAAAGTTATAGCTTATGCATCGAGGAAGCTAAAGCCAGCTGAAGAGAACTATCCCACTCACGACCTTGAACTAGCCGCCGTGGTATTTGCATTATTGAAATGGCGTCATTACCTCTACGGCATTCGACATCTTCACAGATCATAAGAGCCTTCAGTACTTGTTTACTCAGAAGGAATTGAACAAACGACAGCGCCGTTGGATGGAGTTATTTGAGGACTACGATTGCAAGATTCAGTACCATCCCGGGAAGGCGAATGTCGTAGCCGATGCATTGAGCCGGAAGGCAAGCATAGCCCAGCTAGAGGCTAAGTTAGAGGGAGTTCACATCAGTTCTCAGGCCCATGTTCACTGCATATCGATCCATTCAGAATTGGGTCGAAGGATTCGAGATGTTCAGGCTACTGATGAGTGGACTCAGAGACAGGTAGTTCACATTGCAGCTGATTCTGAGACTCAGTTTGGTGTAGACGACACAGGAGTTCTCCGCTACAAGTCCCGAGTTTGTGTTCCGGAGAGTCTGAGGAAAGAGATTCTCGATGAGGCTCACAACACACCTTACACAGTTCATCCGGGAGGAAGTAAGATGTATCGGGATTTGAAGGAATTGTTCTGGTGGAGAGGTATGAAGAGAGACGTAGCTGATTACGTCAAGAGATGTTCGACTTGTCAACAAGTTAAAGCTGAACATCAGAGACCGGGAGGTTTGCTTGAGCCACTACCGATTCCTACATGGAATTGGGAGGGTATTGCCATGGACTTCGTGTCTGGTTTACCTAAAGTTAGAGGTGGCTACGATAGCATTTGGGTAATTATCGACCGACTATCCAAGAGTGCTCATTTCCTACCGATCAACATGTCGTACAAAGTGGATAGGTTGGCAGAGATTTATCACCGAGAGATTGTCAAGCTTCATGGGATTCCGACTACGATAGTATCTGACAGAGATGCTCGATTTACTTCCCGTTTGTGGCAGCAACTTCAAGAACGAATGGGAACAAAGCTGACTTTCAGTACAGCCGCACATCCGCAAACCGATGGTCAGTCAGAGAGGATGATCAGATATCTCTGTGATATGCTTCGAGCTTGTGCCCTGGATTTTCGCAACAATTGGCAGGACCAGTTGCTTCTGATCGAGTTTGCTTACAACAACAGTCATTAGTCTACGATCGGAATGGCACCTTACGAAGCATTGTATGGCAGAAAGTGTAGATCCCCGTTGTTTTGGGATCTCGAAGATTGGCGATGGACGAAAGATGATAAGGATCGAGGAACTCCTCCAAAGTTTCTCCAAAATGCCATCGACCGTATTCAGATCATCCGGCAGAGAATGAAGGCAGCTCAGGATCGACAGAAGAGCTATGCCGACACCCGCCGCCGACCGTTGGAATTTGAGGTTGGTGACAGAGTATTCCTCAAAGCTTCTCCTCGAAAGGGTTTCACCCGAATTGGAAAAGGAGGAAAGTTAAGTCCGAGATTTTTGGGCCCCTATGAGATTCTGGAAAGAATTGGGAACGCAGCGTACAGGTTAGACTTGCCGCCGAGTCTGACAGGGATTCACAACGTCTTTCATGTTTCCCAACTCCGGAAATACTTCCTAAATGAGTCCGAGATCCTTCCTGTTGAGGATATTGAACTAGAACCGGATTTGACCTTTGTTTCGAAGCCGGTGAAGATATTAGATAAGAAGACTCAAGCTCTGCGCAACCGAGAGATTTCTCTTGTCAAAGTCCTTTGGAGAAATCAGACAACCGAAGAAGCTACATGGGAGACCGAGGACAAAATGCGCAAGTTTCATCCGGAATTATTTCAGCCGGACGAGTAGAATCTGGGGGCCAGATTCTCATAAGGAGGGGTGATTGTAACGCCCCGAAAATCCGAATTATTAAATTGGTATGTCCGAATCGAATATTTGTGTAATTTAATCTTTATTTGATATTTATTATGTAATTTTAGAATTTTTTTCGTATATGATTGAATTTATGTATTTAAATTACAAATTGTCAATGTGCGTTTAGTAATATGAATTTTGACTGTAATTACATGTTATTTGGACAACGTGAGTTTTCGAACTTATTTTGCAAAATTACGACTTTGCCCCTTCGGTTTCTAAACCTTAGTCAATTTGACTAAGTCAATCTCTCTCCCTCTCTACTCCATTCACGCACAAACAAGAGAGAAAGAGAGAAGAAAGAAAAAGAGAGAAAAGAGAAGAAAGAAGAAAGAAATTCCAACGATCGTTCCGACTCTGTTTCCCGACGGATTTTCGAGTCGTTTACGTCTACGAACTCCTCGCGATCTCATCTACGAGTAAGCTCTCACGAAATTTTTCGATTAATGCCTTCGTTACTTCGATTTTTGGATTTTTGATGATAGTTATAGAATTTAGGTTTTATATGATTTTGATTGAAAATGTGGATGGATTTTCGTGTTTATCGTTTCTATATGAAGCATATACGTTGTAGATGATTATATGTGAGAATTAGGGTTTAATTTGCATGATTTAGTGATTATATGTTGGATTAGGGTTTGATTTTCGCGAGATTTTTGAGCTTCTGCTTGTTCTGCGATTTTGGATCGCACACGGCCTAGGCCGTGTGCATGAGACCGTGTGCGAAGGATGAATTACGCACGGGCTGTGCACACGGCCTTGAGGCCGTGTGCATGAGGCCGTGCGTGTTGCATGTTTGTGCACGGCCTCGCCACACGGCCGTGCACAAGGCCGTGTGGAAGGCTCGAACAGTGCCCTGACCTTCTGTAAGTCAGGGTACAAATTGGCCTACAGGTCCCGCTTCGGCTCGTCTTTTCCGAATTCTTTCTTCGCTCGTGTATTCGATATGTATGATATAGATAGGAATTGCATGATTTATGAATTTACGACATGTTCGGGTATGTGAATAGTGCATTTTAAGTTTTCGTTAAATTTTCTAACTTTTGCATGTGAAGTCCGATTTTTCCGAAATTCGAATGCATGCTTCTTTATGATATTCTAAGAATGTCTGTAAAGTTTCGTTTCATTTGGAATTGATTTATATTTTTAAATTTGCGATTTACTCCGTTTTCGTTTGAGAATTTGAACCTAAGTGATTTATTTAATTGTATAACGTGCTTCTATGAGTTCTAATTCTTTCGTATAAGCCGTACGTCATCGTTAGTCTTATTTGGTTGTGTCTTGGTATTTTTGCAGACGATACTCCTGTGGAGTAGCGCCGGTTCTTGCTCCTTTTGTTCATTTTGCATAGCCAGGTGAGGCTTTCCTTTTCTGATTCCAGTATTACTACGTATATATATATATAAATAAGCCTCTCCCGATATAAGCCACGTTTATGTTTTGTTTTCACACTGTTTATATATATACCTAGTAGATATTTATGATTATTATGTTCATTTGATTTATCGAAACTTATTTGATATGAAAAAGTATTACGTATAGTCTTCGAAATGTTTACGAAAGAGACATGTAAAACCTTTTTGTTTCTAAGGCGAACTTTGGCCTTCGGCCTCGCATATGACATGTCTCGAACGGTCTTTTGGCCACCCCGAAATGTTTGAAAAGCGAGTTATGAAATGTTTGCATGATCGTTTGGGCCCGGAGTAAGAGCGATAGGACGAAGTCGGTAGACGTCGGGTCTACGGCGTAAATCCTATGGTTTCCTCCATTTGGGAGCTCGGGGTGAGGCCGGAGTGGCAGCCTTTTGAGTACCTGAGTTATTCTAGTAAGTTACGCGTAGTTCGGATTTAGCGGTCCGTCTACATTGGAGGAATAAGGGTGGTTTCCGGTTTTTATATATGGATATTGGAGTTCAGGGCTCGACTCGCCGAGTCGTAAGATATGTTTTGTTTTATGTTAAATCACCACCCGATTACGAAAACCTTTCTTTTATGTTGGTTTCTTTTAATTTAAAATTGGTGATTTATTTTCCGTTTTGTTATATACTTTATTATTCCCTCCTCACTTAGTCGTTTGACTAACCCCCTCTGTTTTACCCTGTACTGGTTTCAGGATACTAGGCGGGATCTGCGTTGTCGTCGTCGCGTCTTAGAGTTACATTCTTTTGCTCATGTATAACTCTCATTCAGTATGGCTATGATTTATGTCTTTTGATTTTAGGATTTATTAGAATGTATTCAGGATTTTGTATTGAACCCGTTATTATATAATTATCGGGATATTGTACCGAACCCGTTTGTTATTTAATTAAGTGAATTTCGTTAGCCTTGGTGGGCTTTAATAATTGTGCAATTTATCATGCTTTAATGTTTGATTATTTCGCTTCCGCACTTCTGTCTTGTTGTTATTTAAAACCCCCGCCTAGTAATTGAGTAAATGCTTGCCGTTCGCCGGGTTTCGATTCGGGTCGGATCCCATTCCGGCTTCGGGTCGGGTCTCTGTGCGGGGCGTGCGTTACCCGTTTGGGGCGCCCGCTACAATCCCAGCGAGAATGGGCCTGTTCCTCCTTATAACCCCTTCATGTCATTATAAAACTCCATCTCCGGTGTCTGACCCCATAGTGCGACCATGGACGACGAATTGAATTTTAGGAAAACGTGCAACATATGCAACGCCCACTATCGCTCCCAACCGTGGCTATCAACTCCTGACGGGCCACGATTGACGCTTAATTTTGGGAAAAGTACCTCGGGTAACACCCTGGACGCTCGTCCCCAACTGAGGCCCTCGAATACCCTCCCGGGCCCTCATTAAAAGAAAAGTCCACAATTTTGCTCGCGTTTCAAGAAGCATTATAAGTTGAAAGCCAAACGGGCATTTAGACAAGTATGTGACAACAAAGGGGGTGACTATAAGTTTCATACGTGTCGGGAAGCACTGACATCCTCCCCTAACGACTTCCCTCATAGACCCTACCAAAGTCAAAGCGTCACGTTTGAAAAGAAAGAGTTTACTTGCCTATTGAAAACCAAACGATTTAGATATACTAATAGGTATGAGTTAATATCAAAACATTTGTTATCAAAATCATGAAGATATAATTAAATATTTAATAGATATACAAGAAGGAAATCAAATCAATATGAGCACGTAAGGGTAGTTCGCAATAAATAAAAGAAATCCTTACTCCAGTTGAAAGCATTTTAAAACCCTCACCTGGGAGCACGGGAATGACAAGACACTCAAGCTATTCCTTGAAAGGACGGCCTGAAACTGTCAGACGACAAACCAAATAAGACAAGACACGACGTACGACTCTCAAGACTCCAACGCATGAAAGACCAATTAAAAATCATGTAGTAATTGAAATTACAAGTAAAATGCATTTAAATCCATTAAACGAAAGATACACAATTAAGGATGCTAAACATGCTCAATTGAAATTCTAATTGCACATTCATGCATAATATATTATAAAGAAGTACTCATGCGATTCTCGGATCATTCGGGTAACATCCATAAATTGGGGAAAAAGCCCTAAATGAAAAAGGCTCGATTCAAGGTCGGAACGAGGTCAGAATTTTGAAAACTTTACGAAATATTCATCCTTGAATCATATGGAAGCTATAGGTGAAAACGACTCGATTTTAGGGGGTCGTATGCAAAAAGTCAACTTTCATTTTTGGCCAACTGACCCCATTACTGTGAGCAACTAAGGAAAAAGGCTGAAAATTTGGTTAAGGCATTTGCACGGGCTAACGCACGGCCTTGTACACGGTCTTGATCACGCACTCAAGACCGTGCAAACTAAAACAATTGCGCACTGGTTTGCGCACCGGGATGCGCAGGCCGGTGTAGGCTCAAGGTGGTGCACACGGTCTAGTGCACGGTCTTGCCAAGACCGTGTGTTGGACCGTGTGGTTCATCTTCCAGGTGCAGAAAATGCGATTTCAAGGTTTCTCGCGAGGGTTTCGTCCTAGCTAAAATCAACATATAAAATTCACACTCATGCATTGTACACATTAATAGCTACCATTTGATCCGAACTACACTAAAAATGGTAAACTCTAACCTACAAACCCATCAAATTATCAAATATTCATTTCCAATTAAAAGCTAGAAAATCGAAGGATTTAATGGATGAAATGAAATAGGGAAAGAAGGTTACCGGTAGAGAATTGAATGAGGATCGTATATTTGGTCTCGGAATTTTGATTGATCGAGCGACGGATTCGGGACGGGATTTCTCCTTCTCCTTTCTTCTTCTTCTTCCTTTCTCCTTCTCTTCTCCCTTTCTCTCTCTCGATTTTTGGGTGTGAGCAAGAGTGTGCAAGAGAGTGTGCACAAGAGGGTGTAAGTGTGTTCAAGAGGGTGCAAGTGTGTCCAAGATGGTGCAAGTGTGTTTAGGGAGTGTGGGTTTGTTTGAGATTAAAAAAAATTCAAGGGGTAGAAAAAGAAATTATAAATAGTTGAGGATATGGAAATAAATTAGAATAAATTAAAATTAGCTAACGAAGCTAATCTTTTCATTTAAAATCCAACGAGGTGTCGAATAATTATTCCGAAAATATATTCCGAAATTTTGGGTCGTTACAATACTCCCCCCTTCAAACGAATCTGTCCTCAGATTCTCCTCCAAACCTCGGGGTTTGTTAAAGGGAGTATATTACGGAATTTAAAAGTTGTTCAAACAAAAATCGCGCAATTAACACATAAGTAATTAATTAAAATGAACAATTAGCATTTAAGTTCAAATAAGCAATTAACGCATAGTTCTTACATAATAGTTTCAAATAAAAATCAAATTACAATTAAAACGAAAAATGACGAGAAATAGAAGATAATGATGCCGACTAAGAATCGGATGCTCCAGAACTGGGTGGCATGCCAAGACGGCTCGGATAGCTAGCGAGCTGCTCTATGATGGACCTTTCAAGGTCGGAAATCTGCTCCCGGAGCTCGGTGTGGTTGCGTCGGGCCTCGAGTCTGATCTCCCGAAGGTCAGTGCGAACCTCCTGAAGGTCAGTGCGAACCTCCTGAAGGTCGGCCGACTGTCGGTCCAGTCGCTCGGTAGTCTGCTCAGCGAAGGTGGTGAAGCGGTTTCCCCAAACCGTCCACCTATCGGCCTCCCACCGGTTTCGGGTCTTCGACTCCGATTGTTGGTACCGAGTCCACTGCTCCTCACTTAGTCTACCCCATTGTGAGGATCCAGCCTGGTGCTGTGTCGGGTAGTCATCGAAGCTCGGCTGGAAGTGAGCCTGTTCGGTTCTAGGAGGGTCAGGTACGTACGGGACCTGTTGAGGATCGAAGCCTCCTGCTTCGTATAGTTGTTCAAGCATTTGTTCCTCAATTTCTTGTTGATCCCTTTCAGGTTGACCTCCTGCTCGGATGTCCTCCTTGACATCTTCGTCACTCTCGGCGGCAGCTTCCTCTGCCGTCATCGGTACATACCTACTATGACGCCCTCTAACTTTCTTGCATAGCTTCATTTGGGCAAATTGCTTGTAGGTGATGGTTGCGTCGTCTCCCCCTGCTGGGGCCATTCGGTCCACCGGCGCACTCGAGGATCGCGGTAATGTAGGACCCAATCCTAATATCTCCATTCGGGCGGGTGCCCACGTACTCTACATACCTCAGGAAAAACATAATGCCGTTGACCGGCTATCTCCGGACCGCACAATCCAGAATGTAGAGTTCATCCAAGTTGATAGAGCCGTAGCTATCTCCTCGGGCAAAAACGGTGCATGAGAGAAATCAATGGAAAGTCCTCAAGGCGGGATTGATGAGGTCAGTTGCCTTCGACTTTCCTTGTTGGAAGGACCTTCTAGAAGTGGACACATTTCTCCACGCCTCGGCTTCGGACCATCCTATTTCACGGCTTATCATACCCCGAATGGGTAGTCCAAAATGCATTGTCAATTGCCATAATGTGAGCTCATATTCTTCATTGAAAGCTCGGAATTCTATCTTGAACGGCAATTCGACGTCGTCTTGATGAGGGACTACTTGGAGCGTTGCAATGAATTCGTAGACAAGCCGGGGGTACGAATTCCTCCTAATATCCAAAAATGTGGTCCAACCCACATCTTCAATATACCGGGCTATGCCATGGCCGAGTCCCAAACTTCCCAATGCTTCAATATCGAGAAATTTGGTGGATAGGACCAGGCGTCCATGCATCCGGTGAAAAATCTTGGCTTGAGTGGAATTTGAGATTTCCACATCAAGAGGAAGTGGGGATGGAGGGTCATCTCGCCTCCTCCTTCGTCGAGAACCTTCGGCGGCCATGTGAGAAGGTTGCTTGAAGCTTGTTGGGTTGAATTTGGTGAAATTCCTCACTGGGGAATTTTGTCGAACACTTGGCGGGCGTGTATTTTGAGCAGCGATTTGTGTATGATCGGTTTGGCGGATCATCCCCAAAAACCAACTAATGTAAATACGTAGTGAGGGCAATGTACCTTCCAAAAATTACGAAGATCCGACGGCCGGATCGAAAGATACGAGCTTATAAAGTTCGAAGGATGAAATTGGGGGAAAAATTGGGGAATTTCTGTTGCTGGAAGTGGGAGAGAAAAGAGAAAAGGGGTTGCTGTGAGTTTCTATTCGTGAAATGAGTTTAAATCAGCGAAAGGGCGTGCACGGTCTTACGCACGGGCATGCGTATGGCCGTGTGTAACGGTTCGGCCGGTTCAGCGGTTCAAGCGCTGAACTGGTCTGCACGGTCTTCAGCTGGGTGCACCGGCTTGGCCAAGACCGTGCGCAGGGGCGTGCAAGTGCCCCTGACTTGAAATAAAATGCGCGAAAATTACCAGAACACCCCGGATTAAATCCGGAGTTCAATTAAGCAATAAAAACATACTATCGCACAATTAATAAATTAAAAGATAAGAAAATATGAATGTTATGAACATGCACGGTACCTTTATTCCAAGAGACGAAGTCCGGTCTAGCCTTCCCTTTTTTTTTTTTCACATCCTTCGATCTCGGTAGTTCCTCGACTCCTTCAATTACCCTTTCTCTTGTTGGGGCATTGGTCGACGAGGTGATTGGCGGCACCACAAATGAGGCACAGCCCAAGTCTCCTCCTACACATCTCAGCGACGTGGTTCAGTTTCCGGCAATGCGTGCAGAGGATGATGCTTCCACTAGATCCGCTAGTCGTTGTCCCTTCACTGCGAGATGTCATATGGACAACCACTAGAGTTCCTGATTCATGTGGCTGGTTCTCCGAGGTAATCAGTCGAGCACTCCTAGCTCTCGTTTCAAATTCTGCTTCGGCCCGCAAAGCCCGTGTAGCGCCCCTTTCCGTGGGCGGAGAGAGGACACCACAACCGCACCGAGACGAACTCCCAAACGAGGTAGATGTACCCCATTTAAAAATCTATCCTGGCGAACGGCAATCAATCAACCAAAAACCAGCAACAGCATTACGACACCCCAACAACAACAGCAATAAAAGAATAACAGAGTTGTGGAAGCTAAATCAAATTATACAATTAGTCATATAAGCCATTCATGGCAACATAATTCATACATCATTCTCAATAATCATTTAATAAATTCCATCCATGGCTCGTCTAATCTATCCCACATCAGGGCACGTAAGTATGGTAAATAAAACATAATACAAAAAAAATAAATTAATTCAATTCATAAATAAGGACACGACTGTTGTTGGGATACTGACAAGACAAGACATACGAGCCAACCTAGATCTGCTGCTGCCGACTGACAAGATAGGTGACAACGCCACCTGTCGACTTGAAGTAAGAATCAAAATAGTGGGGGTGAGTATAAAAGATACTCAGTGATGGTAAAGAGGGAACAAGTACGAGCCACGTTTCCGGGTTTGGATTATATATATATAAGAAAATACATTTGCATAATTGAAGAAAATCCGGATCGTGCTTCGACTTGCATACACGACAATAATTAACAGTACGCCAAAGAATTAAAGCGATATATTCAAGCAATTAATATCCCAGCGAGTATGGGCTGTTCCTCCTTATAACCCCTTCAATTACAATAAACTGCATCACTGGTGTGACCCCAAAGCGCGACCCCGGGCGACTGTTGAATTTTAGGAAAACGTGCAACGAATGCAACGCCCACCATCGCTCCCAACTGTGGCTATCAACTCCTGACGGGCCACGATTGACACTTAATTTTGGGAAAAACACCTCGGATTACACCCTGGACGCTCGTCCCCAGATGCAACCTCCGGATACCATCCCGGGCCCATTGAAATAACAATACATTATCTTTTGCTCGCGTTTGAAGAACATTATAAGTTAAGGCCAAAAGGGCATTTAGGCAAGTGTGTGACGACAAAGGGGGTGACTACAAGTTTCATACGTGTCGGGAAACACCAACGTCTTCCCCTAACGACTTCCCTCATAGACCCAACGGAGGTCAAAACGTCATGCTTAAAAGAAAGAGCTTTACTTGCCTCATGAAAACAAAATGATTTAGAGATACTTATAGGTACAAGTTAATATCAAGCATTTATTATAAAATCATGAAAATATAGGTTAAATATCTAATAGATATACGAGAAGGGAAATCAAAGCAAGATGAGCACATAAGGGTAGTTCGCAATAGTTTAAAAGAAATTCTTACTCCGTTTGAAAGCATTTTAATACCCTCACCTGTAGCTCGACAAACGAGAAAAGCAAGCAAGCAACGGACAAGTACTCCACGGGGAGTAAAACTTGCAATCTAAGAAACGACATAACCAGGTAAGACTCTTGACAAGACGCACGACGTATGATAAGTAATTAAAGCACGTAAAAGCATATAGACACGACTTCCATTGAAGTACTCACAAATGCATTTAAAACATTTAAATGAGATATAAGGATTAAAAGTTGTAAACATGCTTCGAACATAATTTAGATTTCACATTCATGCTCGTGACATGATAAGGAAGCATTCATGCAAGTTTTGGATCATATAGACGATATATGGAAAAATAGCTAAAAAGCCCTAAATGAAATTGGTATTATTTAATACCGGAAAGAAGTCGGAAAAAATCCCACTTCGATAATTAAGGATTTAAAGGACCATATAAAGCTATTGGTGAAGACAGAAATAAAAAACGAGATCAAATAAACATTTTTGGTTTTCGGGGTAAAAATGGACAAAAGGCAGGGTCTGGAAAGTGGCTGAAAATCGCCCAATGCGTACACACAGGGTACAACACACGGCCTATACCCGGTGTGCGAAGCCCATGCGTGCCAATAAGGGGTGCACGGCCTGCGGCATGGGGTGTGCCAAGGCCGTACGCGCCACTCAGAAGAGACACGGCCTCTTGCACGGGGTGTGGTGAGGCCGTGCGTGTTTCAAAACACGAACGGTCTCATGCACGGTGTGAGGTTGGGCCGTGCGTGTGGTTCTATAAACAGCAGGTCGCGAGTTTACAGATGCAGAAACAAGAAATTCAACACCAAAATTCATCCTACGAAATTTGTACTCGGTCAATCATGCTCAAATTCGGATATGTTACTCTCCTAAACATGCTTAATATTTAGAGACAAGAATCGTACGAAACCATCAACTATAACTAACAAACCCAATTAATTCTCAAATAAAACCTAACTCAATAAAATTCAATAAAAAATGGGAAATTGACGGAGTAAACGAGACGAGGTTAAAAGGTTACCGGTAAATTATGGAATGAGGGTCGTGTAGTCAAAGACGGGAGTCCATTCGGTCGGGAATCGAGTTCGGTCCGGAATTCTTCTCTCCTTCTCCTTTCTTTCCTTCCTCCTTCTTCTTGTGGGTAATGAGAGAGTGTGAGAGATAGATATTTAGAAAATATCTAGGGGGAAAAATGGTCATTTAGACTCTTAGGGTTATTTATGTAATTTAGGTAATTGAGGGTATTTAAAAGATAGGTTAAATCAATGTTTTCCACAAGATTAATTAATCAATTGGATAAATCGAGAAATTAGGCGAGATAAGAATTTGCGATATAATTATAAATATTCGGGTCGTTACAATACTCCCCTCTTCAAGAGAATCTGTCCTCAGATTCTCCTCCGGACTTCGGGGTTAGTTAAGAGGAGTATAATCTATAAGAACTTTAATAACGCGAATTAAAAACGAGCATTTAGGGGCAATTAAAAGCACATTATATAATATCATTCATAACAAATGCAAATAATATTCCAAATAAAACTCAAAGTTACGCAAAAGACGGAATTACATCGAATCCTAAACAAAGCTAACGACAAGGAAGAAAATAAAGATAATTAGATCATGGCTCATCGGGACCGCGACGGGAATACTGCTCGAGCTGCTCCGAAAGTGACCTTTGCATCTCGGCAATAGATCTCTGAAGTGCTGAGTACTGGCTATCGATGTGAGCATGCTGCGTGGCGAAGCCCTCATTGATCTGTCTCTCCTGCTGAGCAAATCTCTCATCGTTCATATGGCGGTAATCAGAGAACTCCACGTAGAATCGCTGCAGGTCAATAGGTTCCTGGTCCTGAGTGTTTCCTCTGGCGTGCGAAGACTCAGGTATCGATGCATCCTGTCCCAACAACTGCTGGTAGATATGCTGAGCCTGCTCGTGGACCTCTGGGATCGGGGGTCCTTCTTCGTGAGCATCGTCATGGACGTCTTCCCCTAAGGGCAGTCCGTCTACCAAGACATACGGGTCGTTTCACCTCGGACCCTTTGTACAGATCGCCATCTGGGCTAGAGCCCCATAACTAATTGAGGTCGAACCTCCTATGGAAACCTGAGTGTTGAGCCCCTCCACTTGGGCACACTCCAAAATAGCAGTGATGTAGGAACCCACTCGAATTTCCCCTCTCGACCGAGTGGAAATATACATCATGTGATCCATCATATGTGAGATGGGGTTGAATCTAACCCCTCTCACCATGTGGTCTAGCATGAGACAATCTTCTGTATTCACCACTCCGGGACTGTCTCCTCTGGCTAGAACCGATCGGGAAATGGCTCTATGCATGATCCTCAACTGCGTAGTAATGAGTGCTGTAGCTTTGGATACTCCGGAGTTGAACATTTCGGTGGAGGTGGAGATACGTCTCCAAGCCTCAGCTTGATTCCATCCGCTAGCATGCCTTCTAGGAGCCGTGACGTCCAATTGGAAGTATTCTGACATCTGCCTGTATGATAGTGTATAATCCCGGTTGAAGGCTCGGAAGTGGATTCCGATCGGCATCTCGGGGTCATTCGGAAAAGCTGCGCCCTTAACGGAACTCAAAAATTCACATGTGAGTCGACGGTAGGATGGCCTTTGGATGCTAAAGAAGTTAGCGCATCCTATGTTGTCAATGTACCGAGTAATGCCTTCTCCTAGGCCCAATTGATCCATAGCATCCATGTCGAGGAATTGGGTGGGCCTAACTGGTCGTTCCATCAACCAATTGAAGACGTCTTGATCGTCCTCATTTCCCAAATCCACGTGGTACCCTTCCGGTGCCGCTATGTCGGGTAATTCTCTTGCCCGACGTCCTCTTCGAGTCTCACGATTGTCTTCCATTGTAGAGCTTGAGTTGAAGGAATAAGTTGGAAATTTCCACTTGGGATTTTCACCGAACACTTGGCGTGCGCTACTTTGGGCGGAGATAATGCGAGATCGGTGCACCGGATCGAGCCTAAAATACTAACTAATCGAAGGGCGTGGTACGGAGAATGTACTTTCCAATTTTTTTACGAAAATCTGGTGGCTGGATCGAGAGTTATACGAGCTCAAAGTTGGAGGAAGTTTCTTCAAGAAACTTGAGAGAAAAATGCAAGAAGGAAAAGGGATTTGAGGGCTTCTGTCGCAGAACTGATGCTACTGACCATTTAAGGTCTGGAAGGCATGCGCATGGGCTCTCATCACGGCGTGTGACACGCCCGTGTGGAAAAGACACGCACGGGGTCTCGTCACGGCTTGTGACGAGCCCGTGTGGAAAGAACGCGCACGGGCTCTCTTCACGGGGGTGTGACGAGCCCGTGTGGAAGGGAAATGCACGGTTTCTCATCACGGTGTGCAACGAGACCGTGTGGAAGGTGCAGGACATCTCGTCACGCGGTGTGGCGAGGTCGTGCCAAAACATACAGGAGCATTTATGTGTTAAAACCACATAAACCTATAAAAACCACAAAAATTCATACAAATCATATATAAATTCACCAAAATCACATAGATTCACATATTATCAATTCTATGTCTAACGCACATAATTTAGAACTTTTAACATGAAACGAAATTAAATAAATTTGGGATGAATGTCATGACAATGCAATATACCTGGACCGATTATACGAAAATCAAACTTCATCCCCTTGACTCGTTTCCATCTCTGCCGTAAGGTTTAATGGCATGGAACTCCGAGTAGTCGATGGTAAGGCTGCGAAAGGCCGACGTAAGGTATTCTCACGAGACATTCCTGCAGTCACAACTAATTGGCATAATAGATGCATGTCTAATTAGGAATGAGGTTTTCGAAAATTCACATACAGCATAGGTCCCACTCATAATATGGATTACACAATTCGAATAATCAAGTAAGATCCTAATGCCGTACGACCTAGACGGACCAAACCAAATAGGACACGACATCGAATCCCATGAACGACTTGTGTTACGACGTACTTAATACAAGAAGTATAAAAGATCGCCAGTTGAGTGTACAGCTCAACCGTGTTCATTTTACAATTCCGGTATCAAGGATGACGAACACTCATCTTACCACGAATCCAATACTAACTGCCACCATGCAGACAGACACTTCACGCAAGACAGACGAGATACTAGAGCTTTCGTGTAACGACCCAAAATTCCAGAATATATTCTCGGAGAAAGGGAAAAGAAGAAGGAGAGAAAGAGAAATCCCGTCCCGAATCCGTCGCTCGATCAATCGAAATTTCGAGACCAAATATACGATCCTCATTCAATTCTCTACTGGTAATCTTCTTTTCCCATTTCGATTCACCCATTAAATCCTTTGATTTTCCAGTTTTTAAATTGAAATGAATATTTGATAATTTGATGGGTTTGTAGGTTAGAGTTTACCATTTTTAGCGTAGTTCGGATCAAATGATAGTTATTAATGTGTACAATGCATGAGTGTGAATTTTATATGTTGATTTTAGCTATAGAATCCTCCCTAGTTGATTTTAGGATGAAACCCTCGTGAGAAACCTTGAAATCACGTTTTCTGCACCTGAAAGACGAACCACACGGTCCAACGCACGGTCTTGGCAAGACCGTGCACCAGACCGTGTGCACCACTTTAAGCCTGCACTGGCCTGCGCACCCCGGTGCGCAAGCCGGTGCGCACTTGTTTTGGCTTGCACGGTCTTGAGTGCATGCTCAAGACCGTGCACAAGGCCGTGCGTTAGCCCGTGCGAATGCCTTAACCAAATTTTCAGCCTTTTTCCTTAGTTGCTCACGGTAATGGGGTCAAATGACCAAAAATAAAAGTTGACTTTTTGCATACGACCCCGTAAAATAGAGTCGTTTTCACCTATAGCTTCCATATGATTCAAGGATGAATATTTTGTAAAGTTTTCAAAATTCTGACCTCGTGCGGACCTTGAATCGAGCCTTTTTCGTTTAGGGCTTTTTCCCCAATTTGTGAATGTCGTCCGAAAAATCCGAAAATCGAATGAGTGCTTCTTTATAATATTATATGCATGGATGTGCAATTAGAATTTCAATTGAGCATGTTTAGCATCGCTAATTTTGTACTTTCCGTTTAATCGCTTTAATTGCATTTTAATTGTAAGTTTAATTGCTACATGACGTTTATTGGTTTGTCATGTGTTGTAGTCTTTGTGAGTCGTTGTCGTGTCTTGTCTTATTTAGTTCCTGTCGTCTATTAGTTTCAGGCCGTCTTTTCAAGGCATAGCTTGGGTTGTCTTGTTGTTTTCGTGCTTCCAGGTGAGGGTATTAAAATGCTTTCAAACGGAGTAAGAATTTCTTTTAAATTATTGCGAACTACCCTTATGTGCTCATCTTGCTTTGATTTCCCTTCTCATATATCTATTAGATATTTAACCTATATTTTCATGATTTTATAATAAATGTTTTGATATTAACTTGTACCTATAACTATCTCTAAATCCTTTTGTTTTCATGAGGCAAGTAAAGCTCTTTCTTTTAAGCATGACGTTTTGACCTCGGTTGGGTCTATGAGGGAAGTCGTTAGGGGAAGACGTTGGTGTTTCCCGACACGTATGAAACTTGTAGTCACCCCCTTTGTCATCATACACACTTGCCTAAATGCCCTTTTGGCCTTAACATATAATGTTCTTCAAACGCGAGCAAAAAGATAATGTATTGTTATTTAAATGGGCCCGGAATGGTATCCGGAGGTTGCATCTGGGGACGAGCGTCCAGGGTGTAATCCGAGGTGCTTTTCCCAAAATTAAGCGTCAATCGTGGCCCGTCAGGAGTTGATAGCCACGGTTGGGAGCGATGGTGGGCGTTGCATTCGTTGCACGTTTTCCTAAAATTCAACAGTCGCCCGGGGTCGCGCTTCGGTGTCGGACACCGGTGATGGAGTTTAGTGTAATTGAAGGGGTTATAAGGAGGAACAGGCCCATACTTACTGGGATATTAATTGTTTGTATTTATCACTTTAAATCCTTTAACTTACTGTTAATTATTGTCGTGTATGCAAGTCGAAGCACGATCCAGATTTTCTTCAACTATGCAAACGTAATTTCTTATATATATAATCCAAATCCGGAAACGTGGCTCGTACTTGTTCCCTCTTTACCATCACTGAGTATCTTTTATACTCACCCGCACTATTTTGATTCTCACTTCAAGTCGACAGGTGGCGTTGTCACCTATCTTGTCAGTCGGCAGCAGCAGGTCTAGGTTGGCTCGTATGTCGTTGTCTTGTCAGTGTCCCAACAACAGTCGTGTCCTTATTTATGAATTGATTAATTTATGTTTTTCGTATTATGTTTTATTTACCGTCCTTACGTGCCCCTGATGTGGGATAGATTAGACGAGCCATGGATGGCATTTATTAAATGATTATTGAGAATGATGTATGAATTATGTTACCATGAATGGCTTATATGACTAATTGTATAATTTGATTTAGCTTCCGCAACTCTGTTATTCTTTTATTGCAGTTGTTGTTGGGGTGTCGAAATGCTGTTGCTAGTTTGTGGTTGATTGATTGCCGTTCGCCGAGATGGATTTTTAAATGGGGTACATCTACCTTGTTTAGGAGTTCGTCTCGGTGCGGATGTGGTGCCCTTTCACCGCCCACGAAAAGGGGCGCTACAGTAGCGCCCCTTTCCATAGGCGGAGAAAGGACACCACATCCACACCGAGACGAACTCCCAAACGAGGTAGATGTACCCCATTTAAAAATTCATCCCGGCGAATGGCAAGCATTCAATCTATACCTGGCAACAACGTACCTAGTCCAACAACAACAACCAACAGAAATAATAAAGTGCGGAAGCTTAACATATTCATAACTATTAAATATTCAAAGCCATACGGGGCATCAATTAACATAAATCAATATTCAACAAAATACATAATTAACAAGTCAATGCTCAACGAATATCCATCACATCATCGAATATCAATCATCATTAATATATCCATTTCTACTAACAAAATGATTTAATAATAAAAGATAGACTGTTGTTGGACACTACCGACAATTACCAAAGGACACGAACACCAAGACTTACGACCCACTGTTGCCAACCGACAAGAGAGGTGACAGCGCCACCTGTCGACCTGAAGTAAGAATTAAAACAACGAGGGGTGAGTATAAACGATACTCAGTGAAGGTAAAGAAGGGAAGAAGTACGAGCCACGCTTCCGGGTTTATATATATATATATATATATATAGGAAAATACATGTGCATAATTTAAGAAAATCCGAAATGTGCTTCGACTTGCATAACAACAATTAATAGGCAGTAATAATAAAGCATAAATAGAAGCAAACAATATCCCAGCGAGAATGGGCCTGTTCCTCCTTATAACCCCTTCATGTCATTATAAAACTCCATCTCCAGTGTCTGACCCCATAGTGCGACCATGGACGACGAATTGAATTTTAGGAAAACGTGCAACATATGCAACGCCCACCATCGCTCCCAACCGTGGCTATCAACTCCTGACGGGCCACGATTGACGCTTAATTTTGGGAAAAGTACCTCGGGCAACACCCTGGATGCTCGTCCCCAAGTGAGGCCCTCGAATACCCTCTCGGGCCCTCATTAAAAGAAAAGTCCACAATTTTGCTCGCGTTTCAAGAAGCATTATAAGTTGAAAGCCAAACGGGCATTTAGACAAGTATGTGACGACAAAGGGGGTGACTATAAGTTTCATACGTGTCGGGAAGCACTGACATCCTCCCCTAACGACTTCTCTCATAGACCCTACCAAAGTCAAAGCGTCACGTTTGAAAAGAAAGAGTTTGCTTGCCTACTGAAAACTAAACGATTTAGATATACTGATAGGTATGAGTTAATATCAAAACATTTGTTCTCAAAATCATGAAGATATAATTAAATATTTAATAGATATACAAGAAGGAAATCAAATCAATATGAGCACGTAAGGGTAGTCTGCAATAAATACAAGAAATCCTTACTCCAGTTGAAAGAATTTAAAACCCTCACCTGGGAGCACGGGAACGACAAGACACTCAAGCTATTCCTTGAAAGGACGGCCTGAAACTGTCAGACGACAAACCAAATAAGACAAGACACGGCGTACGACTCTCAAGACTCCAACGCATGAAAGACCAATTAAAAATCATGTAGTAATTGAAATTACAAGTAAAATGCAT